>OX336391.1:146526389-147049844 GCA_946902985.2 Meconema thalassinum
AATAAATAAAGCTAATGAAGTTTGCTTTTGCACTTTATGCAATGATAAATAACGTTCATATAATATTAAGCCTCACGAAGCAGTTTGTAAAGGCTCTTCGTCAAGATTCTGAAGCCTTTCAACATTTAAAAACGTTTTTTCCTAAATTGTCAGAAGTTAAAATTAAAGCTGGTGTTTTCGTCGGTCCTCAAATAAAGACACTAATGGTCACTGTAGAATTTCCACAATTACTAAGCACCCATTAAATACAAGCATGGCTTCCTTGGAAATAAGAAGTTGAGAATTACAAAAAGCTTTTTTCCACTATGCTTGAGAACTTTAAACTCATGGGTTGCCGAATGTCCCTTAAAGTAGGCCTACACATGTTACATGCTTACTTGCAGAGTTATACCCTCTTCAGTCCTGAGCTCAGTTCAGAACTTTGAAATATACTTTTCTGTGTTTAACTTATTGCAATTAGGTAAAATAATACATATTTATCAAAAAAAAATTTTTTTTCGAAATCACTGGGCTATTATGACATGTAGCATATATGCTACATCAGGACTTAATGACGACTCTCCTCCCACTACTTTGCACTGCTAAATTCTTTTGTGATATACGATTACTAATGGTTTAATGCCTTGTAAAGTATTTACAATAGTAACATAATTTTTTGTACATTTTTCTATATTTATTTTGCATTATCTAAAGTCAAAATACAAATAATTAAGAAATGATAATTAAAAATTTTTGATGAAAAAGTCAAAGCACTAAAGAAGTTATATTAAAAAAACATAAAAATGAGAGTACAATCCACAATATCCAGTTATGACTCATGAAATGCTGAGAAACAGTTTCTTTTTTCCGTAAAGCACAGGTACATTTTGCATTTTTTGCACTGTACAAAAGTGAATCCCTTTCAGCCCGGTAGTCTACATCTTGATCTACTTTTTTGCGTTCTGCTCATCATTTCTGGTAGATGCAAAGCATGAAACTTCCTGGATTGAACGGACGGCATAGGCGCTGGTATTCTGCGGCGCCTCAAGTTTCGATCTTCATCGTCCTCATCACCACCATCATCATCATCATCAGGTACATCATTCGCTTCATCTTCATTGTTGGAGATGCCGTATTCAATCTCGGGTCATCTTCCCTCCCATCATCATCATCTCCAATCTCCAGCTCAATATCAGACACATCAGGATCGATAGAGTCAATCATTTTCACAATGTCTGCATCATTCAAGGCTGAAGAAATAAATGGTGAAATTTAATGTTACGGTTTTCATTACATGGTAAGAGAAAGTAGGCTATGTGGTAAGAGAAAGTAGGCTATATAATATTTAAAGACCGCATATTTCTCAACATTTAAGCCACATGTGACTTAAGCCTTACCTACAGCACTGAAAGACATGCTAAAAATGAGGAAAATTCAGACATAAAATCAAGTAGCAAGTATAAAATGTCAAGGTCATTGCCTGATGTAGAGTATATGCTACCTAATGCAAATCGTGATCGTGTAAGTATTTTAGTATACTACCGAAACTTACATTCAATAGCACATTAACTGTTGATCAATTGTAAGCAATTTTTATAACATTTACATTACTTTAATATACAAATACATATTAATTACCTACACGTCTTGTTTCCATGGTTACCAGTCCGCCAACTTCAATATTCACAGAGGTGCTGCCACCTATTCGCTCGAGCGGGTAACAAAAAAAAAAATGTGCGTGATGCGCGGCCAGTAGACTATATGCTACAGCCGGCAACCCGCAGAGAAGCCAGCGCTTAAGTCAGAAAAAAATAAAAACCGCATGTAGCATATATGCTACGTAAGGACAGAGGAGGATACCTATACCCATGCATTAGGAGAAAGTAGGCTATATGTTCTTTAGTGAACATCTTACTTGATTTGTAGATTAATGTTACTGTGTTTTGTAAATAAACGTGATGTAAATATATAAATTATCGTTTGTTTTGGTTTGAACGTATAAAAATAGAGAATTTCCTACAAATTTGAACTTCCTTGTGGGGCGGGCATCAATTCCACTAGGTCGAACATAAATTCCCCTCAATTTTCCTTAATTCCACTCGGTCCTCCAATGGACCCAAAAATGAGTTCCTCAACTCCGCTTAAACTTTGGCAAGGGGTCGGCGAAGGGGTTATCCCCAATGACGTAAACAAATGTAATAACCATCCAGCTCGCATACCAACACCTTCCGCAGCGCATGAGTGAATTCTTGAATGCAGCTGATTTTTCCGTTCTAGGCTGGAAAACAGTATTTTCAGCATCCGCAGCTGATATCGAAAGTATTTTTTGGTACAATTGATACACCTATTATTATCTAGATTTAAATTTATAATATCTGACTAGGTTAAAAAACATACAAACATTTAATTATGCACATGTTAAAAACAATGCATAAAATTTGTAGAAAGAAATAGAAAACTTGGCAGACTTATTTAAAACAAGCTGACCCGGCAGACGTTGTCCTGCCAATCAAAGAAAGTGTTGTAACTTTGTTTCTTGAAGTGCTTTTGGATACACAATATTTTTTTCAATTTCTGTTAACTGCCCCTAAACTATCGTGAATTGAATTAACTAATTTAGAAACATTCGTTGGAGCGTGCACAACAAGTCTCCAAAGTTTCATCGCAAACGGATAAATGGCATTTAACGCACACGGGATTTGGTTTAAATGATTCGTGTGCTGTCACTCATTTGTTGAATCTACTCGTGCTCTACCAACTATGAAATTGATTTACTAAGTTAGAAAGCTTCACGTAAGTGTACACAACAATTCATCAAAGTTTCATCGCAATCGATGAATAGTATATGAACGCATACAGTATTTTGTTGGAACGCTTCGCGCGTCGTCACTCATTGGTTACATCTTCTCGTGCGCTACCAATATTGTGAAATGGATTTACAAAGTTGAACACCTTCCCTGACGTGTACACAACAACTCATCAAAGTTTCATCGGAATCGGATGAATGACATAAGAACGCATAAGTGATTTTCTGTAAACGATTCGCGTGCCGTTACTCATTTGTTGAAAGGGCGTGGTGGCTCAGCGGTCTAGCTGTATGCCTCTCACCAAGGTGGTCCGGGTTCGATTCCCGGTCAATGCATGTGAGATTTTCGATGTGAAATGCCATGTCCTGTGGTTCGGATTCCACGTAAAAAGGAGGTCCCGTGGCTCATAATCACAAGATTCACGGTCACGTAAAACTACAATCTGCCTTCCTTTCCTCATTTGTTGAATCTACTCATGCGCTACCTATTGTAAAATAGATTTACTAAGCCTGAAACCGTCTCTGGCGTGTACTCAATGATTCACCAAGGTTTTGATCGCAATCGGATGAATGATATATGACCGCATACGGGACATTGTGGAAACGATTCGCGCGCCGTCACTCATTTGTTGAATCTACTCGTGCGCTACTTATTAAAAACTGGATTTACTGAGACAGAAACATTTCCTGGAGTGTACACAACAATTCACCAAAGTTTCATCGCAATCGGATAAATGGTATATGGACGCATACGGTACGTTGTTGAAATGATTCGCGTGCAGTCACACATTTGTTGAATCTACTCGTGCGCTGCCTATTGTTAAATGGATTTTTTAAGCCAGAAACCTTCCGTAGGGTGTACACAACATCTCACCCAAGTTTCATCGTAATCGGACGAATGGTATTTGAACGCATTTGGGACCTTATTGAAACGCTTCGCGCGTCATCGATCATTTGTTGAATCTACTCGTGCGAAACCTCCTGTGAAATGGATTTACTAAGTTAGAAACCCTCACGTAAGTGTAGACAACATCTCACCCAAGTTTCATTGCAATCGGATGAATGGTATATGAACGCATACGGGACTTCGATTAAAAGTTCGCGCGTCGTTGCTCATTTGTTGAATCTACTCGTGAGCTACCTATTGTAAAATGGATTTACTAAGTTAGAAACCCTCACGTAAGTGTACACAACATCTCACCCAAGTTTCATCGCTATCGGACGAATGGTATTTGAACGCATACGGGACTTTGTTGAAACAGTTCGCACGTCGCCGCTCATTTGTTGAATCTATTCGTGCGCTATCTATTGTAAAATGGATTTACTCAGCCTAACACCTTCCCTGGAGCTCACTCAACATATCACCCAAGTGTCATGGCAATCGGATGAGTGGTATATGAACGCATACGGGACTTTGAAACGCTCTAACGTGCAGAGACAAACAGTAGAATTCGACATCACTGCCACCTTTGGTATAAAACACAACTTTTCGCCACGGGCGGAGTGTATGTAATGGCGGTAGTTGCACAGGTTGCGACCAGGTGGCTCTAACGTGCAGAGACAAACCGTCCAAAGACATCAGCTTTCACGAAGGCCAAGGCTAGTGGTTTCCATGACGACTGTTTTGACTGTATATTGTGGTTCTAAAATTGTGTGTAAATTGTGGTTCTAAAATTGTGTTCATTCCACATACCGGGTCAGATTGTGAATGTAAACCATACATGGACCCATCCTAATATACATACCAAATTCCATCAAAATCGGTTCAGTCGTTTAGGAGGAGTTCAGTCACATACACACGTGTCGAAGAATTATATATATAAAGAAGAAGATAATATTATGATTAATTTTAAATCACTTGTATTTTCTGCCATGTAAGTTATAATGTGCCAAACACTTTATACCTGATTTAACGAATGAGCGGACTTGACATCAGAGCGTTTGACCAATGGCACAACAATGTCTTGCGAACACCACCACGCCATCGGTCAAGCGCTCTGAAGTCAAATTTTTTTCTACACATTTTATGCATTGTTTTTAACATGTGCATAATCAGATGTTTGTATGTTTTTTAACCTAGTCAGACATTATAAAATTAAATCTTAATAATTTGTACCTAAAAAAAATACTTTCGATATCAGCTGCGGATGTTGAAAATACTGTTTTCCAGCCTAGAACGGAAAAATCAGCTGCATTCAAGAATTCGCTCATGCGCTGCAGAAGGTGTTTGACCCGGCCCTTGGTATGCGAGCAGGAGGGTTATGACAATTGTTTACGTCATTGGGGATAACCCCTTTGCCGACCCCTTGCCAAAGCCTGAGCGGAGTTGAGGAACTCATTTTTGGGTCCCTTGGAGGACCGAGTGGAATTAAGGAAAATCGAGGGGAATTGATGTTCCCTCCTTGTGGTAGCTACAAAAGCAAACTTTATTGGGTATTTATTTATTTATTCGTATCAGAAGCATTAATACTATATATGAATACATTAAAACTCTTACTGGATTAAATACATTTTATGCAAAGTCACACTAAACAAACAAGAGTCTATACTACTTTTGCCCAGAAGTTAACGACATCCAGTGCATTTTCTCTCGCCTGAAGCAAATCTTGTACTGTGCATGTTTGAGGGCACCTGCTGCACTGCAACAAATGAGACGTAGTCTGGATTACACCACATTCACACAAGGAGGACTCGATGTTGAAACCCCACTTCTGCAGGTTACTTATTGTCACGCCTGCCCGTAATCTGTTCAGTGATCTCCAGGTACTCCATTTCTCCATATGACCAGGTGGTAGTTCTTCACTAGGTGTCAGCCATTCTTCGGAGCGATTGCAGCTTGCACGCCACAGATCGATTCGGGATTGCTGAGGTGTCCCCTTAAGAGCCTCGGTAGTTCTGAGGAAACTTTTCCTTGATTTGAGTCTCGAAGTAGCTGGCCTGTATCCATACAGAGAGTGAGCTTTAGATGTTACCACCTTCTTCTTCTCAATTTTTGCTGCAATCTCACGACGAATATTAGGATGGGCAATGCCAGCAAGACTGTACAATTTATCCAAAGGACTAGGCTTTAGACATCCGGTAATAATGCGACAGGTATCGTTTAGAGCAGTATCTACATTCCTGGCGTGGGTTGACTTGGTACCATACTGGGGTAAAAGAATATTTATTTCATTAGTTAGGCATGACAAATCAAAATCAGATATACAGAACCCAGACTTAAAATTTGTGTTGACTTGTGTTATTATACAATCATTTACTTGAACTTCCCTAATTAAATTTATATCATCATCATCATCATCGTCATCATATGAAGGCTAGACCTTGTTGCTGCAACAACATTTGTCTCTCACTTGATGAACTTTTCATGTCAGCATACTGCTTAAATTAAGTCCATGCATCACAGAATCCAGATGAGCCTTCCTCTTCCTTTCTTTCCCAGAATGTTTCCTTCCAGTATGGTGGTCAGGAACTCATTATGACGTAGGGTGTGGCCAACGAATTTTTCTTTCCTCTTTTCTATAGTAGTGTTCAATATTCTCGTTTCAACTACTTCCTTGTGGACCCATTCGTTAGTCTTTTTCTCCGTCCAGCTTAATCTCAGCATCCTTCTCCACATCCACATTTCCGCTGCTTCCAGGCGTTGTAGAATCCAAGTTTCGCATCAGTATAACAAAACACTCCAGACAAATGTTTTGATATACGATTTTCTAGGTTTAAAGCTAATTAAATTCATATGAATTAACTAAAATAATTGCATCCATATATTATTAAATCTAATTAATTTAAATAACATCTCTTGAATAATTTAGTTTGTTAACAATGCACGAAGCGAGGGGGAAACGGGCCTAATAATTTGATATAAATAATGTACACCTTTATTGATTACTCCAACAGAGCGCGGGTCCTCATCGGAATTCTCAACAGCATGACGGAAAAGAGTTATTCCTAAACTTGGAAGTGACATAAAATTTAATGGCGAGTGGCAAACAGTCTGAATGGAACAAAATAAAAGCGCCACCCGCTTCTTAGTTCTCTGCTCACGTCGTGTTGTCACAAACCATTTCGGTTGTCGCCTTTGTGTTCTTTTATAGCGGCTCCGACGGAATTGGGAGGTTTCCTCGCAATTCAGGAGTATAGAGAGATTGAACTATACTAGCAATTACCCCCATTTGTCACCTCTTTATATGGAAATGAATAAAATAATATTAAATATTATTATTATCACATTAGTAGAAGACAAACAATATTGTATGTTGTAGTCAGAGCTTTTAATGATCACAACAGATTGCTTGTAGCAGGGTCGTATTTCTAAATAGGCTAAAAGGCTGCAGCGGCAAATTTTCAGGGGTGACAGTTTGGCAATTTATTCAAAAGCTAAAATGAAGTATTTAAGACGTTAATAATATTTTCCGTACGAATTTAAGAATATGTTACTTAAACATATGTTTTATTCCTTCTATATAGCCTACTTTCTAAAACTATAACATAATACAAATTCACAAATACAACAAAAACACTTTCATATGAGTACATTATTAACGAGTTTGTCATTAAGAAATCAATGTAAATTTGATCATCAAGATTAAGTGGGGTGAGATGTTTTAGAGAAGTTAGTATATTATTAAACAAATAAACCAGTAATTAACGACATTTTGTGTAATTTAATTTCACCGTGTAGGACAAATTAATTAAAATTGAACACAGTTCTTCAATTACGAAAAAGATAGTCATTAGTATTAATATAAAATATGTGTAAAATAGTGATCACTGATCTCCAAGAACAAATTAATTAATGAAGTTCGAAACCCATTTAATTTTTCAACGAATCTTAAAAGACGTAAAAAAAAACAAGTAGATAACTAATTTCATTATAACATTTATTATGATTTATTATGTAACGCATTAAAATTGTAGTTTTATATAACTAAATAAACTTTATGTTTAAAAAGTTAAAAACGCCAATGAACTCTATCCCTTTGTTGTATAAAACAAATGTATTAAGCAAATATTAACTATAGAGGGGGCGGCAAATGGACTTGAGCCTATAGGCGGCATATTATTAAATCCGACCCTGACTTGTAGTACATATTCGCATATTAGTTTACAATTCTAATGCAGTTTTAATGCGCAGGCCTACTGCTTAAATGTATCACAGCAATATTAGCTACACCTTCATAGATTAGTTTGAGGGAGAAAGAATGTTTTTAGCCTACTTTACACATGTTGCAAAAATGAGGAAAAAGTAGACTTATGAGATCGATCTGGGAAATTGTATGTCTGTCCTTCTGTCTGTCCTTCTGTCTGTCTGGCTGCGTATGTGTGTTCCCCTATCAACTCCTAAACGGCTGCAGCAATCGATTACAAATTTGGTATCTGTAAACATCTAAACCCGAAAACCTCAAGCCCATATTTGAAAATGATGTCAGTGCTACCAACTGCTGAAAAACCGCAATTGAAATTTGAGCTCCATGTTGAATATCTTGGAAGGTATGGATGGGAGCTATTCCAAAATTAGCACACATATAGATAATAATATTTTAGTTTAATTTACAGGAGGCCATGCATGGCAGTGTTGCCAAAATGATTCTAAGCCTGCTGATAGGTCCAATTTTAAATGCATATAACTTCTACACTATCAATTGGATTTCAACCTAACTTCGTATGTACTATGTGTACATAAACAGATATGACTGAGCGTATTCTTAAAAGCCACCAGGGCTTCCAATGTTAATAAATGCTCTCTCTCTACTTTCTTATCCAAATACCAATATATCAGAAAGTATGCAAGCCGACAGCTTTAAAATATGCACACGTATAGTACCTGACATTCTAGATTAATTTGGAGTAACTTATGTACATCAGTTCTACCAACATGATTCTAAGCATGCTGATAATATCAATTTTTAAATACGTGTAACTTCTATACTTTCAATTGAATTTCAACCAAATTTTGTAGGTGCTATGTGTACCATAACATATATGAATATGCGTATTCTTAAGAGCAACCAGGGCTGCCAACTGTTAATAAATGCTGTCTCTATTTCTTACCCTAACATTAATATATCAGAAAGTATGTAAGCCAACAGCTTTAACATTTGGACAGTTATAGTACCTGACATTCTAGATTAATTTGGAGAAACTAATATATGTCAGTGCTGCCAACATGACTCTAAGCCTGCTGATAGGTCCACTTTTCAAATACATGTAACTTCTATACTAATAAATGGATGTCATCCAAAATTTGCACAACAATAGATCATAACATTTCAGATTATTTCTGACCAACACATGTTGCCAATATGATATTACGCGGGCTGATACATCCAATGTCTAACTGCATGTAACGTCCATGCTATCCATTGAACTTCAACCAAATTTTGTATTCTGTACCTTAAGAGATGGAACTAAGAATATATTCAGTCACCAGGGCTGCCAACTGTAGTGCTCTATTTGGCTACATTACACTAGGTATATTTCGAGCTAATTAGAAATTTCGATATTACCATATTAATGTCGTCATTATTCTAGATAGGTCTGTATGGATTGGCATGAATCTTAAATTTTAAGAAAAGTTGACTCTATAGTTCGTCACGGAACTTCTTGTTTGTTTCTGGGACAGTCATTTCTAAGTTTTGCTACATTAAAGTAAATAGTTCTTTTTTCAGTGTCTAATGCCTTAATATTTATCAGCAAGGCCCAGATGTTGATGACATTTCATCTTCTTACTAAGCTATCTAAAACAATGCTGAAGTACATAGAAACTCCGGATGGGCGTCTTCAAATATGTCATTTTCATTTTGCATCTTTTTGATATTTTCCCATTTTAAGAGCATATTTTTAAGTTTGGTATATTTTTTGGGTCATATGTTAGAGAAATCGGCCTTTTAAGGTCATTCTTTTTTTAATATAGTCATGTCACAGCTTTATATGATGGAGTTAGGTCTCTCCGAGTTAGCAGCAAACGATCTTCCTCACTTTAAGTACGCTCCGATCACATCAGTTGATGTAGAACACAGCTTTTCGACATATAAAAACTTGTTGGCTGAATCCGCAGATCATTTACATTTGACAACATCAGAATGACATTCGTCGTCCAGTGCAACTCAGACTAAAGTGGACATAAACCGTTTGTTAAGTGCAAAAAATCTATTTTGATTGACTTTTCAGTTTGAGCTAAAGATGTCATTTTTGAAATATTGGTGAGTTTATTATTATAAGATCATTTTCGCCATTTATTACAGTCATTTTTGAAAATTGAAAGTGCATCTTTTAAACTTTTTTTACAGCATTAACATCCGGGCCCTATTTATCAGTAATAATTACTACACTTACTAAGTTTTCCGACAGGTTTGTTTTTATTTTGTTTTTGGAAGGCAGAAGCCGTCTGTAGGTGCCACTGTCGGTTTGGTAGTATTTTGTAGAGCTATTTGTATGCATATTTGGAATTGATGATGCTCTCTTGACGAGCGAAACATGTCATCCATTGGCTTTCTTCTTCTTCTTCTTCTTCTTCAATAGTCCGTAACAATATATAATGTTGTTGTTTGAGTCTTCAGTCTTTTGACTGGTCTGATGCAGATCTGCATGCCTTCCTGTCCTGAGCTAATCGTTTCATCTCTACATAGCTACCACACCCAACATCCGCGGCAATCTGTTTAACATATTCTAACCTTGGTCTACCCCTACAGTTCATGTCCTCGACCCTTCCTTCCATAACTAAGCTTGCTATTCCTGGGTGTCTTAGTAAGTGTCCTACCAACCTATCTCTTCTCTACATTAGCATTCGCCAGGAACATCACTCTTCTCCCGCTCGTCTTAATACCTCTTCGTTTGTAACCCTATCTACCCATCATTCTCCTGTAACACCACATTTCAAACGCTTCAATTCTCCTTTTTCTGCTGCACTAATAGTCCAAGTTTCACTTCCATAGAGCGTCACGCTCCACACAAACGCCTTCAAAAATGATATCCTAATACCTAAATCTATGTTCGATGTCAACAGATTCATTTTTTGTAGAAATGCTTCCTTGCCTGAGCCAACCTACTTTTTATATCCTCTTTCCTTCGTCGATCACTGGTTATTTTGCTTCCTAAGTAACAGAAGTCTCCTACTTCCTTCAGCTTTTCACCTGCCAATTTGATGTCCATAGAGGTTTCTTATTTATTTCGACTGCATTCCAATATTTTTGTTTTATATTTATTAATTTTCATCATGAATTCTTTCCGTAAGACGGAGTCCATACCATTCAAAAACTTATTCAAATCCTCAGGCGTGTCCGCCAAGATGACGATGTCATCAGCAAATCTCATAGCTGAAATTATTTCACCTTGAATCTTCACTCCCGCTTTAAATTTCTCTCTAATTTCCTTCATTGCTTGTCCAATGTAAAGATTGAAAAGTATGGTTGATATACACACATCAAAAAAAGTTTTGCATCACCTCGGTTCCCAGATCTCCGGCATATAGACGTTGACTGTGTATATTGTATCCAAGATACAGTCCCTTTGACTGTTCATAGATGTCACTAAAACTGCTCAAAGATGTAAACAACCATGCATGAGCAGGGCCTATTAGACGGAGGGGGTACGACAGCCGATCAGTTCCAGTCATTCCACCAGGACGAAGGTACGCTGCTCATGTTGTCTGTAGTTCTACCATGCCTAGAAGGTCAATACCGCAGTTCGATCGCGTCCGCATTGTTACTTTGTGTCAAGAAGGGCTCTCAACAAGGGAAGTTTCCAGGCGTCTCAGAGTGAACCAAAGCGATGTTGTTCGGACATGGAGGAGGTACAGAGATACAGGAACTGTCGATGACAGGCCTCGCTCAGGCCGCCCAAGGGCTACTACTGTAGTGGATGACCGCTACTTACGGATTGCCGCTCGGAGGAACCCTGACAGCAATGCCACCATGTTGAATAATGCGTTTCGTTCAGCCACAGGACGTCGTGTTTCAACTCAAACTGTGCGCAATAGGCTGCATGATGCGCAACTTCACTCCCGACGTCCATGGCGAGGTCCAGCTTTGCAACCCCGACACCATGCAGCGCGGTACAGATGGGCCCAACAACATGCTGAATGGACCCCACGGAATTGGCATCACGTTCTCTTCATCGATGAGTGTCGCATATGCCTTCAACCAGACAATCGTCGGAGACGTGTTTGGAGGCACCCTGGTCAGGCTGAACGTCTTAGACACACTGTACAGCGAGTGCAGCAAGGTGGTGGTTCCCTGATGTTTTGGGGTGGCATTGTGTGGGGCCGACGTACGCCACTGGTGGTCATGGAAGGCTCCGAAACGGCTTTACGATACCTGAATGACATCCTCCGACCCATAGTGCAACCATATCGGCAGAATATTGGAGAGGCATTTGTCTTCATGGACGACAATTCTCGACCTCATCGTGCACATCTTGTGAATGCGTTCCTTCAAGATAACGACATCGCTCGACTACAGTGGCCAGCATGTTCGCCAGACATGAACCCTATCGAACATGCCTGGGATATGTTGAAACGGGCTGTTTATGGACGTCTTGACCCACCAACCACTCTGAGAGATTTACGCCGAATTGTCGTTGAGGAGTGGGACAATTTGGACCAACAGTGTCTTGATGAACTTGTGGATAGTATGCCACGGCGAATACAGGCATGCATCAATGCAAGAGGACGTGCTACTGGGTATTAGAGGTAGTGGTGTGTACTGCAATCTGGACCACAAATGCTGAAAGTCTAGCTGTATGATGGTACAACATGCAATGTGTGGGTCTCATGAGCAATAAAACGAACTGAAATGTTGTTTGTGTTGATCTCTATTCCCTTTGTATTTAACGGTTCCGGAACTCTTGGAACCGAGGTGATGCAAAACTTTTTTTGATGTGTGTATAATACATAAATTTTAATCACATGTAATTTATTTAAGGTTATTTTTCACATATTCCATTAATTGGAATGATTCTTTGCGTTCACCGACTGAAAGCAATACTATGAATTATTACCATCATATGAAATATGATAGTGATTGTGTATTTGTAACAACCCCTCCTGTAATAAAATTTATGTTCGACGATGTCGAAATGTAAATATTAGATATCAGAAAACTGTACTATAATGAGGCTCATTACAGTACAAGTTTTCATTATGATACAGTTTCTCCCACCAATCAGAGCTCAAGAAACAGATGAGTGACCAATTAGGTGAGGATAGCATCGCACATGCGCTCATTTCCATGGCCTCCTATTTTAAATTTCACTACGTGCCAAGTGTCATAATGAGATATTCCAGGAGGCCATGGTCAAATACAAGGTATTCTCTGCGTCCCATGCGCTCTATTCAGTACATAAAACTGGTGAAATCTCGACAGATATTTGAATATATACGTTCGAACATAAAATAGCTATAATTATCGTCGAACCTAATCAGTCGTATGCAACTCGGCTTAATGTTAATTAAGGCACTCGTATGGAAATTATAAAACTCGCTACGCTCGTTTTATAAACATACTTATGTCTTAATTATTGCCGTTATAGGCTCGTTGCATAATGTACTATTATGTTCGACTCTGACTATTATGTGTCAGAAAACTGTATCATAATGAGCCTCATTATAACACTATTTTTAGCCTATTTTCAATTTTGAAAAAATAGGCTTATGAGATCACCTTTTGTCCGTGTGTGTGTGTGTGTGTGTGTGTGTGTGTGCGTGTGATGTGTGTGTGTGTGTCCTCCTAATAAAATCTAAACGGCTGGAGCGATTTCAGTGAAACTCGGTAAGTTCATAGCGCTATTCCCGGCGACCTTGACCGTGCCCTTCAAATTTTGTTACGTCTCACCAATTCAACATGGCGGCTGTGCGAAATATTTAACTAGCATTCAATATCTCTGAAACTATTACCGATATCGCCCTGAAATTGTGTACGGTGATAAAGGGCAATACTAGAAGTTCACCTATGAGACTTTCAAAAACCTGGTGACTACAAAACCAACATGGCTGCTAAGCGAAGTTGAGACTTTTAAATAGACTTTTCTCGCGATTTAACCATCCAAACGTAATGAAACTTGGTACAGCAAATGTTTATACACATTGTAATGCACTGGAGTCTAATTTAGTTCAATTGTTTACATAACCTCTAAATGGCGGCTGTGCGAAATATTTAAACTGACATTCTATATCTCCGAAACTATTACAGATATCACCCTGCAATTTTGTACGGTGATAAAGGGCACTGATACAAGTTTACCTATGCATATTTCATAAACCTGTAAAGTACAAAACGAACATGGCGACCAAGCGAATTTGAAGTATTTTAATAGACTTTTCTCGTGATTTAACTCTCTGAGCGCTGTGAAATGTGGTACAGTAAATGATTTTGCACATTGTAATGCACTGCCATCTAATTAAATTCAATTGTTTACATAACCTCAAGATGGCGGCTGTGCGAAATTTTAAAATTAAGTTTTTATTCCTCGTGTCGTAATCATGCGATCAAAGTGAAAGTTTGAATAATGAACCTAGGCAATAATTGTCCTTGAATGGTACATAACTCTATAGCCTATACATATAACAATCCTAAATGGCGAGCTTCCGAAATATTTAAACGGTTCTCCTTATCTATGAATCTTTTACAGCAACCAAACTGATTTTTTTATGTTCATAGAGACTACGAACATATGTTCACCTATAGGACTTTCAGTAACCTGGTGAGCACAAATCCAACATGGCGGCGACGCGAAGTATAAATATTTAAATGGACGTATCTCGCGAATTAACTATCCGAGTGCCGTGAAACGTTGCACGTTAAATGCTTATACAAATATTGATCCACTGGCAACTAATTTATTTCAATTGTTTGCATAATCACAAGATGGCTGCTGTGCGTAATTTTAAAATCTCGTTTTTACTTCTTGTGTTTTAATCATGCGATTGAATTATGAATACCACACGTACACAATAATCTTAATGTAATAGTACAAAAATTAAAATCCAACCTGACGACCATCTGAAATATTTAGACGGTCCTCAATATCTACGAATCTGTTACAGCAATTAAACTGAAATTTTGTATGTTGATAGAGGCAATTAACATGAGCATGATATATGAAAATAGGCTGTATAGTTCTTCACGGAACTACTTGTTCATTATGAAACAGTTTCTCCCACCACCAATCAGAGCTCAAGAAACAGTTGTGTGACCAATTGGGAAAGGATACCTTCGCGCATGCGCTCAAAATCCGCTGTAAACAATAGGTGTTCTGTGTTAGCAAGCAAAGTGAATGGTCTCTGCGTCTGGAGTGCATTGACCCAGGCATGCGCTCTGTTCAGTCAGCAAGGCCAGCACGCCCTGTTCACTAACTGAGTCCCACATATATTTATGAATATTTATGTTAAAACATACAATAAAGTTATAATTATCGTCGAACATAAACAGTCGTATGCAACTCGCCTATAATGGCAATAATTAGGACACGAGTATGCTAATAAAACGAGCATAAGCGAGTTTTATAAAATGGCAATAATTAGGACACGAGTATGTTTATAAAACGAGCGTAAAAGAGTTTTATAATTTTCATACAAGTGTCTTAATTATTGCCATTATAGGCTCGTTGCATAATGTACTATTATGTTCGATCCTGACTATTATATGTCAGAAAACTGTACTATAATGAGGCTCATTATAACACTATTAGCCTACTTTCGGTTTTTGCAAAAAATTAAAGTAGACTTATGAGATCAACGCAGGGCCAAAAATTATGTGTCTGTCTGTGTGTGTGTGTGTGTGAGTGTGAGTCTGTGTGTGTGTGTGTGTGTGTGTGAGTATGTGTACTCTGAATGTCTGTCCCCACCTATCAATTCGAACACGGTGAAACCGAATTGAACGAAATTTGGTACAGAGGTAGCACTGGCAAAGGGCACCTCAGTCTCATGTTTTATATTGCCGACATCATTACCAAAACATAATGGCGGCCACTCAAATGGTCAAAACTTAATAATGCATTACGACCAAACTAATCATCGGATCATTACCAAATTTGGTAACAACATACCATCATATGGGACGCGTCTTGTGCCCAAACTACGAGGTCATCAACCATACTATTTCAGGATGGCGACCGTGTGAATTATGCAAACTTTATAATCCAAAACCTGGGACCCACCAGTTCCGATTATCGAACCAAGAATCTTTTAATCTGCTCTAAACGACGTGGCCTGTTTGAAATTAAAAAATTATATTGTAATATTCTAGTCTAGAAATGATTTAAAAAAGCTGAGTCGTCTCGGTTATTTCACAAGATGGCAGCTGATCTCTCGTTCTGACCTATATTTTGTTAATTTCAGTATGTTGCATGCAATATAGCCTAGTGATAAAAATTATATGAACTTTTTATGAAATGAACTCGGTTTGATATATACTCCAGTGAAGAAATCGTTCAGTCCAAGTCATTATTTGCTATAACGCTGTATATATACTGTTTCCTAACGCTCAATTATTGTGTGCACGATTGGCTGAGTGGTTAGGCCGTTGGTCTTTCATCACGCTGGCTGTGGCTGAAATCTTACCAGAGTTGAATTTTTTGCTTGAATTAGTTTATATTTATTATTTCTTCAGTACTGAGACGTTATAAAATAAAGCATTATATGGTGCATTTTGAAATGGAAAATATATATTTAATTAAAACAACATTCTCCACCGGAGTGACATCTAACAGTAATTAGTTGAACTATGTTATAGCTAACCACAGCCTTCTATATGCGAGCTGCGCTCTATACCGGCCACTTAGTGAACCCATGTCTACAGTATAACTGAAAGGTTTATCATTTCTTCTGATAGAGAGCACACATCCCCAAGATAAGGCGCCATTATCACGGCCAACGAAGATTTATGAAGAATAATATAAGAAATTGCATTTCTGATGCATATAAATTGTTCTCGACTTAAACGTACAAGCATCATCAAGCAGTACATTGCCTACGTTACGCGCCATGGCCTCTCTTTCTCGTTAGCCTTGCGCGATTACAAATTAGCTGTGCAGTGGGTATATTAAATATGTTTCTCCCAGTCATAGGTTTAGAACAACGAAGTTTGTAAGTAGTCGGTGTTAATATACTGAATACCTACTGTACGTTGTTTGGAGTGTTTGCTGATGAAATTGCAAATTGCTGGGGTAAATTATAAACTATGGTTTGAACGCCACTCCTCAAATCCAGTGTGCCAATTTGCACTTCGAATTGGAACAAATTGTTGTGTTGTTGTTTGAGTCTTCAGTCATTTGACTGGTTTGATGCAGCTCTCCATTCCTCCCTGTCCTGAGCTAAACGTTTCATCTCTACATAGCTACTACACCCTACATCCGAGGCAATCTGTTTAACATATTCTAACCTTGGTCTACCCCTACAGTTCTTGTCCTCGACCCTTCCTTCCATAACTAAGCTTGCTATTCCTGGGTATCTTAGTATGTGTCCTACCAACCTATCTCTTCTCTTCATTAGCAGTCGCCAGAAACATCTCTCCTCTCCCACTCGTCTTAATACCTCTTCGTTTGTAACCCTATCTACCCATCTGATCTTCATCATTCTCCTGTAACACCACATTTCAAATGCTTCAATTCTCCTCTTTTCTGCTGCACCAATAGTCCAAGTTTCACTTCCATAGAGCGCCACACTCCAGACAAAGGCTTTCAAAAATGACTTCCTAATACCTAAATCTATATTCGATGTCAGCAGATTCCTTTTTTGTAGAAATGCTTTCTTTGCCTGAGCCAACCTACTTTTTATATCCTCTTTGCTTCGTCCATCACTGGTTATTCTGCTTCCTAAGTAACAGAAGTCTCCTACTTCCTTCAGCTTTTCACCTGCCAATTTGATCTCCATAGAGGTTTCTGATTTATTTCGGCTGCATTCCAGTATTTTTGTTTTACATTTATTAATTTTCATCATGAATTCTTTCCGTAAGACGGAGTCCATACCATTCAAAAACTCATTCAAATCCTCAGACTTGTCGGCCAAGATGACGATGTCATCAGCAAATCTCAGAGTTGAAATTATTTCTCCTTGAATCTTCACTCCCACATTACATTTTTCTCTAATTTCCTTCATTGCTTGTTCAATGTAAAGATTGAAAAGTATGGGTGATAAGTTGCAGCTTTGCCTTACACCTTTCTGAATACCAGCTTCTCTCTCATGTCCTTCAACTCGAATGACTGCTGTCTGGTTTCTGTATAGATTGTATATCACCCTCCTATCCCTGTACTTTATTCCAATCGATTTCAAAATGTCAAACAATTTAGTCCAATCAACGTTATCAAAAGCCTTTTCTAAGTCTACAAAAGCCATGAACGTTCTCTTATCTTTCCTTATTCTACCTTCCAAAATCAGCCTAAGACTTAGTACAGCTTCCCTTGTTCCTACATTTCTCCTGAAACCAAATTGGTCTTCGCCCAACTCCGTTTCTATCTGGCTTTCAATCCTCTTGTAAATTATTCTAGACATGATCTTTGAAGCATGAGTAATCAAGCTGATTGTACGGTTATCTTCACATCTGTCAGCTCCCACTTTCTTTGGTATAGGGATGATTACATTCTTCTTGAAATCAGGGGGTACCTCACCTGTCTCATAAATCCTACACACCAAGTGAAATAACCTGATCAGACCTTCATCTCCTATGCAGCGAAGCAACTCAATCGGTATATCATCTATGCCTGGTGCTTTGTTCCTGCTTAAGTCTTCCAAAGCTCTATCAAATTCTGATCTCAATATTAAATCTCCTTTCGCATCCTCATCAATTTCCTCCTCCCTTTCCATTACATGATTCTCAATCTCCTTTCCCTTATACAAACTCTCTATGTAAGCTTTCCATCTCTCAACCTTCTCTTCCCTATCTGTTAGAGGCTTTCCATTTTTGTCCTTAATATTACAGCACTTAGTCTTCTTTTCCCCAAAAGTATTCTTAATCCTTCGATAAGCTGTGTCTACTTTTCCTAATTTCAGACAATTTTCTATACCTGCACATTTCTCTTTCAACCATTCTTCTTTTGCTTCCTTGCACTTCTTGTTAACCTCATTTCTCAGACATCTGTATTCTGCTTTCCCCTTTTCATCTCTTACATTCTTGTGTTTCCGCCTTTCATCCATCAATTCTAGTATATCCTGAGTGATCCACTGTTTTCTACATATTCTTTCTTTCCTACCAATGTTTTCTTCTGCGGATTTTGTTATTTCATTCTTCAAAAGTGCCCATTCGTCTGCAATTGAAGTTTGTTTAGGGTTTTTCATTAGTCCTTCCTTTATACTCTTCTTGAATCTTTCGTTTACATCCTTCTCTTTCAGTCTGTCTTATGCCCACCTTTTTGGCTTTTGACTTTTCTTCAGTTTCTTCAACTTTAATCTGCATTCCATTACAACCAGATTGTGGTCAGAGTTTATGTCAGCACCAGGATATGTTTTACAATCCAAAATCTGTTTTCGAAACCTCTGCTTGACCATAATGAAGTCGATTTGGTAACGTCCTGTATCTCCTGGTCTCATCCATGTGTATATTCTTCTATTGTGGTTATTGAATAAGGTGTTAGCTATGACCAACTCATGCTCGGTGCAGAATTCTATCAGCCTGCTTCCTCGATCATTCCTTTCACCTAATCCGATATCTCCTACTATCTTCCCTTCTCTCCCTTTTCCTACCACAGCATTCCAATCTCCCATTACTATAACATTTTCATCACCCTTGATATACCTCAGAATTTCGTCTATTTCTTCGTAGACCTTTTCAACATCCTCATCATCAGCTTGACTGGTAGG
Organism: Meconema thalassinum; assembly: GCA_946902985.2. Classification (NCBI taxonomy): domain Eukaryota; kingdom Metazoa; phylum Arthropoda; class Insecta; order Orthoptera; family Tettigoniidae; genus Meconema; species Meconema thalassinum. The sequence continues at coordinate 146,545,961 of OX336391.1, forward strand.
CATATAGACTTGTACCACTGTGGTGCATGTAGGTTTAGTATTGATTTTTGCTACAATAATCCATTCACTATATTGCTCATAATATTCCACCCGCTGTCCAAGTTTCCTACTCAATATGAGGCCAACCCCTGCTTGGCCATTGTTTGATTTATTGCTAATGACCCTATAGTATCCTGACCAAAAGTCCTTTTCTTCCTGCCAGCGCATTTCACTAATCCCTACCAAATCCAACCTCAACCTATCCATTTCCCTTTCTAAGTTTCTAACCTTCCACTTCCTAGCAGACTTCTAACATTCCACGCTCCGATCCGTAGAATGTCAGATTTCCTCTTTGTCACTTCTGTGATGTTAACCCCCTCTCGAGTAGTCCCCACCCGGAGATCCGAACGGGGGACTAGTTTACCTCCGGATTGAAATTTTACAAGGGAGGAGGCCATCATCACATGTAATTATGCATAGAGAGGTGCATATCCTCGGGAATAGCATACGGCTGTAGTTTCCCGTTGCTTTCAGCCGTGCAGCAGGACGCAGTGTAGCCATTATTTGGCTTATATTATCAATATCTTAACCGTCTATAAGACTAGTAAAGAATTGATTTATTCTGAAAGGCTGCTACTCCCTTTCAGAATAAGTAAAGAGCAATTCTACTAACAAAAATACTAACCTTCTACCGTACTAACAATTAAATACCAAAATTCTACTAACGAAATAAATACTTAAGTTCCACCAACAACAAATACTACCACTAAAACAGTCTGTCACCAGGCACACTCACATGCACCCTCACACATCACAGTCTACTGAAACAATGAACTATAACTAATAAACAATGCAATTGCTACCAGACACACTCACACACCACAGTCTAATAGAACAATGACATATATCTAATAGACAAACTAACTACCTACTTACAACTAAAACTAACTAACTAACTACATACTTACTGTACTGTTATTTGAATTGACAATATTTACAAAATGCAATTTAGTTAGAAAATACGTACAAAATGTAATTTAGATTCAAAATAGTCACAAAATGCAATTGAGAATAAAAATACTTACAAAATACCCACCCTACACAATATTGGCATTTATTGGAGGATTGATTAATTATCTTAATGTCTTTCAAGTGCTGTGAGCCATTGTCTGTGGTTTTTCTTACACACACTGCACAGTTCCTGATTACTATGTATAGACATGAAATATATTGCAATGTAATATGGTTGGGCACAATAGCAGATATTTTAGTGTGAGCTCCACCATCATCATCATCTTCATTTCCCGTTTCCAGGTTCCTGGGTCGGGTTGTGAATTAAGGACCTCCATCGTTGCCTGTCTCTCCACCACTCCTCTCCTGATTTTAGTACATTTTCGGGTTTTCCTCCCTTCTTTTCTACACACTCCCACACTGTATCTGCCCATCTCTTCCGGGGCCTACCTCGTGGTCTCTTCCCTGTCATCTTTTCACAGGAAGTTTTCTTTGGTACTCTCTCCTCTCCCATTCTCATCATATGTCCATACCACAAATACAAATACAAACCAATATAAAATAAGTGAATTCATTTATGTATTTCACAGTCATCACCTTTTGATATATAAGGATTACAACGGGACCAAGAACACAATTTTCCAGCCACCCCGAACCGAGAAAATGTAACCTTACAAAAATGAAACAAACGCAATATGACAAAAAGGAAAAAAGAAAAGAATCATAAAACATAAAAACACAAAAAGCACGAAAAAGACTAAAAGACAAACACATGAAAAAACAGAAAACCAACAAAGAAATCAAAAAGAACAACAAAAACACAAAAAGGACAATGAAATTAAACATACAAACACACAAAAAACAAAAGACAAAAACAAAACAAAAAATATAAAAAGAACAAAAACACAAATCACAAAAGGACAAGCAAGACTAAGAGACAAAACAGAAGAAAAACGAAGAAAAACAAAAAACTAAACAGAAACAAAAAGTAAATACAACAAAGACAAAAAAGAGAACAAAAAACATAAAACATCAGAAACATAAAACTTAAAAACAAAAACACAAAATAACAAAAAAAGCATACAAACACTAAAACACAAATCTGAATTACAACTACACATACTAATACAGCCATCACAATAACACAGGTTATCAGATAATGTCCACACACACACACCAGTACACGGACCTACAAGAGCAGGTTGTTGTAAACCCCGCAAACAACAAAAACTCTTGCAGGACTCTCAAACAATCTAAAGACGCTCCACTGGGTGAGGAAGTAGAAGTAAATTGCAATATAGAGTGGAGTAATACTCAACTATGTATTCTATCAGCTGCAGAGAGCTGTATGCCTAAACAGAGGAAAGTAGAAAGAAATGGTTTGATGTGGCATGTCAGGACACAGTGAATGTGGTAATGGCAATTCATAGGGGACGGTTGCAGTCTAATAGGGATCTTATTATACAGCAAGCTTACAAAGAGAAACTAACAAAAAAAACGTAGTAAAATGCTTCGGAAGAAAAAGAAACAATATTATAAGCAACAAGTTGAACCAATATACGATGACCATCAAAACTATAACATTCGTAAAATTTATGGCACAATTAGCCTTTTCACTGCTAATATTGTGAGAGACTATCAAAACCCTCCATGCTGAATACATTTTTAAAATATCTATATATTTAAAACACTAAGCTGATTTTTGTTACCGCGAGATTGAGGGAACGGTAGAACCTATTCACTTCGTAGAGCAATCTGTCGAAAGCTGTAGGCCTGTAGATTTGCAGAGTGTCTTTTAAAATAAACAAATATGTTACCACATATTTTTAAATTTATAAACAAAACTGCAAAATTATTGGCTCAAGCGCATGCGCAGAATCAATCACCTTGGTTAATGACAGACATGGCGGATGTCCACCGCGTTTTAATGTAATAGTTATTTATAAGAATTATAATAAAGGAGGGGAATATTGATTATGAAGTTTCCACGATATAAACAGGAATAGAATATTATAAAAAACGAGAAATGTAGAAGAACTTATATGGACTGTTGAGAGTGAATGTTGTTTAAGTAACTTAATATTGCACTCTTTCACCAGTGATTCGGTAGCTCAGATGGCAGCGTTCTAACCTCTTAACTTATGCATCGCGCAATGGAAGCAGTTCGAAACCCACCTCCGACTCATATTTTTATTTCCTAATTATTCTTTCTGGCTATTGGTAATACATTGTCTTAACATATTTTACTTTTATTATTCCCATAAAGTAAGGAATTCTCCACGATTTACACTGCCATATACTTTTAAATTATTAAATAAAAGATGGCCACAATCGCTTTCGCCATGAGAGACAATTGACGAACATAATTCATTTGTTGGACTCAGACATCGTGGTCACTCAGCCCCGTCTACTTTGGTGTGTGTGTAAAATTTTCTCTGATAACCTGTGTTATTGTGATGGCTGTAGACTACTGATGTGTGCATTTGTAATTAAAGTGGGGAATGGGAAATTGGCGACCGAGGCTTTAAGTTAGGAACTATCCCGGTATTTACCTGCAGTGGAAGTGGCAAACCACGGAAAACCACATCCCAGATTGTTGAGATGGGAATCGAACCTTGCCCTACTTAGTTTTGCCTCAAGAGTGCGCCCCGTTCCAGCCCTCAGACCAGAATTACATTTCTAGAGAAATGGCGGATAAAGGATTCACCGTATCATAGTGTGATCTTTGTTTTTGAGAATTAAAAAGAGGGGATTGAAGAACTTCAACAGGCGTTTGAGTTCGTTTGTTGTTTAAGTAACTTAATATTGGTTTAGAAGTCTGTTGATTGGGTGGCTCAGGGGTAACATTGCGTACCCAGGAATGAATTTTGCATAGTCGAAGGAGTGTCACCACAGACATGTATTTTTATTTCCTAATTATTCTTTCTGGCTATTGGTAATTCATTGTCTTAACATATTTAACTTTTATTATTCCCGTACAGTAAGGAATTCTCCACGATTTACATTGCCATATACTTTTAAATTATTAAATAAAAGATGGCCATAATCGCTTTCGCCATGAGAGACAATTGACGAATATAATTCATTTGATGGACTCAGACATCGTGGTCACTCATCCCCGTCTACTTTGGTGTGTGTGTGTGTGTAAAATTTTCTCTGATAACCTGTGTTATTGTGATGGCTGTAGACTACTGATGTGTGCATTTGTAATTCAAGTGGGGAATGGGGAATTGACGACCGAGGCTTTAAGTTACGAACTATCCCGGTATTTACCTGCAGTGGACGTGGAAAACCACGGAAAACCACTTCCCAGATTGTTGAGATAGGAATCTAACCTTGCTCTCCAGAGTTTTACCTCAAGAGTGCGCCCCGTTCCAGCCCTCAGACCAGAAGTAAATTTCTTGGCAAACCAGGGATCGAACCTGGAATCCGGGGCGATAGCTCAGAATGTAGCCTTCAGATTGGTCTTCCCTGTGTTAATACGATTTTTGACAAGCACTGAACATATAGTCTAACTCTTCAACTCCCTCCATTACGGTGGCTGTCGAAGTGAGTCTATGCTCATTCCAGTAGTTGGCGAAGTATGCTCCCTTGCTTAATTTACTGTCATGGAAATGCAAAGGATTGTACCTATATCAGGTGATGGAAATTGCTTATTTAGAGCAGTTTCGTACTGTTTATTCCAAAATGCAGGACGTTATCCTGAGCCACGTTTGCAAGCAAATTGCAAAAATTTTTGCTGGCATGAATAATTATAAGGATTTTATTATTGGCGATCAGTATCATAGCATTCTCATCAGCAACAAACTTGAGAATGAAAGTATCTGAACTTCATTGTATACGTGAATATTATTGTTTATTGATTATTTGTTTAGAGTGCATAACAATGAGTCTAACCACGCTGTTGATTTTGGTAATGGAAGTATTATTTGCCATTTAATATTTGGCGGCTGCGTTGATGCAGGCCACTATAGTGTTATAAAATATGACGTTAATTTGGAGAGAAATGCTACAATAAATATATCCATTTGACGAAAAAGAACATTAGCCACAAAAAAGTGGGAAATCGTAGAAAAATACGAAGCCACTTTTAAAATCTAATATAAAAATGCCATTTCAGAAACAATTCCAGATATTATGCCGTACAGTGTATGGTCCTTGACGAACAAATGTAAACATTGTTCTGCACTGTATTTCTGTAGCGAGAAATCTACGCTTTGTTACTTTGACCTTTGGTGTTGTAATGGCAAACTTAATCTTACTAAATATAAAATATTTGACAGACTGCAACAATTTTTCACTGTAAAGAGAGAATAATCGGCAGTAGAACAAATGCTACGTCCTTGGTTTCATTTGGTGCCAATGTCACTGTGCCACATGCATACGGTCCATATTGTTTTAAAATGTATGGAATTGCACATCATCGCATTTCTTTGTTAATGTATATTCCAAAATTATAAGCGACGGTTCCTGCGGCCAGCTGTATATACACACATCAAAAAAAGTTTTGTATCACCTCGGTTCCCAGATCTCCGGCATATAGACGTTGACTGTGTATATTGTATCAAAGATACAGTCCCTTTGACTGTTCATAGATGTCACTAAAACTGCTCAAAGATGTAAACAACCATGCATGAGCAGGGCCTATTAGACGGAGGGGGTACGACAGCCGATCAGTTCCAGTCATTCCACCAGGACGAAGGTACGCTGCTCATGTTGTCTGTAGTTCTACCATGCCTAGAAGGTCAATACCGCAGTTCGATCGCGTCCGCATTGTTACTTTGTGTCAAGAAGGGCTCTCAACAAGGGAAGTTTCCAGGCGTCTCAGAGTGAACCAAAGCGATGTTGTTCGGACATGGAGGAGGTACAGAGATACAGGAACTGTCGATGACAGGCCTCGCTCAGGCCGCCCAAGGGCTACTACTGTAGTGGATGACCGCTACTTACGGATTGCCGCTCGGAGGAACCCTGACAGCAATGCCACCATGTTGAATAATGCGTTTCGTTCAGCCACAGGACGTCGTGTTTCAACTCAAACTGTGCGCAATAGGCTGCATGATGCGCAACTTCACTCCCGACGTCCATGGCGAGGTCCAGCTTTGCAACCCCGACACCATGCAGCGCGGTACAGATGGGCCCAACAACATGCTGAATGGACCCCACAGAATTGGTATCACGTTCTCTTCACCGATGAGTGTCGCATATGCCTTCAACCAGACAATCGTCGGAGACGTGTTTGGAGGCACCCTGGTCAGGCTGAACGTCTTAGACACACTGTCCAGCGAGTGCAGCAAGGTGGTGGTTCCCTGATGTTTTGGGGTGGCATTATGTGGGGCCGACGTACGCCACTGGTGGTCATGGAAGGCTCCGAAACGGCTTTACGATACCTGAATGACATCCTCCGACCCATAGTGCACCCATATCGGCAGAATATTGGAGAGGCATTTGTCTTCATGGACGACAATTCTCGACCTCATCGTGCACATCTTGTGAATGCGTTCCTTCAAGATAACGACATCGCTCGACTACAGTGGCCAGCATGTTCGCCAGACATGAACCCTATCGAACATGCCTGGGATATGTTGAAAAGGGCTGTTTATGGACGTCTTGACCCACCAACCACTCTGAGAGATTTACGCCGAATTGTCGTTGAGGAGTGGGACAATTTGGACCAACAGTGTCTTGATGAACTTGTGGATAGTATGCCACGACGAATACAGGCATGCAGCAATGCAAGAGGACGTGCTACTGGGTATTAGAGGTAGTGGTGTGTACTGCAATCTGGACCACAAATGCTGAAAGTCTAGCTGTATGATGGTACAACATGCAATGTGTGGGTCTCATGAGCAATAAAACGAGCTGAAATGTTGTTTGTGTTGATCTCTATTCCCTTTGTATTTAAAGGTTCCGGAACTCTTGGAACCGAGGTGATGCAAAACTTTTTTTGATGTGTGTATTAGACTCCTCAGAATTCTTGAATTCCTTGGAATTAAGGGATTTGCTTCCACATACTCCAAACGATTGACCCATAGATATGCTCCTTAGAAATCTGAAGTTTCGTAAGGGCATCTAAATGCTACCATATTAATTATAAGAAATATGTACGAAAATTGCTTGAATTTGGAAATAATACGTGCAGTTAAAATTAGGCGGAGTGATCTAACTATTCGACTTGATTCCATATTAATTATATGAAATATGAATGAAAATGCTTGGATTTGGAAATAAGTGCAGTTGAAATTAGGCAGAGAGGTCTAATCCTTCGACTTGATTTAACACCACCGGTTAAAACAATCATTTTCTTTTAAGAGGCAACATTTTCCGATTCGCTTGGCCCTTAAGTTTCAATAGTGCCAAAAAATAACTGTACAAAAAACGTATATAATAAAATTCTTCAGTAAATATTTTCTTATTGGCCGTCATGTATTGACGGGTTTCAACTAGTATTATCTAAAATAATATGAAATAAATGAAAAGTGAGCAACACAGATAAGACATTTCATCTGAACTGGCAAAATAATTCCGGAATAGATTTCAGATTTAGTTATTTCCACAAAAATTAGGAACGGAGAAAATAAGGGTTGTCCATTGGAGCCAAAAGTATTATATCCTATAAAAAGTTCGATATTCCTGTTTCACAAGTGCTAAATTCTGACCAAATTGCGCAACACAATTTCAAAAATTACGAATGTCAGACATTTTAGACAGTTTAGCTAACTTAAAAATAGGGTTGTACATAATGGCCAAAGTACTCGCTGGACTGCCAACCTAGGTTGTGCACTAAGCTGAGTGCACTATTTCGAATATTTCACCGTAGATAGCGTTAAAATGCAGTCTGCGTTTTTACTGATGGTCCATTATGTTCCTAAAAGATATAGCTTGCTGCCACTCAAGTTTGAAAACCGAAGGAAACTCCAAAGGTACCCGCTTCCTCTTCAGAAATTCAGCTGAAGTTGCCAACGAGATATCTCGGGCGCAGCAAGGATGTGACGTTCTACCGCACCCGAGATATCTCGGGCGTAGCAGTGTAAAGGTTAATAATATAAAGAAGGCTTCCAACCAAGAACCAAGATCATGAAAGACCATAAGAGAAATTTAGTAATTAAACAAATTAAACGGCTCTCATTTTACAAGGACTATTTTGACAATCTTCTGAACTGCACTAATCCAGAATCACCAGTTATAAAACCTAAATGCCCTCCTAATGATGATCTGATTCCAGAGCCTAACATATGAGGATGTAGTAAATCGTATTAAACATCTGAAAAATAATAAAGCTCCTGGCAATGACAACATCCCAGCTGAACTAATTAAATCTGGAGGAGAAGTATTACACAAATATATATTCCCACTTATCCTGAAAATTTGGCAGAACGAAACGATGCCTGGTGAGTGGAAAGAATCTCTCATAGTGCTCTGCACAAAAAGGGAGACAAGATATTCAAAGTTACCTTGGAATATCCCTTGTTAATACATCATATAAAAATTTATCCTTGGATATACTAAATCGCTTGAAACCATATGCCGAGAACATCATTGGTCATTATCAAAATGGCTCTCACAGTAATAGGTCCGCTAATGACAACATATTTGCAATCAAAATGATAAGTGAGAAAGTGTGGAAATATACAGTAATCTATGTATTCACTATTGGTTTATTGATTTCCTCAAAGCATATGATTCAATTCATAAAGAGAGCCTGTGGAATGTCATGACAGAACAAATTAGGAGGTGATAAAGACAAATAGTTATAACTATACCCATACATTTAGGAGAAAGTAGGCTATATGTTCTTTCCTGAACATCTTGTTTTTCATTATGAAACAGAGCTCAAGAAACAGTTGTTTGACCAATTAGTTAATTAGATACGCTGAGTTCCACGGCCTTCTAATTTAAATTTCACTGCCTGGCCTAGTGTCATAGTAGGGTAATCGAGGAGGCCATGGTCAAATACAAGGCATTCTCTGCGTCTCATGCGCTCTGTTCAGTACATAAAACTGGCAAAATCTCGACAGATATTTATGAATATTTATGTTCGAACATAAAATAGTTATAATAATTATCGTCGAACATTAACAGTCGTATGCAAGTCGCCTATAATGGTAATTAAGACACTCGTATGGAAATTATTAAACTCGCATACACTCGTTTTATAAACCTACTCGTGTCTTAATTATTGCCATTATAGACTCGTTGCATAATGTACTATAGATTGACTGGAGAAAGTTCATCCCTTGGTGTAAGGGTAGATCATATCAAAAAAAAAAAAACAGACACATTTTTGGTTTCTTTCAGAGGACTATTGACCATTTTAAAGGGTTTTAAAATGTTGTGCCTATTATGAGAGGTATGATTTTTATCATTTCAAATGGTCTTGTCGACTTCGTCGATATGCTTGAGTCAAATGTTATGCGTTACGGAGACGGAAGTGACGTCATGCAGCCGCACGGGAAGTGACGTCATGCAGCCGCGCGGGATGCGAGTGCGTGACGGTCATGCAGCCACGCGGGAAGCAGAAGCTAATGGTTAATGGAGTCTGTTGAAAGAGTCCTGGGGCGTCGAGCGACCTGGGGCTTTGAGCGAAGCGAAAAGAATACAGGGTGACTCCTAAAGAGGTGTACAAGATGTCAGACAAGAATACAGGGTGACTCCTAAAGTGGTGTACAAGATGTCACACAAGAATACAGGGTGACTTCTAAAGAGATATACAAGGCGCCATATAAGAATACAGGGTGCCTCCTAAAGAGGTGTGCAGGATGTGAGAGCAAAATACAGTACAAGATGCCAGATAACAATACAGGGTGACTCTTAAAGAGATATACAAGATGCCAGATAAGAATACAATGTAACTCTTAAAGAGGTGTACAAAATGGCAGAGAAGAATTCGGGGTGACTCCTAAAGAGGTGCACAAGATGTCAGACAAGAATACAGGGTGCCTCCTAAAGAGGTGTGCAGGATGTCCGAGCAAAATACAGTAGTCTACACGATGCCAAAAAAGAATACAGGGTGACTCATAAAGAGATATACAAGATGCCAGATAAGAATACTAGGTGACTCTTAAAGAGGTGTACAAGATGGCAGAGAAGAATACAGGGTGACCCCTAAAGAGGTGCACAAGATGTCGGACAAAATTACAGGGTGCCTCCTAAAGAGGTGTGCAGGATGACCGAGCAAAATACAGTAGTCTACACGATGCCAAAAAAGAATACAGGGTGACTCATAAAGAGATATACAAGATGCCAGACTAGAATACAAGGTGACTCTTAAAGAGGTGTACAAGATGGCAGTGAAGAATACAGGGTGACCCCTAAAGAGGTGCACAAGATGTCAGACAAGAATAAAGGGTGACTCCTAAAGGGGTGTACAAGATGTCACACAAGAATACAGGGTGACTTCTAAAGAGGTATACAAGATGCCAGATAAGAATACAGGGTGCCTTCTAAAGAGGTGTGCAGGATGTCAGGGCAAATTACAGGGTGACACTTAACGAGGTGTACAGTATGTTAGATTCAATTCAAATACAGTGTGACCATTAAAGAGGTTTGCAAGATATCAGATTCAAATAATGGGTGACTCTTAAAGAGTTGTAAAAGATGTCAGACTCAAATACAGGGTGACCCTTAAAGAGGTGCCCGCGCGGGAAGCCTAAGTTAATGGGTAATTGAGTCTGTTGAAAGAGTCCTGGGGTTTCGAGCGAAGCGAGAAGCCCTCCTGAGCCTTTCTAACATGTGTAGCATTAGTAGCATGCGTCATTTGAAATGATGTAACGTCTAGTCTTTCAGACTGACTGTAATTTTTTCTCTCCAAAAATTCCAACTTTTCCACCCATTTTGGCAATAGTTGGTGCTATCAAGAAACTTTACTAAGATAAATTGTGGTCCTTATTTGAAGAATAGAATGAACTTTCAATCATGGGTTCAAATTTTTTTACGTAGTAAGAAAGTTAGAGCGGAAATTCACTTTCTCGAAAAAGGCCCATCTCTTCTACCCCCTAGATCGAATTTTTCTCATTACGAACTAGACCTAGATTTTGAATTAATATTTGTTAAGTATAAATGTGAAAGTGGTTGGTGCAAAATGGCGGAAATTGTGTCCACAATAAAGTGATAAATTATGTAAACACAGTGAATTAATGAAGAGGTTTTGGGAAGAAAAGGGAAGAGGAAAAGGAAGTGAAACTGTGATTGGCTGAAGTTCGCACGCTCTCCCACAGGGGAAAAATCGATAGTAATAATAATGTAAATTATGTATAAACTTAAGAACGGACGGTGGTTTTGGAGTCTGTGGAATGTGAAACACGAAGATATATCAACATATTCCGGAGGTCGCATCATGGTATCTATTGTCAATGAGTTGTATTTATACAACTAAACAAGCCCGCGACTAGAAATGGAAATTGGAGGTCTAGCCCTAGTTGACATTTCCCCCTTCCTGTTGCGATCTTGATCAAGAAATAACACGATATAATAACGATTTTCCACCTTGGAAGTGTTTCTTGTCAGTTAGGTACCACACCTTACAAGGAGATAGAAAGTGCAGGCTATAGCACACCTGCTTTAAGCTTGACGTTCACCATAGCAATTTTTAATTTAAAACTCAGTGTGCCAGTTTGTTCTCGGTTATTAATATCGTTTCTATATTCTCCATTGCTTTGTGTGTTTCTCATAATTCATTATGTGTTCTCCGCATTCTAATTGGGTTTCGTGTGTATTATAAAAACTGTAATGAAAATAACGTGTTGTATTTGAAACGTTGGGGCCCACTGGGAATGTTCTGCAGTAATTGAATACACTTGTTTCGCCGAATGACATGGAGTGTGCTCTCGTGTTACACATACAGTGTGTTAATCAAGTTAGCTCTCGGAAGAGGGCAAGGATATTTCATTTGGAAGATTGTAATTGAATGTTCCGAAATTCTATCTCGTTCTGACAAACATGGCTTTCATGAGGGAGATAATGTAGGTTTTAACTCTTCCTAGCCGAGCGTTCAGTTCCTGTGCAACTGAGGGAGAAATATTTTTACTTAGCTACATTACGTCATGCTGTTTTCGCTATTGTTATTTCATTTTGGTGTTCCTACACCGTAGTCAACAGCCTGCGTACTTTTGTGCTTGAACAATGTACATTTTGCCTGATGTGGTGTATGTATACTGTATTGTGTAACTCAGGAGCTGGGAGAAGGAAGGGAGAATCTGCAATAAGATTACATGCAGTAGAGTGAAAGCAGTAAAATACATTGGAGAATGGATCTCAGAAGATCTCAGTGAAATAATGGATCTAGAACAAAGGAGGATCAAACTAGACGAGGTATACTATGCTTGCAGAAAACTGTACGCCTCGAAACATCTGTTGATGAATGTCAAACTAAGATACTATAATATATTTCACCAATATCCACTTTACAATACATTTTTAATGCGATGTCCTTACACTCTTAGATACATGTTTCGGCTCTGTGAGCCTTCTTCAGTCAAACAGATTAATGATTCTCATAAGACAGTGTATGTGTTGATCTTGTTAAGAAACTTTAAAAAAACTGTTTCAGTTTCCCAATAATATGTAGATTATCAGGACTCCCTTCCCCCCCCCCCTTTTTTTTACTGTTACAGGTCCTGTGTTTGATTTGGGATTTCAACGACGAAGGGCCTATGACCCGAACTTTGGCATATAGTCATATTATTTAAGCATTTTATGTCTATTTTTTTATAACTTTGACGATTGTAAAAAGATTTTTAAAAAAATCTTAACAAGATCAACACATAGACTGTCTTATGAGAATCATTAATATGTTTTGACTGAAAAAGGTTCACAGAGCCGAAACATGTATCAATGATTGTAAGGACATCGCATAAAACAAAATGTATTGTAAAGTGGATATTGGTTTAATATATCATAATCAATACGGGAAAATCTGGGATAATGACTAAAGTCATAGATATTCATAAGATACTATAATGCAGTAGTCAGACCATCAATCCTCTACGCAACTGAGTGCCTGTTTCTAACTAAGAAGAGCCCCCCCCCCCCCCTAAGAGCCGCGAGGTACAGGAAAGGAAATTCTTGCAGAAAATCGTGGGACCAAGGAACTTTCCAGATGGAAGACGATGGTACAACCAAACTGCGAACTCTAAAATCACCAGGAAAACCTCACCGATGATATCAGAAGGAGACACCTGACTTTCTACAGCCACCTGTACAGAATGGACCACCACAGACTGTCTTAGCCTATAAGATCTTCAAAGTCGCCAAGAAGGGTAAAGCCTTGGGTCTCTGTGGCTCAAACAAATTTAGAAAGATCATGCTGAATTTAATATTCAGCAAGACACAATAAATGACAGGAGTCGCTACCTTGTGACAGTTGAAACCAGGCCTTTCCTCAGATCCATTATAGAGGTTCACCGCAACGCGTGCATGACATGGTCTGAGGAACGTAAGATAGAGTTCAGCAAGAAAATGAAGACTACTGGTCCAATAGAAAGGCTCAAGATTTCAGCATGAAAGCAGCCACCAAACAATCCACCATAAACACCGAAAGTGGCAGACAACAGCTGAAGCACAAGCATCGTGGTCCATAGCTGGCATAAACGACCGAATAATAATAATACTCGCCCTTTCTCCTCCCAGCTTCTGAATTGAATTTTAGTATTAGTATTTAATAGTATAAGCAGAAGCCTCCGTGTCTTAGGCGGCAGCACGCCGGCCTCTCACCGCTGGGTCCGTGGTTCAAATCCCGGTCACTCCATGTGAGATCTGTGCTGGGCAAAACGGAGGCAGACAGGTTTTTGTCCGGGTACTCCGGTTTTCCCTGTCAAAATTTCATTCCAGCAACACTCTCCACCATCATTTCATTTCATATATCATTCATTTAATCACTGCCCCAGAGGAGTGCGTCAGGCCTCGGCAGCCGGCACAGTTCATATCCTCGCCGTTAGATGGGGGCTTCATTCATTCCATTCCTGACCCGGTCGGAGACTGGAAGCAGGCTGTGGATTTTCATTTTTCATTTAACAGTTTAAGCCTCCGTGGCTTAAGCGGCAGCACGTCGGCCTCTCACAGCTGGGTCCGTGGTTCAAATCCCGGTCACTCCATGTGAGATCTGTGCTGGACAAAACGGAGGCAAACAGTTTTTCTCCGGGTACTCTGGTTTTCCCTGTCATAAATTTCATTCCAGCAACACTCTCCACGATAATTTCATTTCATCTGTCATTCATCTAATCATTACATCAGAGGAATGCGACAGGCTTCGGCAGCCAGCACAGTTAATATCCTCGCCGCTAGATAGGGGCTTCATTCTTTCCATCCCTGACCCGGTCGGTAGACTGGAAGCAGGTTGTGGATTTTCACTTTCATTTAATAGTATTCAATAAAAATTAGAACCATCATAAATTAAAACAAAATATAAAAGTACTAAATACACTAATTTGTGCATTTATTCGACATTCACATGCGTTCTACGAAGCTATGGGCTTTTTAAGGAATTACATATATTTTGGTAACGCTAGCAGGCCAGTTGTTAAATCTGAGACAGGCTGCGTAGTGCATTGGTAACGTTCTTGCCTATTCTTCCCAAGGTTGCAGGTTCGAATCCTGGCGCAATCAGTTGGCATTTGAGGAAGAGAAGTTAGGATGGAGCCGTGTCCGTAGATTTACTGGCACTTTAAAGATCTCCTTCGGGGCAAAATTCTGGTACCCCGGCGTCTCTAAACCCCTCAGTAGTTAAAAGGGACGTAAAACTATTAACATTATCATTTACCTTCCCTCTCTCCTTGGTTGCTTTCCACCTTCATTTGTTCGTTCCTTCCCTCCTTATTTCCTTTTTCCATCCTTCAATATTACCTTCTTTCCTTCTGCCCTTTGTTATTTCCTATATTTTTTCCTACCTCGTTTGTTCCTTATATTCTTTCCTCCTTTCTCTGTGCTCCGTTCAATCCTTCCTTCTCTCCTTCCTTCTTTTATTCCTGCCTTCCTTCCTTGTGCTCTTATCTCCTTCGTTCCCTTCTCCCATTCCTGCCTTTCTTCCCTGAATTCATTCCCCCCTTCCTTCCTTCAATGCTTCCTTCTTTCCTTTCTTCCTTGCAATTTCTCTCTGTATTTCTTCCTTTCATTTTTTCTTTATTTCTTTCTTCCTTCCTTCTTTTCTTCCCGACTTCGTTCCTTTCGACAGGTTATACAAATATTAAAGGGAATGACTTGTTTTGCTAAGTATGCAGTACGAAAGCCTGTGGTTCTTTTTCTGTAATGGCTTTTCTCTTTGTTTTCAGGTGAGTGGCATCTAATATCAAAGAATTCAACACAGTTTTGGAGCTTTCAGAAGGTAATTTAGCCTAATTTACAACTACTAATTTTAGGAATACGTCGACAACCTCAGAATGTATCTTGAGAGAATCCTTGGACGTGAAAGATACAAGTCTCTTCATATCCTCGTTGTAGTTCTGTTGAGGGTTTAACGTTGTCTAACTCCTAAGGTTTTAGAGATGTCAAGGTATCATATTTTGCATTGAAGGTCAATTTTAACGTGAAATTTGATTTGTTGATACGGCTTACTTGCATATAAACATCTTCAAATGACAAATGGCTGTTTCGGGATTCAACCTTGGTAACAGAACGTAAGATCCCTGTTGGCTATGTTATATAGCTGGCCTATACCAGAACGGTTCACACCCAAGAGAAGCACGGCGATCGGCAAAATCAATAGAAGAGCATTATAGCTCATTGCAGCTGAATGCCAGGAAAAGGTTTAAAATATATATTAATAAAATCAAAGTTGCATCCCAATGAGCATTCCTTAACTGTCTGTTCGTTTGCATTTAAAGACATGTCCTGTTTTTGCACTCATTGAAGGTGTCAAGTTCACAGTTTTTGCCGAATATTTTGCACACCCATTGTTCATGACTTGATGATATTTTGTATCTACACACTTTTTATGATAGAATCCGTGAGTCGCGATTGGGTACCATTTTGTTTGGTTACTGTTGGTACATTTATCATGGCGTTCTTTCCTAAGAGGTCGGTATTTATCTCTTTCTCCTTCTGTTTCCTTCTTTCTATTACTTCTTTGTAAGAGCCTGTATTTGGTAACGATTCTATGAGCCTTACAGTACGTCTTCCAGGAAATAGTTTCTCTTGCTAGAATATAAGCCATTCTGTTGGGTGCATACTTGCTTTCGAATTTCAAGTTTTTCCAGATCACTGATTTTCAGTTTGTCCCTTATGAGTTCAATACCGTATGTAACGATGAGGGCAATTGTCGTTTCCAACAGTCTCATTGATGTTAATAGTTCTAGTGATGTGATGTTCTTGATGTTGCTTGTTTTAGTGACGTGATGCTCTTGATGTTGCTAGTTTTAGTGATGTGATGCTCTTGATGTTAATAGTTTTAGTGATGTGATGTTCTTGATGTTAATAGTTTTAGTGATGTGATGCTCTTGATGTTAATAGTTTTAGTGATGTGATGCTCTTGATATTGCTAGTTTTAGTGATGTGATGTTCTTGATGTTAATAGTTTTAGTGATGCGATGCTCTTGATGTTGCTAGTTTTAGTGATGTGATGTTCTTGATGTTAATAGTTTTAGTGATGTGATGCTCTTGATGTTAATAGTTTAAGTGATGTTATGTTCTTGATGTTAATAGTTTTAGTGATGTGATGTTCTTGATGTTAATAGTGTTAGTGATGTGATGCTCTTGATGTTAATAGATTAAGTGATGTGATGCTCTTGATGTTAATAGTTTTAGTGATGTGATGCTCTTGATGTTGCTAGTTTTAGTGATGTGATGCTCTTGATATTGCTAGTTTTAGTGATGTGATGTTCTTGATGTTAATAGTTTTAGTGCTGTGATGCTCTTGATATTGCTAGTTTTAGTGATGTTTTGTTCTTGAAGTTAATAGTTTTAGTGATGTGATGTTCTTGATGTTGCTAGTTTTAGTGATGTGTTGTTCTTGATGTTAACAGATTTAGTGATGTCATGTTGCTAGCTAGAGTGATGTGATGTTCTTGATATTGCTAGTTTTAGTGATGTGATGTTCTTGATGTTAATAGTTTTAGTGATGTGATGCTCTTGATGTTGCTAGTTTTAGTGATGTGATGTTCTTGATGTTAATAGTTTTAGTGATGTGATGCTCTTGATGTTAATAGTTTTAGTGATGTGATGCTCTTGATATTGCTAGTTTTAGTGATGTGATGTTCTTGATGTTAATAGTTTTAGTGCTGTG
Organism: Meconema thalassinum; assembly: GCA_946902985.2. NCBI lineage: Eukaryota > Metazoa > Arthropoda > Insecta > Orthoptera > Tettigoniidae > Meconema > Meconema thalassinum. The sequence continues at coordinate 146,563,161 of OX336391.1, forward strand.
ATGCTCTTGATATTGCTAGTTTTAGTGATGTTTTGTTCTTGAAGTTAATAGTTTTAGTGATGTGATGTTCTTGATGTTGCTAGTTTTAGTGATGTGTTGTTCTTGATGTTAACAGATTTAGTGATGTCATGTTGCTAGTTAGAGTGATGTGATGTTCTTGATATTGCTAGTTTTAGTGATGTGATGTTCTTGATGTTAATAGTTTTAGTGATGTGATGCTCTTGATGTTGCTAGTTTTAGTGATGTGATGTTCTTGATGTTAATAGTTTTAGTGATGTGATGCTCTTGATGTTAATAGTTTTAGTGATGTGATGCTCTTGATATTGCTAGTTTTAGTGATGTGATGTTCTTGATGTTAATAGTTTTAGTGATGCGATGCTCTTGATGTTGCTAGTTTTAGTGATGTGATGTTCTTGATGTTAATAGTATTAGTGATGTGATGCTCTTGATGTTAATAGTTTAAGTGATGTTATGTTCTTGGTGTTAATAGTTTTAGTGGTGTGATGTTCTTGATGTTAATAGTGTTAGTGATGTGATGCTCTTGATGTTAATAGTTTAAGTGATGTGATGCTCTTGATGTTAATAGTTTTAGTGATGTGATGCTCTTGATGTTGCTAGTTTTAGTGATGTGATGCTCTTGATATTGCTAGTTTTAGTGATGTGATGTTCTTGATGTTAATAGTTTTAGTGCTGTGATGCTCTTGATATTGCTAGTTTTAGTGATGTTATGTTCTTGATGTTAATAGTTTTAGTGATGTGATGTTCTTGATGTTGCTAGTTTTAGTGATGTGTTGTTCTTGATGTTAACAGATTTAGTGATGTCATGTTGCTAGTTAGAGTGATGTGATGTTCTTGATATTGCTAGTTTTAGTGATGTGATGTTCTTGATGTTAATAGTTTTAGTGATGTGATGCTCTTGATGTTGCTAGTTTTAGTGATGTGATGTTCTTGATGTTAATAGTTTTAGTGATGTGATGCTCTTGATGTTAATAGTTTTAGTGATGTGATGCTCTTGATGTTAATAGTTTAAGTGATGTGATGCTCTTTATGTTAATAGTTTTAGTGATGTGATGCTCTTGATGTTAATAGTTTTAGTGATGTGATGCTCTTGATATTGCTAGTTTTCGTGATGTGTTGTTCTTGATGTTAATAGATTTAGTGACGTGATGTTGCTAGTTTTAGTGATGTGATGTTCTTGATATTGCTAGTTTTAGTGATTTGATGATATTGATATTGCTAGTTTTAGTGATGTGATGCTCTTGATATTGTTAGTTTTAGTGATGTGATGTTCTTGATATTGCTAGTTTTAGTGATGTGATGCTCTTGATGTTGCTAGTTTTAGTGAGGTGATGCTCTTGATGTTAATAGTTTGAGTGAAGTGATGTTCTTGATGTTGTACATTGCTCTTATCGCTGCTACTGATCTCCCCTGTACGTGGATGCTGAATGATGTTGCGGTTGTCTGCTTTCTAATGCCCAGGCACTTAATTCGAAGTGTATTATGCCATTGAATTTCCTCTATTTGAAGGCAAGAAGAACCGGTAACACATAACAAGAAGCAAATCACTAAAGTCGTGTTAACGGGGGTAACAGATGAACAACGTCGTTGGGACACGCCTGGTGAGAGTTATAGGACTAAACCCAAATAACCGTAACTACGAGGACATTGTTATTTGAGGATAGGAATTACCCGGAACGGCTTGTGGTAGTAATAGCTATGTGTCTCATCCATGGAGGTATGCTCTGTTCAGAATGTAAATACATTCCAGGCCAAGAGATATTTACAAAGTGCATTTAATTCCCGCGTGCGCTGCCGGGTGAGAGGAGTTGTTCATTTCAGGAACCGAAATCTCATTCGGGTTAAAATAACGTTGGTCAACAGCGCTGCCCTATGAACTATGTTTGCATACCGCAATATTTTATTTGTGTAGTGAGATTAGTTTCATAATTATGATGTGGGCAGCGCTCTCGAGCTATCTGGTCTGGTCGCTGGGAAAACAGTCGTACGACATAACTACAAAATACATGTAGTAAGAGCACTTTCGTAATGATTAAAGTATAAAATTATATTTTCGGTACACCACGATATACAGGGTCTTTCATATAAAATCAGAACGGCAAGCGGCAGTTTTGTTATTCGCTGCTGCGGTGATCTTGGCCGAGCTTGTGGCGCGCCTTGGCCCAAAACGATTGAAACATTTGTGAAAATTTGTGAAAATCATTCACGACCACACTGTACCAACGTTAGGATAGACTGTTACAAAGAATTCAAGTGTGAAGTTTTGGACCATCTGCCGTTTAGTCCAAACCAGCACTGAATGAATTTCACCTTTTTCGAGAATTGAAGGCATGGTTGGGCGGCAATGCCTCGTCAAAAATGAAACACTTCAGGAGACAGTCAGACGTACCCACCTCAATGGCGGCACAATATTTTGCCGAGGGCATTGAAAAGCTTGTGTGACGATACGACAAATGTTTCAATCGTTTTGGCGGTTATGTTGAGACATACGAATAAAACAAGCAAGACATTTAGTAGTAAAATCAGTTTGGTGTGTTAATCTGTTATTTTTATACAGTCCATCGGAACTTGAGAAAAAACAAAACAGCCCTTGTATGTACTATGCGCGCGCTTTCAATAGTACAGCAGGAGGCCATGGCGCGCCACAAGCTCAGCCAAGGCCACCGCACCAGCGAATAACAAAACTGCCGCTTGACGTTCTTACTTTATATGAGAGACCCTGTATAGGTAACTTACAGATTTAGTAGAACGTGACAGTTAGTTATTGCTGTTTTAAGGGGCAGAATACAAAGGTCATCTACCTCTGATATACTGACTGCAGGAGCCATTGGTGAAATAGAAGGCAGGGCCATATAGGTAAATCCCTGCGCGGATGAGGATATAGTTTGCATGGCTGTGTGGGTAGCGGATAAGCTGTGGATAATGTTATATTTTTTTTAGTCAATTTACCCTCTAGGTTGGCGGTTCCCACGGACTCAGCGAGATAACTCACCACTACCGCCTCTATGGGCAGTGTCCTGGAACCTGGAACATCTGGTCGGGATGGATACAACTGGGGAGTTGTGATCAGCACTTCGCCCAGGCGGCCTCACCTGCAAAGCGAACAGGGGCCTCGTGAGGGATGGGAATGGATGGAAGATTGGGATGGATAGGCGAGGAAGAGGGAAGGAGGCGGCCGTGGCCTTACAGTAGGTACCATCCCGGCATTTTCCCGAATTCGAAGTGGGAAACCACGGAAAACCACTTCGAGGATGGCTGAGGTGGGAATCGAACCCCCTCTGCTCATTTGGACCACCCGAGGCTGAGTAGACCCCGTTCCAGTCCTCATACCACTTTTAAAATTTCGTGGCAGAGCCGGGAATCGAACCCAGGACCTCCGGGGCGGCAGCTAACCATGCTGACCGCTACGCTACGGAGGCGACTTGTGGATAATGTTTGGAGTAAATTTGCGAATAGTCTTTAGAATACAATCCGAACTTGTTAAATATCTTTACTAGGGCCTGGATGTTTATGGCATACATTTTTAGCCTATTTTGATTTTAAGAAAAAACAAGATGTTCAGTAAAGAACATATAGCCTACTTTCTCCTAAATGCATGGGTATTGTTATAACTCTTTGTCCTTTTCAAGGAGTATGATCGAATGTTGGTTGTAGTAGCTTGTTGAAATACAACGTGCTATAGGGATATTAAACATGAATATGAGGTGCCCTTTGATAGTGCTACCTCTGCACCAAATTTCGTTCAATTCGGTTTCACCGTGTTTGAATTGATAGGGGGAATCGATTTGCACACATACTTGGCCACCATCTGCAAACTATTGGACTGATGTTCTTGCAGTTTGGTCTGAATATGTTTCCCACATAAAGATATGGTGTTGCAAAATTTGGTAGAGACTAGATTATTAGGTTGGTCGTAATTACATTTTAGCTTTTAACATTTTGGTGGCCACGATTACGTTTCCGTCAAGATAGCGGTGATATAAAACATGACACTGAGGTGCCCTTTGCTAGTGCTACCTCTGTACCAAATGCCGTTCCATTCGGTTTCACCGTGTTCGAATTGATAAGGGGAATCGATTTTCACACAAAGATGGCCGCCATCCGCAAAATATTAGGCTGATGACCTATTAGTTTGGTCAAAGGATGCTCCCTCCATAAAGGTATGTTGTTGCTAAATTTGCTAGAGATCGGATGATTAGGCTAATCGTAATTTGATTTAAGCTTTGAACATTTGTGTGGCCGCCATTACGTTTCCGTCAAGATGGCGGCGATATAAAACATGAAACTGAGGTGCCCTTTGCTAGTGCTACCTCTGTACCAAATTTCGTTCATTCGGTTCCACCGTGTTCGAATTAATAGGGGGAATCGATTTTGACACAAAGATGGCCTCCATCCGCAAACTATTAGGCGAATGACCTATTAGATTGGTCAAAGGATGCTCCCTCCATAAAGGTATGTAGTTGCAAAATTTGGTAGAGATCGGATGATTAGGTTAACCGTAATTAGATTTAAGCTTTGAACATTCGTGTGGCCGCCATTACGTTTCAGTCAAGATGGCGGCGATATAATACATGACACTGAGGTGCCCTTTGCTAGTGCTACCTCTGTACCAAATTTCGTTCCATTCGGTTCCACCGTGTTCGAATTAATAGGAGGAATCAATTTTGACATAAAGATGGCCGCCAGCCGCAAACTATTAGGCTAATAACCTATTAGATTGGTCAAAGCATGCTCCCTCCATAAAGGAATGTTGTTGCAAAGTTTGGTAGAGATCGGATGGTTATGTTAGTCGTAATTTAACTTAAACTTTGAACATTTGTGTGGCCGCCATTACGTTTCTGTCAATATGGCGGTGATATGAAACATGACACTGAGATGCCCTTTGCTAGTGCTACCTCTGTACCAAATTTCGTTCCATTCGGTTTCACCGTGTTTGAATTAATAGGGGGAATTGATTTTCACACAAAGATGGCCGCCATCCGCAAACTATTAGGCTAATGACCTAGTCATTTGGTCAAAGGATGCTTCCTCTATAAAGGTATGTTTTTGCAAAATTTGGTAGAGATCGGATGATTAGGTTAATCGTAATTTGATTTAAGCTTTGATCATTTATGTGGCCGCCATTACGTTTCCGTCAAGATGGCGGCGATATAAAACATGACACTGAGGTGCCTTTTGTTAGTACTACCTCTGTACCAAATTTCGTTCCATTCGGTTTTACCATGTTCGAATTAATAGGGGGAATCGATTTTCACACAAAGATGGCCGCCACCCGCAAACTATTAGCTGAGGACCTATTAGTTTGGTCAAAGCATGCTCCCCCTATAAAGGTATGTTGTTGCAAAATTTGGTAGAGATCGGATGATTAGGTTAGTCGTAATTTTGATTTAAGCTTTGAACATTTGTGTGGCCGCCATTACGTTTCCGTCAAGATGGCGGCGATATAAAACATGACACTGAGGTGCCTTTTGTTAGTACTACCTCTGTACCAAATTTCGTTCCATTCGGTTGCACCGTGTTCGAATTAATAGGGGTAATCGATTTTCACACAAAGATGGCCGCCATCCGCAAACTATTACGCTTATGGCCTATTGGTTTGGTCAAAGGATGCTCCCCCCATAAAGGTATGTTGTTGCAAAATTTGGTAGAGATCGGATGATTAGGTTAGTCGTAATTTGATTTAAGCTTTGAACATTTGTGTGGCCGCCATTACGTTTCCGTCAAGATGGCGGCGATATAAACTATGACACTGAGGTGTCCTTTACTAGTGCTACCTTTGTACCAAATTTCGTTCAATTCGCATTCACCGTGTTCGAATTGATAGGGGGGGACAGACATTCAGAGTACACACACTCACACACACAGAGACACACACACACACAGACACACACACAGACTCACACACACACATACACACACACAGACAGACACACTTTTTTCGCCCTGTGTTGATCTGATAAGTCTACTTTCATTTTTTGCAAAAATCGAAAGTAGGCTAAAAAAATAGGCTTAAGGTGCGTGTGTGTGTGTCTGTCTGTCTGACTGTCTGTGTGTCTCCCCCTAATAACTTTTAAATGGCTGGACCGATTTCAATGAAACTCGGTAAGTCATAGCACCATTTTGGCCGCCCCGACCGTGCCCTTCAAATTGTATTACGTCTCACCAATCCAACATGGCGGCAGTGCAAAATATTTCACCGGCATTCTACTGTATATCTCTGAAACTATTACCGATATCACGCTGAAATTTTTTGCGGTGATAAAGGGCACTACTGGAAGTTCACCCATGAGACTTTCATAAACCTGTTAACTACAAAACCAACATGGCGGCCAAGCAAAAATTGAATCTTGAAAATAGACTTTTCTCGCTTTTTTTTAACCATCCAATCAAAACCAAACTTGGTACAGAAAATGTTTATACACATTGCACTGCACTGACATCTAATTTAGTTAAATTGTTTTCATAACTTAGAGATGGCGGCTGTGTGAAATATTTCACCAGAATTCTCTATCTCCGAAACCATTAGTGATATCACCTTCAAATTTTGTACGGTGATAAATGGCACTTCTATAAGATCATCTATGTAACTGTCAAGAACCTGTAAAGTACAGAACGAACATGGCGGCCAAGAGAAGTTGAAATATTTTAATAGACTTTTCTCGCGGTTTAACCATCAGAGCGCAGTGAAATATGGTACAGTAAATGTTTATACACATTGTAATGCACTGGCATATAATTTAGTTCAATTGTTTACATAACCTCAAGATGGCGGCTGTGCGAAATCATAAAATCTCGATTTTATTTCTTGTGCCCTAATGATGCGATTAAAGTTTGAATACTGCACCTGCACTATAATTGTCATCTAATTGTATATTACTATAAAATGTACATTTATAAAAATGCAACATGGCGACCATCCGAAATATTTAAACGGTTCAAATATCTACGAATCTATTACAGCAATCAAACTGAAATTTTGTATGTTGATAGAGGCAATTAACATAAGTAGGGTATATGAAAATAGGCTTTAGTTCTTCACGGAACTACTTGTTTCCGTTATGTTCTTTCCATGACAGATGTAGTTTAGTCAAAAGATTCTTTATACATAAAGGCATAATGTTGCAGAATTTGGTAGAAATCAGATGATTTGGTTGGTCGAAATTTGATTCAAGCTTTTAACATTTGAGTGGCCGCCATTACGTTTTCGTCAAGATGGCAGCAATATAGAACATGACACTCAGGTGCCCTTTGCTAGTGCTACCTCTGTACCAAATTTTGTTCAATTTGGTTTCACCGTGTTTGAATTGATAGGGGGAATCGATTTGCACACATAATTGGCCGCCATCTGCAAACTATTGGGCTGATGACATTGTAGTTTTTTCAAAAGACGCTCGCTGCAGAAATATATGTTGTTGCAAAATTTGGTAGAGATCGGATGATTAGGTTAGTCGTAATTTGATTTAGCTGAGTCCGGCATTGCTTCCACTTACTTGTGCCGTGCTCCTGCCTGGCTTCTTTCCTGTCGACCTCCCTTGGTCAACTCTTGTTCTTTTCCGACCCCGACGGTATTAGGGTATCTGAGGCCTAGGGAGTCTATTCCTTTCCCGCCTTAATTGGCCCTTGTCTCATCTTTCCTGATCCCCTCCTTCTGTGAGGGGTCAGCCTTCTTTTTCTGTTCCTGTTATCTCCTGTCTTCTGCTCAAGGCCCTCAAGGAGGTAGGGTGTCTGTAGCCCCACCACTTCTGGTGCACCCTAGAAAGTGCTACACCCTCAGGGGCTCACGGATGGTGTGTTCGGGAGTTGGCGACCCCAAGGGATTCCTGAGCTGGGTCCGGTTTCTCCCTTTTGTCCCTTACCTTGGGGCGGACCCTCTCCTATTTCACTTTCCTGTTGTTTTTCTTTTCATTATATTTCCTTTTCTCTTTAAGATTCCCGCACTGTTACTTTTGCATCTCCACTCCATTTTGTGGGTGTTTTCAATCTCCATTGCATTTTGTAAGTCTTTTCGATCTACGTTGCATTTTGTCAGTGTTTTTCAACCTCGATTGCATTTTTTAAGGTTTGACAATCTCAATTGCTTTTTAGTAAGTCTTTCAATATGGGGGTCGGACCTTTTGTGAGTATTTTGAATTTCAATTGCATTTTGTATTTTCAACCTAAACCGCTTTTTTGCAAGTAGTTAATTCTCAATTGCATTTTTATGGGTATTTTGAATCTAAATTACATTTTGTAAGTATTTTCAATCTAAATTGCATTTTGTAAGTATTGTCCATCCAAATGAGGAGTTAGAATCTAAGATCCATTTTGTAAGCAATTTCAATTGCATTTTGTATTTTCAACCTAAACCGCTTTTTGCAAGTAGTTAATTCTTCATTGCATTTTGTGGGTATTTTGAATCTAAATTATATTTTGTATGTATTTTTAATCTCATTTGCATTTTGTAAGTATTTTTATTTCATTTGCATTTTGTAAGTATTTCGACTATACGTTGCATTTTGTACGTATTTTGAACTTAACCTACATTTTGTGCATATTTTTCACTCTATTCCTTTTGTGAGTATTTTCCTTCGAAATTCCCTTTTGTAAGTATTACCGCTCTCCATTTTGTGAGTTGTTTCCATCTGAGTTCCTTTTTGTAAGTATTTTCCTGCTCCCTTAATTTTCGTTCTGGTTTCCACTTCATTGACATTTTTGCTTTCACACAGACCAATAGGGGCCGATAACCTGGATGTTAGGCCCCTTAAAACAACAATTATCATCATGATCATGTAAATTGATTTTTAAGCTTTGAACATTTGGGTGGCCGCCATTACGTTTCCGTCAAGATGGCGGTGATATAAAACATGACACTGAGGTGCCGTTTGCTAGTGCTCCCTTTGTACCAAATTTCGTTCTATTAGGTTTCACCGTATTCGAATTGATAGGTGGGGGACAGACATTCAGAGTACATAAACTCACACACACATACACACACACAGCCATACACACATTTTTTCGCCCTGTGCTGATCTCATAAGTCTACTTTCATTCTTTGCAAATATCGAAAGTAGGCTAATATTATTGTAATGTCAGTAGATACGGATAACATACGTACGGATGCGGATAACAGTCATGTGGATGAGGGGCGGGTACGGATAACGTTTTGTTTTTCCACGCACGGCTCAACATACAGGTACAGTAGGCTACATAAATAGTCAATTGTTGATACGTCATGGTGTTATTTTCTATAGCTCTACTCATGCAGGATAAATGTCGCTGTGCAAATGTTGCAGATTAAATTTACTGTATGTATCTCCTGTTCCTTTCAAAAATGTAACTCCTGCATAGCGCTATAAATATTTTTTTATGATGGTTGACTGCGTATTAGCTGGAATTCCGAGCAAAATAAGCTGTTCACACAAATTGACAGGAATACACATTCCAGGTGCCCTACACAACAGAATCTATATGTCAAACCCGAAGAACGTAATTCAACTTCATGTTCACCCCAATTTTGAGTTAAAGGCACATATTTTACGTCTGGGGAACAAAATAGCTTTGAAGTTATCGAAAGATTCGAGTAATACAACTTCGAATTACAAAACAAGAAGTTCCGTGACGAACTAAGAAGTCTACTGTTTTTAAAATGTAATATTCATGCCAATCTATATAGACCTATCTAGAATAATGGCGAAATTAAGTTGGTAATATCGAATTTTCTAATTAGTTCGAAATATACCTGGTATAATGTAGGCTAGTGACTGAATATATTGTTAGTTCCATCTCTTAAGGTACAGAATACAAAATTTTGTTGAAATCCAATGGATAGCATGGACGTTACATGTTGTTAGACATTGGATCTATCAGCGCACGTAAAATCATGTTGGCAACAATATCATGCATGTGTTGGTCAGAAATAATTTGAAATATAATGATATCTTGCTGTGCCAATTTTGGATGAAATCCATTCATTAGTACAGAAGTTACAGGCATTTTAAAATTGGACTTGTCAGCAGGCTTAGAGTTATGTTGGCAACACTGACGTATATTAGTTTCTCCCAATTAATCTAGAATGCCAGGTACTATACGTGTGCAACGTTTAGAGCTGTTGGCTTGCATACTTTCTGATATATTAATATTAGGGTAAAAATAGAGACTCTATTTATTAACAGTTGGCAGCCCTGGTTGCTCTTAAGAATAAGCATAGTCATATCTGTTATGGTACACATAGTACATACGAATTTTGGTTGAAATACAATCGATAGTAGCCTATAGAAGTTACATGTATTTAAAAATTGGTCCTATCAGCAGGCTTAGAATCATGTTGGTAGCACTGACGTGCATAAGTTACTCCAAATTAATCTAGAATGTCAGGTACTATACGTGTGCATATTTTAAAGCTGTCGGTTTGCATACTTTCTGATATATTGGTATTTGGATAAGAAAATCGAGAGAGAGCGCATTTATTAACAGTTGGCAGCCTTGGTGACTTTTAAGAATACACTCAGTCATATATGTTTATGTACACATAATAGCTACATACGAAATTTGGTTGAAATCCAATTGATGGTGTATAAGTTATATGCATTTAAAATTGGACCTATCAGCAGGCTTAGAATCATTTTGGCAACACTACCATGCATGGCCTCCTGGAAATTAAACTGAAATATTATTATCTATATGTGTGCCAATTTTGGAATAGCTCCCATGCATACCTTCCATGATATCCAACATGGATCTCAAATTTCATTTGCGTTTTTTCAGCAGTTGGTAGCAATGACATAATTTTCAAACATGGGCTTGAGATATTCAGGTATAGATGTTTACTCATAGCAAATTTGGATTCGATTGCTGCAGCTGTTTAGAAGTTGATGGAGGGGACACACACACAGCCAGCCCGACTGAGAGAAGGACAGACAGACAGACATTTTCCCGGATCGATCTCATAAGTCTACTTTTTCCTCATTTTTGCAAAATGTGAAAAGTAGGCTAAAAATCTTGACATAAATTGTGTAGAACTTCGCCGGCGAATTAAAAATACTTAGGTTGGTTGATTCCTTAGTTTAGGGGCTGCGACAACGCGGTCATGCAGCCCCATGTACTTTGGGTGTGTGTAGAATCTGTCTGATAACCGGTGTTAATTGTGATGACTCTATTAGTGTGTATTATCTGTTTTTAATTCAAGTAAGGACTGCAGATAATAATTTCAAGTAGTGGCTACTTTCGCTACCAAACGCTACCGTCCACGACACCAAGCTGTGAACTTGGCTACTACTAGATGACAACCCAACCAGCGCCTGGTGACGAACGTTGGGACTTAAGAGCATTAATCAAATATATCCTACAAATTTTTCTTCACACAGGTTTAGTGAGTAAAAGTTTTTTTTTACATGCCATAAATCTATGACATGGACCCGCCGGCTTTACTTCTCCTCCGAAGGAAGGCATACTGAGGGATATTTAACACTCTTAACAATTCCGATGACTTCGGCCGGGTTTGAACCCGCGATCTTGGGCATAGAAGATCAGCATGCTACCAACTAAGCCACAGAAGGCGCCAAAAATACTTCCATTTCTTCTTCTTCTTTCCGATAAGGCCTGCTATGGACCACGCGCCAAATTCAGTTCTTCACTCTTCGTTGTTATTTCTTCCGTTCTTCCCAATATTTCTTCATTTTTAGACTATGCTGCTTCTTTCTAACCTCAGACCACTTCGGCCCAGGTTCCCTTTCCACTCTTCCCTGGAATCCTCCCATAATTAACACCTTCTTTCGAAAAAACTCTCTGCCCACAGTGCATATTCTCTTATATTATTTCTTTCTAAATCTTTCATTACCTCTTGAATCCAGCTAGCCATTGACCATTTCTCCCAAAGGTACTTGAATATCCTTTTTGTTAATCTGGAATCATCCATTCTGTAATTAAAAACAAAAATATCAGTCCCCTTTTTCTTCAAGATCTCGGAAACTCTAGACATAGGAATTCGACTGTACATAAGTTTCAGATACGTAACGTTGTCGACTGACACAGTGAATTGATTGGTATTAACGATTATTTTTGTTGAAGTTCCAAAAAGAGGACACATGTTCTTATCCTTCTGTGGGTTGTCAAGGAGCGGTTTGTGATGTGCAGCGACTGTTCGCTATTTGAATACTGTATGTCATGAAACCCTGCTCGAGCTCCAGTGAGGGGCTTCCAGTGAGCAGAGAGGGACAGAGACAGTGGGACGGGCTGACACAAGAAGGGGAAAGACAGAGAGAGAGAGCTTTGCAAGTCATCAATTCAGTGTCACAGCGATCCTGCACCTCGGACAGGTGTGTCAAGCTCTGGATGTGGCCTACACCACACCAGCAGTACAGGGCAAGCCGCAATGATGTCCCCTGTTATTAGCCTTTCACGCATTGCTTGCCGGTGGTCGAGATGGGAACTATTTTTTGTTTACTTGTGTCACACGTCAGCCTGCTTCTTTGACAGGTACAGTTGCGCGAGTAGGATGTGACCCAGCTCCAGTAGCCTCTGTCATCGTTGAACTGTCCGTGGTTACATGAACTCCTGTGACGCTTATCTGACTCAATACTGCTATACTTATGTACATACTGCACTCTGTCATGGCTGTGTCCTCCACTTCGCCCTGCGGGGCTCATGCTGCAATAAACAACAAACGCTGGCGCAACCACGCTCAGCGGCAATCAAAAGTTGAATGGGTAATACTCCACTTCATTGCAGTTATTGCATTACATATTTTAGTTCACTTCATGGTAGCATGCTGAGCTTCTATGCCCAAGATCGTGGGTTCAAACCCGGCCCAAGTCGTCGGATGTTATAGAGCGTTAAAAATCCCTCAGTATGTCTTCCTTCGGAGGGGAAGTAAAGCCGGCGGTCCCATGTCATAGATTTATAGCATGTTAAAGAACCTTCCACTAATTACACCTGTGTGAAGCTAAATTAGGTTAAAATGTAAACAACTCTCAGGTTCCTACGTTCGTCCCAGGAGCCGACTGCGGTGGCGTCTAGTAGCCAAGTTTTGAACTAGTTGTTGTTGACGGTGGCGTTTGGCTGCAAAAGTAGGAACTACTTGAAAAATTCAAAGTATACAGTCCTTACTTGCATTAAGAAACATAAACACACACTAATACAGTCATCACAATTAACACCGGTTATCAGACTGTTTCTACACTCACCCAAAGAACACGGGGCTACATGACCGCGTTGTCGCAGCCCCTAAACTGAGGAACCAACCAACCAGTCACTTCCTAGTGTAGCAGCTAGCATTCATGGCTGTCACCCTGGAGGTCCCGGTTCGATTCTGGTCTAAGGCCTAGAATGGGGTCCACTCAGTCTTGTGAGGCAAAACTGAGAAGAGGTGGGTTCGGCTCTCACCTCAGGAATCCTGGAAGTGGTTATCCGTGGTTTTCCACTTCTATCCCTGTCAAAATGCCGGGATGGTTCCTAACTTAAGGCCTCGGCTGCCACCGCCCCAATCCTATCCCCAATTTACAAATACGGCTTCAGTGGCGTAGTCGGTAGCTAAACTGCTATGCCCAAGATCGCGGGTTTAAACCTTGCCGAAGTCGTCGGATTATTAAGAGCGTTAAAATCCTTCAGTATGCCTTCCTTTGGAGGGGAAGTAATGCCGGCGGGCCAATTTCAAACATTTATGGCATGTAAAAGAACCTACCACTATAATTGGTAGTGTGTAGCAAAAATTTGTATTTTGTTTAGAAACGCTCTATCAATGTCGCCTCCGTAGCGTAGCGGTCAGCATGGTTAGCTGCCGCCCCGGTGGTCCTGGCTTCGATTCCCGGCACTGCCACGAAATTTGGAAAGTGGTATGAGGACTGGAACGAGGTCTACTCAGACTCGGGTGGCCCAAAGGGGGTTCGATTCCCACCTCAGCCATCCTCGAAGTGGTTTCCCGTTTTTTCCACTTCATCTTCGGGCAAATGTCGGGATGGTTCCTACCGTAAGGCCACGGCCGCCTTCTTCCCCCTTCCTTGCCTATCCATCCTGATCTTCCCCTCCACCCTTCCCTCATCAGTCCCCTGTTCGCTTTGCAGGTGAGGCCGCCTGTGCGAGGTGCTGATCACACCCCACCAGTTGTATCCCATCCGACCAGCTCTAGAACACTGCCTGGAAAGGCGGTAGAGGTGAGTTCCCTCGCTGAGTCCGTGGGAGCCACCAACCTGGAGGGTAAAATTGACTAAATAAAAAACGCTCTATCAAGTAGGCCTACCAACGTTAACCGCTGGATCTCAGTAACAGTGGCGTCTTGTAGCCGAAGTTGGAACTACTTGAAATTGAACTTGATAGGGAGCCTAAGGCACGTTCAATTGAAATGCCCTGCTACGGCCATTGGCTGCAATTCAAATATTATAATTTATTAATACACATACTAGTCCAGCCATCATACCTCAAGTTATAGACAAATTGTATACAAGAGTTCAGTGCTCGTTGAAGTTCCATTGTGTGTTGCTTTGTAGCGTCAACAAGAGTTATATCACAACAATCCAGAAGTGGAAGCAACAGCGCCTGTGCGTGTGTGTGTCCTAATAAATTTTGTTTGACTGTTCATGCCTTTGAGATTTTAATAAGTGTTACAAATCCAATATGGTGGCCACGCGAAATATTTTATCAGTACTCAATAACTCCAAAACTTTTACAGCAATAAATCTGCAATTTATTATGGTGATATACGACTATGAAGTAAGTAGACATGTTTTTTTATAAATATCAATAAGCACAATTATAACATGGCGACGACGGGAACTTCAAATATTAAAAAGGCCTTTTCTCGAGAACTAATCACCCGAACGCACTTAAAATCTTAACTTAGAGTTAGGTGTATGGCCATCTAGTTTACCCCACAGGAGCTCACATCTAGTGGGACGTGGGTTGGCGACCATGGGGCCCCATCTGAGTCCGGCATTGCTTCCACTTACTTGTGCCAGGCTCCTCTCCGTCTTCTTTCCTGTCGACCTCACTTGGTCAACTCTTGTTCTCTTCCGACCCCAACGGTATTAGGGTATCCGAGGCCTTGGGAGTCTCTTCCTTTCCCGCCTTAATTGGCCCTTGTCTCATCTTTTCTGATACCCTCCTTCTGCGAGGGGTCAGACTTCTTTTTCTTTTCCTGTTACCTCCTGCCTTGTGTTCAAGGCCCTCAAGGAGGCAGGGGGTATGTAGCCCCACCACTTCTGGTGCACCCTAGATATTGCTACACCCTCAGGGACTCACGGCTGGTGAGTTCGGGAGTTGGCGACCCCGAGGGTTCCTGAGCTGGGTCCAGTTTCCCCCCTTTTATCCATTACCTGTGGGGAGGACCCTCTCCTCTTTCACTTTCCTATCTGCCTTTTATGGCTCTCCTTCCTTCCAAGTCCCTCAATCCGCATTCTTCGAGGGTTGAGGGTATTTCTTTTTCCTCCTGTCCTTTATTTGCCTTATTCTCCTTTTATTTTCCATGTCTTCTTCTAGTATATAAGTTAGTAGTTAGTTTTGTTATAGTTTACATTTCATTTCATTATCATCTTCTCAATCACCCAAACCATTAGGGGCCGATAACCTAGATGTTAGGGCCCTTAAATCAACAATTATCTTCATCATCAACCATCTACTTTAGTTAATTGTTTCAACACTGACTTAGTATTTACGTACCGAGTGGCAGCTTACACATATATGATCAACATAATGTTTATAAAAGGAAATTATACGTTATGCTTATAAGCACTACAATATATTAGGAATATAAAATTGCAATTTAAATGTATATTTCTTTTAAATCGTTTATCCTCTCAGCTGGGCTTCTCGGACTCGGAGAAGGATCATTCCTCTACCGTCGCAAGGACGGTGTCTGGGAGCTGAACACACTTTACAAGCAGATACAACTGGGGATGCTGACAGGCCCATCACCCCGGTGACCGCTAACTTGTGTCTTATTAGCGAAGGGGCAGGGACGTGAAGGAAGTCGGCCGTGGACCTGTTAAAAGGAACCTTCCCGGCATTTGTCTGATGGTGAAAATGGGAAACCACAAAAATCATTTTCAGGACGGCTGAGGTGGCATTCGAACCCACACACTCCCGATGCCAGCGAGGCATTAGCTAATGCGTTAGTGCTTTCGTCAACTACGGCCGGCATGAGTAAACAAGATGTTCAGTAAAGAACATATAGCCTACTTTCTCCTAAATGTATGAGTATAGTTATAACTCGTTGTTATTATCAAAGAGTATAATAGAACTATTCTTTGTTGAAGACCTTAGAAACGATTTACCTCTACCAAACGCCATAACCTAGATAAAAACTGCTACCATCATTGAAGAAAGAAAGATAAGAAGTATATCAAGAATGTTATGGATCTGGAGACATAATCGACCGGACTGGCTGCGTGGCTCAGCGGTAACGTTCTCGCTTGCTGGGCCCTAGGTTGCAGGTTCGTATCCTGGCGCAGTCAGCTGGCATTTGAGGGTGCACAAATGCGAGGGAGCCGTGTCAGTACATTTACTGGCACGTTAAAGATCCCCTTCGGGCTAAAATTCCGGCACCCCGGTGTCTCTAAGGCAGCAGTAGTTAAAAGGGATGTAAAACCAATAACATTATTATTATTATTATTATTACATATACGACCTGCCGTGGGCAACATCCAACTTTGAGTTGAGGCATGTCTTTACACGTCCGGTTGTGCATGGCTTTCACAACCCTAATTGAATTAACAAATCTTTCCATGACCCTACAGAGACGTGTGTATACAAACTATGTGGATATTTTCGATTGCTATTTGCTTGAAATAAAAGTAATGAACTAACACCAACGGCTTGAATTCAGTTACTATGTGAAATCGTTTTGTTCTTTACTTCAAATAACATTTTCAAGTAACGCAAAATAGGCTGTTACAAACCCTTTAAAATAAAAAGTAAAAATGTATCGTAGTATCATCTTGTCATTCTTCAAATTCGATGCGCATAGAATGCCAATGGTATAGTAATCAATGGAGCCCCACGTAGACTAGTCGTGACATCTAGTGGTGAAATATCGAACAATATAATCCTAACAGAGCGAGTGCATTCTAGCGGCCAGAAGAAGAAACTTTTCAATAAAATCTGGAAGTTAATAAGTAGGTCGACGTGCAGTTACCTTTTTGGCAGCTAGATGTCTCGAGTAAATCTGCTGGCGAATTATGTTTTAATTAAATATATATTTTACACCATAATATGCACAATATAACGCTTAATTTTAAAACATCTGAGTCATTACAAAACAATAAACATATAACATTTCAAGCAAAAACCTAGCTCTGATCGGGTTTGAACTATAGGCATTTGAGCGATAGGCTAACGCTCTACCACTGAGCTAATTGTGTCAACGAATATCGTTCTATATAAAATGACTTACATAGAACTTGTTAGCAAATAATGATTTATACTAACCGATTTCATCACTGGAGTATATTATTTATATATAAAGCATTTCATACAAAGTTTATTTATTTTGTATCAGTACGCTATATTGCATGCAATACTCAAATTAGTGAAATATAAGTCAGGCACAAGATATCCGCTGCCATCTTGTCTTATTACTGAATCGGCTCAGCTTTTTAAAATCACGTCTGCACTATAATATTATAAAATAAACTTTTAATTTCGAACGTGCCTCTTCCTTTAGAACAGTTAAAACGATTCTCGGCTCGATAATCGGAACTGGTGGGTCCCATGATATGGATTATAAAGTTTGCATAATTCGCACGGCCGCCATCCTGAAATGGTATGGCGGACGACCTTGTAGTTTGGTCACAAGACGCATCCTATACGAAGGTATGTTGTTACCAAATTTGGTAGAGATCGGATGATTTGGTTAGTCGTTATTTGATTTTACGTTTTGAACGTTTGAGTGGCCGCCATTCAGTTTTAGTTAAGATGGCGCCGATATAAAACATGACACTGAGGTGTCCTTTGCTAGTGCTACCTTTGTACCAAATTTCGTTCAATTCGCATTCACCGTGTTCGAATTGATAGGGGGGGACAGACATTCAGAGTACACACACTCACACACACACAGACACACACACACATACAGACTCACACACACACATACACACACACACACAGACTCACACACACACATACACACACACAGACAGACACACTTTTTTTCGCCCTGTGTTGATCTCATAAGTCTACTTTCATTTTTTGCAGAAATCGAAAGTAGGCTAAAAATGTATCGTAGTATCATCTTGTCATTCTTCAAATTCGATGCGCATAGAATGCCAATGGTATAGTAATCAATGGAGCCCCACGTAGACTAGTCGTGACATCTAGTGGTGAAATATCTAACAATATAATCCTAACAGAGCGAGTGCATTCTAGCGGCCAGAAGAAGAAACTTTTCAATAAAATCTGGAAGTTAATAAGTAGGTCGATGTGCAGTTACCTTTCTGGCAGCTAGATGTCTCGAGTAAATCTGCTGGCGAATTATGTTTTAATTAAATATATATTTTACACCATAATATGCACAATATAACGCTTAATTTTAAAACATCTGAGTCATTACAAAACAATAAACATATAACATTTCAAGCAAAAAACCTAGCTCTGATCAGGTTTGAACCATAGGCATTTGAGCGATAGGCTAACGCTCTACCACTGAGCTAATTGTGTCAACGAATATCGTTCTATATAAAATGACTTACATAGAATTTGTTAGCAAATAATTATTTATACTAAACGATTTCATCACTGGAGTATATTATTTATATATAAAGCATTTCATACAAAGTTTATTTATTTTGTATCAGTACGCTATATTGCATGCAATACTCAAATTAGTGAAATATAAGTCCGGCACAAGATATCCGCTGCCATCTTGTCTTATTACTGAATCGGCTCAGCTTTTTAAAATCACGTCTGCACTATAGTATTATAAAATAAACTTTTAATTTCGAACGTGCCTCTTCCTTTAGAACAGTTAAAACGATTCTCGGCTCGATAATCGGAACTGGTGGGTCCCATGATATGGATTATAAAGTTTGCATAATTCGCACGGCCGCCATCCTGAAATGGTATGGCGGACGACCTTGTAGTTTGGTCACAAGACGCATCCTATACGAAGGTATGTTGTTACCAAATTTGGTAGAGATCGGATGATTTGGTTAGTCGTTATTTGATTTTACGTTTTGAACGTTTGAGTGGCCACCATTCAGTTTTAGTAAAGATGGCGGCGATATAAAACATGACACTGAGGTGTCCTTTGCTAGTGCTACCTTTGTACCAAATTTCGTTCAATTCGCATTCACCGTGTTCGAACTGATAGGGGGGGGGGACAGACATTCAGAGTACACACACTCACACACACACACAGACACACACACACACACAGACTCACACACACACACACACACACACACAGACTCACACACACACATACACACACAGACAGACACACTTTTTTCGCCCTGTGTTGATCTCATAAGTCTACTTTCATTTTTTGCAAAAATCGAAAGTAGGCTAAAAATACTAACAACATTTCAAATGGATAGGCCTATGCCGAAAATTCATAAAGAGAAAACATTGGGATTAGACCTCTAATTTTATGGTTGGTTCCTCAGTTTAGGGGCTGCAATAACACGGTCATGTAGCCCCGTGTACTTTGGGTGTGTACAGAATCTGTAAGATAACCGGTATTAATTGTGATGGCTGTATTAGTGTGAGTTATCTGTTTTTAATGCAATTAAGGACTGCAGACATTCGATTTTTCAAGTAGTTCTAGCTTGTGCTACCAAACGCCACTGTCAACGACCAACTAGTTCCGGACTTTGTTACTAGATGCAACCGCAGTCGGCTCCTGACGACGAACGTTGGAAACTAAGAGCGTTAGTCAAATATAACCTATAATTTAGCTTCACACAAGTGTACTGTAATTAGTGGAAGGTTATTTATCAAGCCATAAATCTATGACATGGGACCGCTGGCTTTACTTCCCCTCCGAAGGAAGGCATATTGAGGGATTTTTAACACTCCGTCTAATTTCAATCGTTCGTCATTTTGAGTTATCCATTTTATTGTGAATATTGTTTAAAACTTTCTGATCGTACTAAGTACGCTTTTGACTTACGACCCCGTATATGAATAATTTTATCATACCCCGTAACTATTAAAACCAAACCCTTAATACGGGAATAGATGGACATGTTTGGTTTAGCAATGAAAAAAAAAAGCTGCCTGTTTTTGAAGAGTGAGCAGTTTAGAAGGTTAATGCTGACCTGTCATGTCTCGTGTGTGTAACATGCAGGTGGCATGTGTTTGTCATGACAAGGCTGCTAATGACATTGCGTCACGTGGAGTTTAATAGTATCACAAGTTGGTTTGGATTTGCATGTACTGTACAGTACCTGGACAGGCTAATACAATTATTATTATTATTATTATTATTATTATTATTATTATTATTATTATTATTATTATTAATAATATTCACCCGGAGGCCCTGGGTTCGATCCCTGGCTCCGTTAGGGATTTTAAAACTGACGTGAGGGTTGGAACGGGGTGCACTCAGCCTCGTGAGGACAATTGAGTAGCTGTCTGATAGTGAGACAGCGCCCCGATCACGAAAACCAAGATTAACGGCCGAGGAGACCCGACGCGCTGATCACGCGTCACCCCAATATCTGCAGGCCGAATGGCTGGGCAGCGGTCGCTTGGTCGGCCTTAGCCCCTCATGGGCTGTATAGTGCCAGGGGTTGACTTTATTATTATTATTATTATTATTATTATTATTATTATTATTAGTATTATTAGTATTATTATTACGCCAACAACATACAAATACAAGAAATAGGCTATGGAACAGTGAAGTCCCCATGAAATGTAAAGAGATAATGTACAAGATGCACTATACCGCTGTATTAACATATGCTTGCCAGGGAGGGTGAGTGGTTATCGTGTCGATCTACCAAACCCAAGCTTGCAGGTCCTCTCCTGGTCATGGTAAGTGATTTTTGAAAGGTGACAAAAATCATGACACGCATGTAATACGTTGTTGGCATGTTAAAGAACTCATTTGAATTTAGTAGGCCGTGTTCATAGAGGCAAAATTAATCTCGGGATTTTCCACCGACCCTAAAGTACCTCCTTTCTCTACTAGAAAGCGCTATAGTGTCAAGAAGCTTTGATACCTAACCTCCTTGACCTTCATAGCGCTCCAAGGAAAAACAAAATTGTATATGCAATCTGCCTTCTGGGTGTCAAATAACAAAGCTTGCACCTGGCACCCGAGGCCATTGCATATAAAGAATTAAAAAAAATCATATGCATCAGAGACTTGGATATTGGTCAAAAGAGAAGAAAGTAAAATTCAGGCCAGTGAGATGAAGTTTCTGAGGAGTATGGTGGGGAAGACAAGGAGAGGAAGAAATGATGAGGTCAGAAAAGAAATACGGGTAGAAAAATTGAATGATAGGATGGAGAAGAATAAATTGAGAAGGTTCGGTCATATCATGAGGATGGAGGAGGGAAGAATAGCAAAACAAGTGTTAGAGGCTAAGATTGAGGGAAAGAGGACAAGGGGAAGACCCTGAACAAACTGGTTAGATTTGTATTTTTGTTCTTTTATAGCAATACTAGCTGAAGTACCCGTGCTTCGCTACGGGTCATAAATAAATTAAAATGTGAAGGTGACAGTTAAAATAGGGGATAGGCGAGGTGCTGCGCAGAGGGAGATTAAGGATGAAACATTTTGTCCAACTACAACGCTCGGAGTTGACCGTGTTTTATAGCACAAATTTAGATTTTACTCGCTAACCGTTGGAGATACCTTTCGGATAGAAAATGTAATTTTAAACCTCGTATATGCCATCAAAAGTTTGCTATTTCTTAGCGTTCTCTTTTTATTTCAAATGGAAATATGAGTTGGAAACCAAAGGGTGTAGTGACGTCACTAAAATGGTCGCCATCTTTAAATAGTGCAAAGTATTGTAATCAAAAGTAACCTATATGTTAACCAGGTAAATCAGCTACTTCCATGTAAAATTCACGTATATCGGACCACTGGTACTTGCGTGATTGAGTAATACACAGACACACACCATCTCATTTTTAGCCTTGCTTCGCTCGCGTCATTACTTACATTACTTACATGGGTAGGAGCGATCATCCTTTCAAAGTTAAGGGCCGACCACAGCGAACAAATTATGGTAAATATTCTTTTGTAAACCGTGCCATTGATAACTGGAACTCTCTACCTGCCGCAGTGTTAGTGCATTTTCCCAAACATATAGGTGTGTTTAAGAAAAGACTGACTATTTGTGTAAATACTCCAGTTTAATTGTTGTATAATTGTAATTGAATTGTTATGTGTAATTATTTATTTGTTATGTATATCCAATTTGCCTCCGGGGGCCACACCCTCCATTACCAATAAATGAATGAATGAACGAATGAGTGTCATATTGTTATATAATGAAATGCAGTTTTAACTCCGTTAACACCCCTTTAGAACCTGAATATCCAAAAATCCCTACTTAGTAGACGTTTTCGACACACAACGAACATATCCCCAAAATGTAATTCTTCTAACTTTAATAGTTTTGGTTGGTCGATGAGAGTGAACATCCAAAAATCATTCCTTAGTGGACGTTTTTCTTCCAAAATTCCACCCCTCCCCATAGGCCCCTTAAATTGCATTTATGAAAAAAACGGTCGAACACCTATTTATTTTATTTATTTATTTATTTATTTTTAAGCTGATTGATTTCCTCCGAGTTTCAAACTCCTCGCCTATGTCTTTTAAGAGATACACGCTCCGGTAGGAATCTTTCAACCCCCACTTTTCATTCCTTTAACCTCATAACATACACTACATGGAAAAACCATCAGACATGTGTCAGCTTATTTTTAATGATTAGTATATATGCCAAGTATCACATCCCCAAATGAAACCACTCGTCAGATATTGTTATTCAATGAAATGCACGTTTACCACCTTAACACCTCTTTAGAACCTGAATATCCAAAACTCTTTCCTTAGTGGACGTTTTCGACATACAATGAACATATCCCCAACATTTCATGTTTCTAATTTTAATAATTTTGGCTGGGCGATGATGAGTGAGTGAGTCAGTCAGGACATTTTTTCATTTATTTTTGATAATTTCACCCCTCCACATGAACCCCTTAAATTGGATTTATGAAACAAACGGTCGAACGCCTATTTACTTATTTAAAGCTGTTTCCCCCCTGAGTTTGATGAGTGACTAAGTGAGTCAATCATTTAGGATACTTTCTTTCCTGTTTCCCCCCCCCAGAATTTCTCCCCTCTCCAAGGGCTCCTGAAATTGGATTTATGAAAAAACTGTCGAACACCTATTTACTTGTATTTTAAGCTGTTTTTCCCGCCGAATTTAAATTTTTTCGCCTATGTCGTTTCAGAGATACACGCTCCGTTAAGAATCCCTCAACCCCCAATTTTCACCCCTTTCACATCATAATATACATCACATCGACAAACCCTTAGACATATGTCTGATTATTTTTAATGATTAGTTTCTATGCCGAAAATCACATCCCCAAAGAAACAAATCATGTGATATCGTTATTCAATGAAATGCACCTTTACCCCCTTAACACCTCTTTAAATCCCGAATAAACAAAAATCATTCCTTAGTTGACGTTTTCGACATACAACGAACATATTCCCAAAATTTCATGTTTCCAACATTAATAGTTTTCGCTGGGCGTGATGAGTGAGTGAGTCAGACAGGACATTTTCTTTCAATTATTTTTACCAGAATTTCACCCTTCCCCATGGGCCCCTTAAATTGGATTGATGAAAAAACTCTTGAACACCTATTAACTAATTTTTTAAGCTGTCTTTTTCCCCTGAGTATGATGAGTGAGTGAGTCAGTCAGTCAGTTAGGACAATTTCACTCCTTTTTTCCCCCAGAATTTCACCCCACCCCATTGGCCCCTTAAATTAATTTATGAAAAAAAACGGACGAACACCGATTTACTTATTTATTTAGCTGATTTTCTTTCTCTGAGTTTCAAAATTCTCACCTATGTCGTTTAAGAGATAGGCCTTCACGCTCCATTAGGAATCCTTCAACCCCCACTTTTCACCCCTTGCACCTCATAATAATACACCATATCGAAAAACCCTTAGACACCTGTCTGCTTATTAGCCTATTTTCAATTTTGAAAAAATAGGCTTATGAGATCACCTTTTGTCCGTGTGTGTGTGCGTGTGTGTGTGTGTGTGTGTGTGTGTGATTCGTGTGTGTGTCCCCCCCCTAATAAAATCTAAACGGCAGGAGCGATTTCAATGAAACTCGGAAAGTTCATAGCACTATTCCCGGCGACCTCGACCGTGCCCTTCAAATTTTGTTACGACTCACCAATCCAACATAGCGACTCTGCGAAATATTTCACCAGCATCCAATATCTCCGAAACTATTACCGATATTACCCTGACATTTTCTATGGTGATAGAGGGAACTACTATAAGTTCACTAATGTGACTTTTGAAAACCTGGTAACTACAAAACCAACATGGCGGCCAAGCGAATTTGCGACTTTTAAATAGACGTTTCTCGCGATTTGACCAACCAAACGCAATGAAACTTGGTACAGTATATGTTTATATACATTGTAATGCACCGACATCTAACTTCGTTCAATTGTTTACATAATCACAAGATGGCGGATGTGCGAAATATTTCACCGGCATTCTATATCTCTGAAACTATTAGCGGTATCTCCCTAAAATTTTGTACGGATATAAAGGGCACTACTGGAAGTCCACCTATAAGATTTTCAAAAACCACTTAACTACAAAACGAACATGGCGGCCATGCGAATTTGAACATCTTAAATAGACCTTTCTCGCGATTTAATGTTCCAAGCGCACTGAAACCTGGTACAGGAAATATTTATACACATTGTAATCCACTGGTATCTAATTTAGTTCAATTGTTTACATAACCTCAAGATGGCGGCAGTGCGAATTTTAAAATTAAGTTTTTATTTCTTGTGATGTAGTCATGCGATCGAAGTGAAAGTTTGAATAATGAACCTACGCAATAATTTTCCTTTAATGGTACATGACTCTATGGCCTATACATTTAACAATCCAACATGGCGACCATCCGAAATATTTAGACGATACTGAATATCTACGAATCTATTTTAGCAATCAAACTGCATTTTTTAATGTTCATAGGGGCTATGAACTTAAGTTCACCTATAGGACTTTAAATAACCTGGTTATCACAAATCCAACATGACGGTGACGCGAATTATAAATATTCACATGAACGTTTCTCGCAATTTAACCATCCGCGTGCAGTGAAACTTGGTACAGTAAATCTTTATGCGAATGTTAATCCACTGGCATCTAATTTATTTCAATTGTTTCCATAACCACAAGATGGCAGCTGTGAATTTTTTTTAATCTCCTTGTTTTTTCTTGTGTCCTAATTATGCGATTGAAGTTTGAATACTACACGTTCACAATAATCTGCATGTAACAGCACATAACTCTAGGACCTACATATATAAAATCCAACATGGCGACCATCCGAAATATTTAGTCGGTTCTCAATATCTACGAATCTATTACAGCAATCAAACTGAAATTGTGTATGTTGATAGTGGCAATTAACGTAAGTAGGATATATGAAAATAGGCTGTATAGTTCTTCACGGAACTACTTGTTTTTAATGATTAGTTTATATGCCGAGTATCACATCCACAAATGAAACCACTCTTGAGATATTGTTATTCAATGAAATGCAGGTTTAACCCCCTTAAGACCCCTTTAGAGCCTGAATATCCAAAAATCCTCCCTTAGTGTACGGTTTTGACATACAACGAACATATCTCCAAAATGCCATGTTTCCAACTTCAAAATTTTTGGCTGGGCGATGATGAGTGAGTGAATGAGTCAGGACATTTTCTTTCATTTGTTTTTCTTCAGAACTTCACCCCTCCCGATGAACCCCTTCAATTTGATTTATCCAAAAAAAAACTGTCGAACAGCTATTTACTTACTTTAAAGCAGTTTTTCCCCCTGAGTTTGATGAGTGAGTCAGTCAGTCAATCGGTTAGGACACTTTCTTTCCAGTTTTTCCCCCCCTGAATTTCACCCCTCCCCATGGGCTCCTTAAATTGGATTTATGAAAAAACGGTCAAACAAATATTTACTTATTTTGTATGCTGATTTCTTTCCGCTGAGTTTCAAACTCCTCGCCTATGTCGTTTAAGAGATACACGCTCCGTTAGGAATCTTTCAATCCCTACTTTTCACCCCTTTCACCTCATAATATACACCACATCGAAAAACCATCGGATACGTGTCTTCTTACTTTTTAATGATGAGTTTATATGCCGTGAATCACATCCCCCAATGAAACCATGCGAGAGATATTGTTATTCAATGAAATGCAGGTTTAACCCCCTTAAGACCCCTTTAGAACCTGAATATCCGAAAATCCTCCCTTAGTAGACTGTTTTGACATACAATGAACATATCCCAAAACGGTCATGTTTCTAACTTCAATAATTTTGGCAGGGCGATGATGATGAGTGAGTGAGTGAGTGAGTGAGTCAGGACATTTTCTTTCAATTTTCTGTTTTCAGAATTTCACCCCTCCCCATGAACCCCTTAAATTTGATTTATGAAAAAAAACCTGTCGAACAGCTATTTACTTACTTTAAAGCAGTTTTTCCCCCTGAGTTTGATGAGTGAGTCAGTCAGTCAATCAGTTAGGACACTTTCTTTCCTGTCCCCCCCACCAGAATTTCACCCTTCCCCATGGGCCCCTTAAATTGGATTTATAAAAAAACGGTCAAACACATATTTACTTATTTTTTATGCTGATTTTTTTTTCGCTGAGTTTCAAACTCCTCGCCTTTGTCGTTTAAGAGATACACGCTCATTTAGGAATATTTCAATCCCCACTTTTCACCCCTTTCACCTCATAATATACACCACATCGAAAAACCCTGAGACTCGTGTCTTCTTATTTTTAATGATGAGTTTATGTGCCGAGTATCACATCCCCCAATGATACCAATCGGGAGATATTGCTAGTCAATGAAATGCAGGTCTACACCCTTAACACCCCTTTAGAACCTGAATATACAAAAATCCTTTCTTAGTGGGCATTTGCGGTCCTTGGGGAAGCTGCATACCAAATTTCATTCCAATCCGTTCGGTGGTTTCTGAGATTTCGTGATGAATGAATGAGTGAGTGAGTGGTATTTGACAAATATATAGTAGAAGATAGGTTGGTTGGTTCCTTAGTTTAGGGGCTGCGACAACGCGGTCATGTAGCCCCGTGTACTTTGGGTGTGTGTAGAATCTGTCTGATAACCGGTGTTAATTGTGATGACTGTATTAGTGTGTGTATCTGTTATTTAATACAAGTAGAGACTGCAACTTTGAATTTTCAAATAGTTCCTACTTTTGCCGCCAAACGCCACCGTCAACGACTACTAGGCCTAGTTCAGAACTAGCTACTAGACGCCACCGCAGTCGGCTCTTGGCAACGAACGTAGCAACCTAAGAGCGTTGTTTACATTCTTAACCTATCCAATTTAGTTTCACACAGGTGTAATTAGTGGAAAGATCTTTAACATGCCATAAATCTATGACATGGGACCGCCGGCTTTACTTCCCCTCCGAAGGAAGGCATACTGAGGGATTTTTAACGCTCTTAAAAAATCCGACGGCTTCGGCCGGGTTTGAACCCGCTATCTTGGGCATAGAAGCTCAGCATGCTACCAACTACGCCACCGAAGCCGCCATAGTAGAAGATAGTGTCAAGTCTTTGTTATGCTAAACTCGGTTGACAGTGCTGTGTGAGTAGGTGAGTAAGTAACGGGATTTCAAGTAAAGATGCTCATTTTCTATACCAGTAGTGCAGAGCGCAACTGGCATCCAGACGGCCGTGTCTCAACTTGAGCTATGTTGCCATGGAAACTATCTGCCTTGCCATTCCTTCATGAGTATATTTTATGATTTGATTAGCCTGTGCTTGAGTCCAAAAGGGCCTAAATCAAAAGAATGAGAAAGACTATCGAAAATTCATGTAGCCAGCGGTTCCTTCCGGGTCCTAAACTATGTGTATGCAAAATTTGGTTGAGATTGCTGGAACGGTGTAGATTTGTATACGGAACAGACCCACATACATACATACATACATACATACCCACATACAGACTTTCACTTTTATATATAAGATATGTCAAGAACAGTATTAGGAATAGAAAACTGGACTGGAATACAATAAATTACTGAATAGGAATGGTGGAAGGAGAGGCGACAGTGGAGAAGTACCATTAACACCCCGACCTGGCAGGAGCTGGACAAGGGAAATTGAAGATGAATATTAATAATTATTATTATCATTATTATTATTATTGTACCAGGTCAAAGAAGCTGCAACTGTAGACCTAGAAGATAGCAAACACAACATCCTGGCATATGCAGATGGCATAGTATTAATAGGAAATAATGGAGGAAAAATTTAGGCTCTGTTCAGGAAATTAAATGAAACTGCTGCTAAAATTGGCCTAAAGATTAATGAAGAGGAGACAGAATGCATGATCATACAGAGAGAAAACATGACTACAGATCAACGCAACAACCTTCATATAGACAATTTTACCTTTAAGAGCACGCCAAACGTCAAATACCTTGGGGTAAATGTAAATGAATGCAACAGAAGACAAGTTGAACACCAAATTAGGTTACGAAATGCAAACAAAGTTTACTTTTCCCTGCAGAAATTACTTTCCTCCAAACTTCTGAGTAGGAAAACCAAACTAAAACTATACAACACGATCATCTGGCCAGTACTGCTATACGGTGCCGAAACATGGTGTGTGACCAAAAGGGAGGAACATCAACTTACAGTCTTCGAAAACAAGGTATATAGAAAAAAATTTGGCCCCATTTTTGACCAGGAAACACTAAGATGGGTTCTCAGATCAAATCATGAGCTTTACAAGTTAGCCAATCAACCCATGGTAGTGAACGTCATGAAAGCGAAACGGCTGCAATGGACAGGGCATGTCATCAGAATGGACGCTGCCAGAATAGTTCGCCAGGTGTACGAGAAGAAGATCGAAGGGTCGAGACCCCCTGGAAGACCTAGGAGTAGATGGCAAGATGAGGTGACCTCTGACTGCAGACAGATGGGTATTACTGGATTGGAGAATACTGCACTGGATAGGAGGAAATGGAGACAGATAGTCCCAGAGAAGCCAACGGAGTGAGTGAATGAATGAGTGAGTGAGTGAGTGGTCAAACATGTGGACGATGACTTACATACATTATACGTACAAACACTTGGAAAGCAAGCGAGGAATCTTTATTAGAGACAGTCTCTCGCCAGATATGAGACTCCAAAACATGAGCTGTCGTCAAGGAAGATTATCAATGCACACCTCTGGATCTTCTTCGCGTAAGGCAGGGGCGTCCAGGCTCGCTCATGCCTCTCTTGGTTGCACTGCCTGCCTTGACTGCCGCTGCGTCTGACCGAACCAAGCTGGGATCGCTAACTCCACTATTAGGACAAGACTCTCCTACAAGAGGCTGTCCGACATTTCATCTGTCATATGACTTCTCTTTCTATCTTTCTTTCTTTCTTTCTTTCTTTCTTTCTTTCTTTCTTTCTTTCTTTCTTTTCTTCAGTGACGGGGATATGACCTATTAGTTGTTCTCACAAACTGGCTTCCTTCACTCTTTGAACCTATCAATGTAATGTTAGTGTATTACCCTTGTAAGATACGAGTGCCAGCAATGGGGGTGAGAACTATTCTTGTGTCACGCTCTCATCCTGCTTGGTTGACAAGTACAGTCGCGTGGGTAGGATATGACTCAGCTCATGTAGCATCAGACATCGTTCCCCTCTCTGTGATGACATGAGCTCCTGTTACCCTTAGCTGCGCTGTTGCGAAACAACTAGAAAAGCGCCATTCTTAATTCACCACTTATTACATTTTTTATGTCTAACATCTTTCCACTCGGTATCAGGATATTTTTGTGGCATTCGGTAGCTGGACATTTTTGTGGGAGTGATTTTGGAAAAGGGACTGAAGTGGATGGGACGGAACTGGATGGGACGGAAACAATGAGCGCGCGTGGTGGTGGAGATCGGTACAACGACGTACTGTAGGCCATGTGGCTATGGGGAATGTATATCGCATACAGTTTAGTTCAAGGTTTGGAGACCCCATTTAAGATATTCCTATAATAAATTATGTTCAAGTTGTCGTTCTTTGGTGTAAAAATATTCATTATATCATAATCGCTGAAAACAATTACGATTTATTAAATCTTCATCCTTTTGCTGTATTCTTATTTAATATAAGCACTCGATGTACTGTCGGCCATGTGGCTATGTGGAATCTATATCGCATCAACAAACACTCCAAACAACGTAGGGATTCAGTATATTAACACCGACTACTAACAATAATTGAAACTTCGTTGGTCTAAACGTATCACTTGGAGAAACACATTTAATATACCTTCCGCACGCTTAATTTTTAATCGCGCCTATACTTGGCAGTGCGCTCTATCGGTAAAAAGAGGCCATTTTCAATAACATCGCTGGCATAGGTTAACTAACATACCGATATAGAGCGCAGATCGCATCAAGTAGGCAGTGGATTGCTTCCGCCACGGCCGACTGGATGCGAGCTGCGCAGAACGCAACTTGCATCCAGTGGGCCGTGCTCCCGCATATTTATTTATCGTATGGCTTTTAGTGCCGGGAGTGTCCGAGGACATGTTCGGCTCGCCCGAGTCTGTAGCTGCTTCCAGCGGACACTCTAAAGGGTGAGCTAAAAGTTCCGTTCAATTTCAAGTAGTTCCAACTTTCGCCACCAGATATCAATGAAACCTAGAGGTGAACGTTGGAACTTTGATAGAGCGTTCTGACGAAATCTAACCTAACAAATTTTGCTTTACACAAGTTTAGTCTGTGAAAGGATCTTTTACATGCATACCGTGGTTCAACTACTGTAGTTGAAGGTAGATGTCACTACTGCAGATCCATTGGAGAACTTTGTTTTAATTATATATATCTATATTCCATTGCAAAATGCACAATATTACGCTCAATTGTATAACGCCTCAGTACTCAAAATACAATAAATATAAAAAAAATCAAGCAAAAAAGTACAACTCTGTTAGGATTAGAACCCCAGCCGGTCGGTTGGGAGACCAACGCTGTAACAACAGACCTAATTATGCCCTCCCAAAATGAATGTTATCAAGCCAATAATGGCTTTGAATAAACGATTTCTTCACTGGAGTATATTTTAAACAAAGTTCATTTCATACAAAGTTCCTATTATTTTTATATCTGTAGGCTATATTGCATGCAACATACTCAAATTAGTGAAATATAGTTCAGAACGATAGATCAGCTGCCATCTTGTCTGCAACCGAGACGGCTCAGCTTTTTAATGCCACTTCTGCATTATAATACTACAATATACACTTTTAATTTTCCATTGCAAAATGCACAATATGTTATCAATCGATTAAGATACAACGTCTTAGCAAATAACAATTATGATTTATTACGGTCAGGATTTGGCACTGGAGTTTTACCAGTAAATATTTCAATGACCAACAGAGTTCACTCTTAACGAGGGATTTGCGCTCCCAGGACACACATAGTAGGATAACATGTCACATGTTACACATCACATGCGACTACTGTAAGGCTCGTATAATTTTATTTCCTTTCACAATTCACAATATAATTTCTGTTTAACACATGTAGCGCGCACAATGTTGCATGACTTGTGGAGACAGCGCTTCGACATCGCTGTGTCCTCCTATCGTCTCTCAAGGCTCCTGTTGCTATAAACAACAAACGCTAGCACGGCCAAGTTTAGCGGTTCTTGTATCTTGAAAGGCTAATATCATATAGAATAACAAAGTACTGTACAGTAGTTTTATAAAGTAGGCACATTCCAACATGTACGAGAGAGGATCATGTGTGCCTGTAAACCTACTGACACGGCTCCCTCGCATTTGAGCACCCTCAAATGCCAGCTGACTGCGCCAGGATTTCATCCTGCACAATATATAAATATATATAAGGCAATTATAAATATACGTAGGCCTACTGTTCTACGTACAGGGTGCCAGGGAATGTTCTCCGCAGTGCCTACAAGCTGCTGCGAGAGATTACGTCACCAGTTAAGTTGGCAGCACGGCTGTCGCTTGTATCATAACAAGCAAACATTAAAGTTTATTCTCACCACAGCCATTCATAACATACGGTTGCACTCTTCCAATAATCTAACTATACGCACTGACGATTTCGACAGCCCACAGCAAGGACACTGTGCTGCCAACTAAACTGATGACGCAACCTCTCGCAGCTGCTCGTAGCCACTGCGGAGAACATGTCCTGGCGCCCTGTACTTTAAACTATTTTTCCGCATAGTCTCCACATTTGTTCAGACATTCGACCCATCGCAGCACTAAATTTGAGAAGCCCCTGTGGAAGAAGTCAGCCGGCTGACTGTAGAACCATCAAGACTGCTGTCTTGGCGTCATCGTTGCACGTGAATCGCTGTTTTGCCAGGAACTTCTTCAGTGGACCATGACAATGCGAGACCACATGTGGCAACCAGAACCGCCAACAAGCTTCGGTAATTTCACTGGGAGAGTCTGGACCACCTACCATACAGTCCGGACCTCAGCCCTGGTGATTTCCAAATTTTTGGTCCACTGAAGAAGTTCCTGACGGAACGGCAATTCACGCACTACGATGACCCCAAGACAGCAGTCCGACGATGGTTCCACAGTCAGCTGGCTAAATTCTAACGCAGAGGCATCTCAATTTTAGAGCTGCGATGGGACAAATATCTGAACAAATGGGGACACTGTGTAGAAAAATAGTGCAAAGTACCTAGAACTGTACGTATATTTTTAGCCTACTTTCCACACTTTGCAAAAATGAGTAAAAGGTAGGCTTATGAGATCGATCCGGGCAAATGTCTGTCTGTCTGTATGTCTGTCTGTCTGTCTGTGTGTGTGCCACCCCTATCAACTCCTAAACGGCTGCAGCAATCGAATCCAAATTTGGTATGAGTAGAGATATATACCTGAATATCTCAAGCCCATACTTGAAAATGATGTCAGTGCTACCAACTGCTGACAAATCGCAATTGAAATTTCAGCTCTATGTCGGATATCTCATAAGTTATGCAGGCGAACTATTCCAAAATTGGAACATGTATAGATAATAACATTCCAGATTAATTTTCTGAAAAGATCGCTAGATCATCTGCGAAAGCTAGGCAGTCAATTGTCAGGTCCAAGCTCCTGAAGCCCATTATCACACCATTTTCTAACACTTCGTTCCCCATCTCCCTGCCTCACACCCGTTCTGATTTTGAAAGCGTCCGAAATTTCTCCTCTAAATTTCACTCTACCATCCTATTATTATTATTATTATTATTATTATTATTACCAACACGGCATGGTGCGAGGGCCCTGATATCGCGTTCTCTGGGGCCTTCATAGCTGTCCTCCACTTCTGATACAGCACACATATACAGTACAGTAAACCCTCGATTCAGCGGACGAATTGGGGGCGGAGGTTTGTGCGTTAAATCGTAAGTCCGTTAAAATGCGAATTTTGGAATTTTTTGTTGTTGTTTGAGACTTCAGTCTTTCGACTGGTTTGATGTAGCTCTCCATGCTTCCCTGTCCTGAGCTGATCGTATCATCTCTACATAGCTACCTCACCCTACATCCAAGGCAATCTGTTTAACATATTATAACCTTGGTCTACCCCTACTGTTCTTATCCTCGACCCTTCTTTCTATAACTAAGTTTGCTATTCCTGGGTGTCTTAGTATGTGTCCTACCAACCTATCTCTTCTCTTCATTAGCAGTCGCCAGAAACATCTCTATTCTCCCACTCGTCTTAATACCTCTTCATTCGTAACCCTATCTACCCATCTGACCTTCATCCTTCTCCTATAACACCAAATTTCAAACGTTTCAATTTTCCTTTCTGCTGTTCCAACAGTCCAAGTTTCACTTCCATAGAGCGCCACGCTCCAGACAAAGGCTTTCAAAAACGACTTCCTAATACCTAAGTCTACCTATTGATGTCAACAGATTCCTATTCTGTTGAAATGCTTTCCTTGCCTGTGCTAACCTACATATTATATCCTATTTGCTGCGTCCATCACTGGTTATTTTCCTTCCTAAATAACAGAAATCACCTACTTCCTTTAGATTTTCACATGTCAATTCGACGTCCATTGGGGTTTCTGATTTATTTCGACTGCATTCTAATATTTTTGTTCTACATTTATTAATTTTCATCATGAATTCGTTCCACATGACAGCATCCATACTATTTAAAAACGTATTCAAATACAATTCTAAAAATCAACGCGATTCCACTTGTAAAAATATGCATCGGATCGCGCTTGGAGATGCTCGTTCTCTATTGCACAGCTCTCGAGCGATACAAATATCGACGCTGTACTAACGAATAATCGATATTGGTAAATTATCGAACGATTGCATTGCCCGCGGAAAGTTCGATTGGATTGTGTTCTGTTTCAAAAATGGCTGCATGTTGTTCTTTCATCCACGATTATATCGCCAATGAAACGTTGTTTTGTGGGAAATTATTTCGTAGTTTCATTTCATTCCGCCAATTAACATAAATGTTCTAAGCGGTTTTATTTATTCCTTTCACAGTGAGAGCAGTGAGGTTATGTTTATATTGATTTATAATCATAACAATAATAATTTTTTATTTTTTTATTTGTTACGAGGGACTGTGGAAAATCTTCAAAAGACACTTGTGAAGGGTCCGCACTCCAGAGTAGTGTGGGATTCTTACCCACTAAAAACCACATCCCTTTTCCCACGATGCGTTCATCACCCGGGAACCGATCTCGCATTCCTTCAGGGTGATGTCGTGCTTACTTAGCTTTTCAGACTTCTTCTTTCTTCATTTCTTCTTAAGGACGTTCGTAAGCTTCCAGATCCCGCTTTTTCTGGCGAAGGACATCCTCCACATACACTGCTACTTGATCCCATGTTTGCTGGTTCCGTGACATCATAGAAATAATATTATCTGGTGTCAGTTCTCCCAATTCAGTTTCCACATATTCTCTCTTTATCATCCGACGGCCGCACACGAAGAAGGTGTGAAGTACATCTTTTTTTTTTTTTTTTCGGGGGGGGGGGCCCGAAAAGGTACCCGCATCCCCCGCGTGGCACCCGACCTTACTACTGGTGCCTCCGACATGCAGTTAATCTACGATAGTGGAAGAGATAGCATAGGGGATTGGATAAGGAATGTCTTTTAGGACTTCGATGTCGTCACAATATATGCATGTTGCACCACTCGCTCCGCCTACTCTATGCAGGAATTTCCGGAAATATCCGTGTCCTGTTAGAAGTTCACCATGGACTCTTTCGACCCAGATATCCAGGCGTGGTATCAGTCGCTTGGTCCATTTACCACGAGGGTCACTTTCCCATTTGAGTTGCCATAGCCTCATCCGTTGATTAAAGGTACGCTTCTTTGCACATTTCTTTCCGAGCTCTCCTTGGGTACGCCAGATTTCTTGTCGCTCCAATGCAAGTAGATCTATTGGGGCCATTGCTGCCACCGTGAGGATTGCAGGTTCAGAAACCGTGCGGTATGCACATGCAATACGTAAAGCTGCTCTCCGTTGTACGGTAGCTATCCTTCTTCGATAC
Organism: Meconema thalassinum; assembly: GCA_946902985.2. Lineage (NCBI taxonomy): Eukaryota > Metazoa > Arthropoda > Insecta > Orthoptera > Tettigoniidae > Meconema > Meconema thalassinum. The sequence goes on from OX336391.1 coordinate 146,598,905, forward strand.
CATGCAAATCTCAAGAATTCGGCCCAAACTTCAGAGCAATAATAATAATAATAATAATAATAATAATAATAATAATAATAATAATAATAATAATAATAATAATTAACGAGATTTTACCGTAATTATTGTTTACTGAAATTTTCAATTAGGAATAGTTTTGGACGCATGTGCAGCAGATAACATTTCCGTTTCGTTGTGAACGTGGGCACGCGAAACATTTTAAAAAAATCGGTTGGTCAAATTCTGTCCCTTAAATCCGAAGCCCGTTGACGCTAAAAGTAAATAAATTAGACGCCTTTACATAAATTGTCTCATTTATTTTTCTGGACCCACAGGATGGACGTTAAAATGAGGTTGACTGTACGGTTTTCACAAATTAGGCCAATAAACCTATTACAGTATTCTATTCGCTGCAGAGAGGGAACAGACCGCCCTGCATAACGAACGTACGGTAAACACACACACAGGATCAGAGATCAATACAATACAATGGACCTCATAACCGAGTAATTGGAATCTCAGTCTCGGCAAGCAGACACACCCACTCACGATCATTATAGAGCAAATGGGCAGAAGTAATAGGTTGATTGTAGGGATGCATATTGAAAAGGAGAATGACTGTCAATAGAACCAATTAAATAAATGCAATAGAACAATACTGTATTACAATATAATAGTTCAAACTGAAAATATGGAAAAACAGAATAAAATAGAATAATAACAAGTAGTCCCGTGAAGAACTAAATAGCATATTTTCATATATCCTACTGGTCTTAATTACGATACGAGAAATGAAAACAAGATAAAAAACAAGTAGTTCCGTGAGGAACTATACAGCCTATTTTCATATATCCTGCTCATGTTAATTTCTTCTAACAACATACAAAATTTCAGTTTAATTGCTGTAACAGATTCGTAGATATTGAGAAACGTCTAAATATTTCAGATTGTCGCCAGGTTGGATTTTTATTTTTGTACTATTACATTAAGATTATTGTGTACTTGTGGTATTCAAACTTCAATCGCATGATTAGAACACAAGAAGTAAAAACGAGATTTTAAAATTACGCACAGCAGCCATCTTGTGATTATGCAAACAATTGAAATAAATTAGATGCCAGTGGATCAACATTTGTATAAGCATTTAACGTGCAACGTTTCACAGCACTCGGATAGTTAATTCGCGAGAATCGTCCATTTAAATATTTATACTTCGCGTCACCGCCATGTTGGATTTGTGCTCACCAGGTTAATGAAAGTCCTATAGGTGAACATATGTTCATAGTCTCTATGAACATAAAAAAATTCAGTTTGGTTGCTGTAAGAGATTCATAGATATTGAGAACCGTCTAAATATTTCGGAAGCTCGCCATTTAGGATTGTTATATGTATAGGCCATAGAATTATGTACCATTCAAGGACAATTATTGCCTAGGTTCATTATTCAAACTTTCACTTCGATCGCATGATTACGACACAAGAAATAAAAACGTAATTTAAAAATTTCGCACAGCCGCCATATTGAGGTTATGTAAACAATTGATTTAAATTAGATGGCAGTGCATTACAATCTGCAAAATCATTTACTGTACCACATTTCACTGCGCTCAGAGAGTTAAATCACGAGAAAAGTCTATTAAAATATTTCAAATTCGCTTGGTCGCCATGTTCGTTTTTTACTTTTACAAGTTTATGAAGTATACATAGGTAAACTTGTATCAGTACCCTTTATCACCGTACTAAATTGCAGGGTGATATCTGTAATAGTTTCGGAGATATAGAATGTCAGTGAAATATTTCGCACAGCCGCCATTTTGAATTTATGTAAACAATTGAACTAAATTAGACTCCAGTGCATTACAATGTGTATAAACATTTGCTGTACCAAGTTTCATTACGTGTGGATAGTTAAATCGCGAGAAAAGTCTATTTAAAAGTCTCAACTTCGCTTGACCGCCATGTTGGTTTTGTAGTCACCAGGTTTTTGAAAGTCTCATAGGTGAACTTCTAGTAGTACCCTTTATCACCGTACACAATTTCAGGGCGATATCGGTAATAGTTTCGGAGATATTGAATGCTAGTGAAATATTTCGCACAGCCGCCATTTTGCATTGGTGAGACGTAACAAAATTTGAAGGGTACGGTCGAGGTCGCCGGGAATAGTGCTATGAACATACCGAGTTTCATTGAAATCGCTCCAGCCGTTTAGATTTTATTAGGGGGGGACACACACACGAATCACACACACACACACACGCACACACACACGGACAAAAGGTGATCTCATAAGCCTATTTTTTTCAAAATTGAAAATAGGCTAAAAATTACGAGCCTTACAGTAGCCGCATAGGCTATGATGTCTAACATCTGACATAGAAGAAACCTCACATGCAATTGTTGATACACCGGTATTTTATAATATTATTGGCACAAATATTAATATATTGTAAAAGGGAGTGTTTTACAGATATTGTAGTTTATAATACGGAACTCATTTTATTAGATGATTTGTAGCTTCCACCAGCACTGGCTTAAATAAAAGATTACGATATGGATCAACTAGATTAATAGACGCGACACCGCTCATAACCTTAAATTCCTCATAAACAGGTCCTCTTCATTCACAGACCAACACGTAATTTCATATGGATTCTGTTAAAGTGAGACATATTGATATGATAATATCGTTTAAAATGATAATCTGGTAGAAAAAATATCCATCCCGTCCGGGATTCGAACCCAAGGACCCTAGATTCACAGTCATAAGCACTAACCCCACAGCTATTCCGACTACGCAAATTTTGTGCACAAGATGGTGACTTATTTCCACGTTCCAATAATACTGCATTACGGAATTAAGTTTCATTTATATTTTGCTTGTTTCGATAATGTTCCTGCGTGAAATTGAGTTTAAAATGCCTTATGAATAGGCCCTCTTGTGAGTAAAGGGAATGTATTCAGTAATAGTTCATGAAGACTTGTTCAATTCTCGTATAACCACAACGATTATATTATATTGATCACTGCATTACTGTTATGTGGTTTATTATTTGAATAGCCATTGTGCAGAAACATAATGCCGGCAATGCCGACTACTTACAATGTTTGATATTAAGGCATTGCACCATTTAAATACTGATACGAAGACTTCGAACATGTACCATGTCATTTGTTTCAATCACTTGACACCAGAGTTCGCATGAGCGTTTTCCGTTCAGTATGTCATATACATTGCACATGGCCGAGAGTACGTCATGGTATCAATATCTGACACCGCGCGATCATTGTTTCTTGTACCACTGCCAGCTGGATCTTACCACTGCTCGCTGGATCGATCGATCGAGCGGGCAGTGCATACTTCCGTTTCCCACCACTGCCAGCTAGTACACTTCCATTCGATCGATCGAGCGGGCAGTGCATACTTCCGTTTTCCACCACTGCCAGCTAGTACACTTCCGTTCGATTGATCGAGCGGGCAGTGCATACTTCCGTTTTCTACCACTGCCAGCTAGTACACTTCCGTTCAATCGATCGAGCGGGCAGTGCATACTTCCGTTCGGTCCACCACTGTCAGCTCGATCGTTCCGATCCACTTCCGTCCCCAATTTTCAAAATCACTCCCACAAATCTCTCCAGCAACCAAGGAAAGATGTTACACATCAAAAATTGCACAGCCACCATTTTAAGTTCTCATACAAATTCCATTACATTAGACGTCAGTATATTAAGGCTCGTATGATGATAAACTGTGCCACGTTTCACAGCGCTCGGATGAAAAGTCGCGAAAAAAAATACATTTAAATATTTAAATTTCCCGTCGCTGCCATGTTGGTTTTGTGCTCACCAGGTTATTGAATTATCCATAAGTGGACGTATACTGTATCAATTGCCTCTATCAACATACAAAATTTCAGTTTGATTGCTGTAATAGATTCGTAGATATTAAGATCCGTCTAAACATTTCGGATGGTTGGCATGTTTGATTGATATAAACGTATGCCCTAGAGTTATGTACCATTAGATGAAGATTATTGCGTATGTTCATTATTTAAGCTTTCATTTCGATCGCATGACTAGGACACGAGAAATAAGAACTTAATTTTAAAATTTTGCACAGCCGCCATCTCGGGGTTATGTAGACATTTGAACTAAATTAGATGCCAGTGCACTACAATCTGAATATACATTTGCAGTACCATGTTTTACTACGCTACGAAGGTTAAATCGCGAGAAAAGTCTCTTTAAATGTTTCAACTTAGCTTGGCTGCCATGTTCGTTTGGTACTGAACAGGATTATGAAAGTCACATAGATAAAATTCTACTATTACCATGTATCATCAATCACAATGTCAGGGTGATATCATTAACAGTTTCGGAGATATAGTCTGCCAGTGAAATATTCCGCACAACCAAAATGTTGGATCGGTTAAACGTATTAAAATTTGAAAGGATAGTCCAGTTTGGACAACGTAGTAGTATGTACTTACCGAGTTTGATTGAAATAGCTTCAGCCGTTCCGACTCGTGAGGCAAAACTGAGAAGAAGAGGGTTCTATTCTAACCTCAGCCATCCTGGAAGTGGTTTTCCGTGGTTTCCCCCCTTCTACAGCAGGCATATACTGGGATGGTTCCTAACTTAAGGCCACGACTGCCTCCTTCCCCAATCCTGCTCTCAATTACAGACACACACTAATACAGACATCACAATAGCACAGGTTATCAGACGAATTCTACATACATGCACACACACACACACGCGCGCGCGCGCGCAAGTTCATGGGACTACATGACCACGTTACCACAAAGGATGCCCTACTTCTTTAAAGTTGTTCTAAGATCTCTCGATGCCTGCCCATAATCTGTTACGGAACTTCCAAGTTGCCTAAGTCCCTTCATGACTGGGGGTAGTTTCTCTTCAAATCCGGGTGTCTGAGTTATTTACGTTTCCATGAATCAAATCCAACTTTCCGTTGATTGTACGAAACTATTACTGGATTTCAGTCGAACTGATGGTTGCTGATGTTTAGAGGGTAACCCACGGTTTCCAGCCTTTTGCCTCTTTTATGTTAGCAGCCACCTCACGACGAATGGCAGGTGGTGTTGTACCAGCAAGGGAGTAGCTCGTTAGATTGGTTGGTACTGTAGCAACAGAATGCTTTTTAGCCGGTTAACGCGATCGTAAAATTGTAAACTCGAAAAAGTAAAATTGTTAATGATTGCCGTCAATCAAAACGTTTTTCAGGTCAACAATAAAGTATCCGCGCAGAAAACATAGCATGGAAAACGTTTTGCTGACAGAGGATTGGGCAATAGGTTTCATACAGTGGAATAGCTATATATGTGATATTCTATGCATATACGACCCGGAAATAACAATTTACCTACAGTTTACAACATTCTATCAAATTCAATAAGGAATAGAAAATTGAGCATAAATAAATTACGTTGCTGTATCAATCAAACGGACAGACTCAATCTTCCGCAAACCCACACAAAAATTGTACGGCTCCGAATATTTCAATAGGTAGATATTGGTCTGAAACAGCCTGGAATCAACCGACATGTCACATTTAGGGCAACATCGACCTTGCGTGCATGTAGAGACTTGTACCACTCATCAGCTGACTAACAAAGAGGTAGGGTATATACTGTTTGAGAGGAAGAAAAAACAATGACAGTAGGACCTTCATTTAAAAGCTGTAGACCTGCTGAATAGGGATGATCTAACTTAGCAATCTAGATGAATGTCTCACAGATTTTCTTAGAAGTCCTTGTTATTTGTAGCTGTGATTATAAGGAAGCTGCTGACAAGGAAGGTGTCTCAACCGAGAGCGCTGGATTTGGCACAAGATGCGAAAGGATAATGATTGTCTTATTAACTACAAACGCGCAAAAATCGTGTAAATTATAAAGATACAATAAAGGATAGAGGAATATGTCCATTCTTCAATTTGTGCAAAAGTCTATAATTGATTTTCCACGTTTTATTGCAGTGAAGCTCAAGATATCTTTCAAAATTTTTGTTCGCAGAACTCACAGTCGCACATCAGGTTGGGGTCATGGTAACCTTCTGTAACTTTTGGTAGTAGCCGTGTACAGCCATGGAGTTTACGAAATGATGAAGATCCTGATTAGTTTCAGTCCAAGCTCTGTTATTCATGGTTTCTGTCGTGTAGAACGCAAGAAGGTTTCTTTTGTCTCTTGCAATATTCATGCTCGTTTTAAATTAGCCTGGCGCACTCTAGTCTCATCTGCCCGAGCACATTTCTCAGTTCCAAGCAACGCAGACAATAAAAAACTTGTATTTAAATTATAGTTTAAATCCCTCAAGCAAGAAGAGCAGACGAGAATGCCCAGGACAGATGCGTTTATGGCTGGACATTTGTCTCTGCGCCAGTATACACAGCCGCAGAAAGCGAGCGGACTGTAATATCCTGTACTGGAACGAGTATTATTCCATGAAGCAATGATGTTGTAGTTACTGGTTCGATACTCTGGCAATGAAACTTACTGACATAAGAACTGCAGTATCTGAGAGTGTTGGAAGTAATTACACTACTAAAACTCAGCAATTATTTTAGGTTCGTACCGTGTCTTGTGTGGGGTTTCGCCTAGGACACCAAGCTGGCTCATCAGCGGGCTCTTGATGTGCCCGGCCGGACCCCCACAAGAGTAGCGAACTGCGCACTACATGCCTTTATACGAAGCGCAACTGCACCACTTTACTGCGAGAACTAAAAGCTCAAGCAGCCTTAACCTCCCTATGAAGGCTTCCAAAAAGATGGTATATTGGCTTTCACTGGCGGTGAAAGCCAATATACCTTCAATTACTGTAGATATTATCGCATCCTGTTTTATTTATTTCTCGTATGGCTTATCACATTAATGAGGTGACTTCGGTGGCGTAGTTGGTAGCATGCTGAGCTTCGATGCCCAAGATCGTGGGTTCAAACCCGACCGAAGTCGTCGGATTTTTTAAGAACGTTAAAAATTCCTCATTATGCCTTCCTTCAGAGGGGAAATAAAGCCAGCGGGCCCATGTCATATATATATTTTATTTATTTATTTATTTATTTATTTATTTATTTATTTATTTATTTATTTATTTATTTATTTATTTATTTATTTATTTATTTATTTATGGCATGTAAAAGAACCTTCCACTAACTACAATTGTGTGAAACAAAATTTGTAGGTTAGAATTCATTAATGCTCCATTAAGTGCCAAATTGTCGCCATTGGGTGCTGGTTGTGGTGGCATCTGGTGGACAAGTTCGCGGCTAGGTGTCGTTGATGGTAGCATTTGGTAGCAGAAGTAGGAACTACTTGAGATTGATCACCTGTAGTCCTTACCTGAATTACAGATAACACACACTAATACAGCCATCACAATTACCATCGGCTATCAGACAGATTTTACACACACGAAAAGTATACGGGGCTACATGACCACGTTTTTGCAGCCCCTAAATTGAGGAACCAACCAAAAATCACGTTAATGAAAAACAAGATGTTCAGTAAAGAACATATAGCCTACTTTCTCCTAAATGCATGGGTATTGTTATAACTCTTTGTCCTTTTCAAGGAGTATAATTGAATGTTGGTTGCAGTAGCTTTTTGAAATACAACGTGCTATAGGGATATTAAACATGAATATGAGGTGCCCTTTGCTAGTGCTACCTTTGTTAAAAATTTCATTCAATTCGGTTTCACCGTGTTTGAATTGATATGGGGAATGGATTTGCACACATACATGGCCGCTCTTTGCAAACTATTGGGTTTATGACCTTGTAGTCAGTCATAAGATGCTTTCCACAAAAAGGCATGTTGTTGCAAAATCTGGTCGAGATCAAATTATTAGGATGGTCGTAATTTGATTTAAGCTTTTAACATTCCGGTGGCCGTCATTCCGTTTCCGTCAAGATGGCGGCGATATAAAACATGACACTGCGGTTCCCTTTGCTAGTGCTACCTCTGTACCAAATTTCGTTCCATTCGGTCTCACCGTGATTGAATTAATAGGGGGAATCGATTTTGACACAAAGATGGCCGCCATCCGCAAACTATTAAGCTAATGACCTATTAATTTGGTCAAAGGATGCTTCCTCAATATAGGTATGTTGTTGCAAAATTTGGTAGGGATCGGATTAGTAGGTTAGTCGTAATTTCATTTAATCTTTGAACATTTGGGTGGCCGCCATTACGTTTCCGTCAAGATGGCGGCGATATAAAACATGACACTGAAGTTCCCTTCGCTAGTACTACCTCTGTACCAAATTTCGTTCCATTCGGTTTCACCGTGTTCGAATTAATAGGAGAATCGATTTTCACACAAAGATGGCCGCCATCCGCAAATTATTAGGCTGATGACCTATTAGTTTGGTCAAAGAATGCTGCCTCCACAAAGGTATGTTGTTGCAAAATTTGGTAGAGATCGGATGATTAGGTTAGTCGTAATTTGATTTAAGCTTTGAACATTTGTGTGGCCGCCATTACGTTTCTGTGAAGATAGCGGCGATATAAAACATGACACTGAGGTGCCCTTTGCTAGTGCTACCTCTGTACCAAATTTCGTTCCATTCGGTTTCACCGTGATTGAATTAATAGGGGAAATCGATTTTGACACAAAGATGGCCGCCATACGCAAATTATTAAGCTAATGACCTATTAATTTGGTCAAAGGATGCTTCCTCCATATAGGTATGTTGTTGCAAAATTTGGTAGGGATCGGATTATTAGGTTAGTCGTAATTTCATTTAAGCTTTGAACATTTGGGTGGCCGCCATTCCGTTTCCGTCAAGATGGCGGCGATATAAAACATGACACTGAAGTGCCCTTCGCTAGTACTACCTCTGTACCAAATTTCGTTCCATTCGGTTTCACCGTGTTCGAATTAATAGGGGAATCGATTTTCACACAAAGATGGCCGCCATCCGCAAATTATTAGGCTGATGACCTATTAGTTTGGTCAAAGGATGCTGCCCCCACAAAGGTATGCTGTTGCAAAATTTGGTAGAGATCGGATGATTAGGTTAGTCGTAATTTGATTTAAGCTTTGAACATTTGTGTGGCCGCCATTACGTTTCTGTGAAGATGGCGGCGATTTAAAACATGACACGGAGGTGTCCTTTGCTAGTGCTACCTCTGTACCAAATTTCGTTCCATTCGGTTTCACCGTGATTGAATTAATAGGGGAAATCGATTTTGACACAAAGATGGCCGCCTTCCGCAAACTATTAAGCTAATGACCTATTAATTTGGTCTAAGGATGCTTCCTCCATATAGGTATGTTGTTGAAAAATTTGGTAGGGATCGGATTATTAGGTTAGTCGTAATTTTATTTAAGCTTTGAACATTTGGGTGGCCGCTATTACGTTTCCGTCAAGATGGCGGCGATATAAAACATGACACTGAAGTGCCCTTCGCTAGTACTACCTCTGTACCAAATTTCGTTCCATTCGGTTTCACCGTGTTCGAATTAATAGGGGAATCGATTTTCACACAAAGATGGCCGCCATCCGCAAATTATTAGGCTGATGACCTATTAGTTTGGTCAAAGGATGCTCCCCCAATAAAGGTATGTTGTTGCAAAATTTGGTAGAGATCGGACGATTAGGTTAGTCGTAATTTGACTTAAGCTTTGTACATTTGTGTGGCCGCCATTACGTTTCCGTCAAGATGGCTGCGATATAAAACATGACACTGAGGTGTCCTTTGCTAGTGCTACCTTTGTACCAAATTTCGTTTAATTCGCGTTCACCGTGTTCGAATTGATAGGGGGGGGGGGGACAGACATTCAGAGTACACACAGACTCACACACATACAGACTCACACACACACATACACACACACAAAAAGACACACTTTTTTTTCGCCCTGTGTTGATCTCGTAAGTCTACTTTCATTTTTTGCAAAAATCGAAAGTTGGCTAATATAAAGAATTTCAATGTAAAATATGTACATAATTTTGTACAATTTTCCACAGTTGTGTACAATTTGAAAACAACAATCTTAAATTTAAAAGAAGATACTAAATAATGACCAGATCACTAATATAATCTATTGATCCATCTGACAGTACAGTACTAGGAATGCATGTGGTTTACAAAGGAAAGCTCGTAGAGGACATTCCTGAATTATATGAGTAACAATTTGCATGACGGAACCACAATCACAGATTGTTGAAGGTATTTTCTTCCACTTATGGAGAGCATTGGAACCTGCCACTGTTGGTTCTAATTCCGTTAAGAACTAACCAGACTTTGCGCGGCAGTTCAAACCCAGGTGATTTGGTCGATATGCACGGCATCTGAAGTTGTCCTGGTGTAGCGTTTATCTGCCGCGGTTGTGTCGCGCTTTCAGTTCAATTAAACCCACTGTCAACTAACTTCCTTGCGGTATCCAGGGGTGGAAAACCCTTCCTCTGTTTATAATTGGAATGTCTCCCTGTAAATGGCCTAAAGTTTGAGTTGGGCGGATGGTCGCAAGCAAACTAATTGGTGTGATATGCGTGCCTCTTCTCGGATCACCAGGCCGTTGTCTAGTGAGTTTAAATTCGGATTCATAATGAGAAGGTTGCTGGTTCGAAGTGGCTTGGGATGAATTTCTTTCACTTAGCCGACAACAACAGCGAACAAACCAATCAGAATTTAGAATGTCTCCATAACGCGTTGAAGAAGGTAACTAATGGTAAGAGAGGCTGAATGAAGTTACGGCATCTCTAACCGAGTAAGGCGATGCGTTTGATAAGGTTTATTCCAGAATTGGGAGACGTAATCCAACATACTGCCTCGGTTCGTGGCGGGTCCGGAACCGGGAACAGGACGATCCCTTTATGCCTGAAAACCATTTGACCCCGTTTATGAACGCCGTTCAGCTATGTTACGCTGTGTATTTTCCCGGCAGCTTGAGGTCAGTCTTAAGACGCCTGAATGAGACGGGGTTACAATGCTGGTGAGTAGCTAAGAAACAAAGGCTCACTGATGAACAGGGGGGTGTCCCACCGCACCGTGCGAGGACAACGTGCTACGCAACGTACTACGTGATTAGTCCAAACTCATATTCTCCGACGTTAGCCCGTTTTCCTCTGTGATCGTATTTCACCCTTTCGGGCAGCCGACACATTCCAATATACTCTTAGATTACGTGGTCGAGCATCTGTTGCATGTTGGAATTGGGTGAGCTCTCGCGGGAAAGAAATATTGCTCAGAATCGAGCACCGATTATTAGCCTATTTTCATATATATAAAAAAAATAGGCTTATGAGATCACCTTTTGTCCATGTGTGTATGTGTGTGTGTGTCCCCCCGTAATTAAATCTAAACCACTAAAGCAATTTAAATGAAACTCGGTAAGAACATGGTACTATTTTGTCCGACCCCGAACATGCCTTTCAAATTTTATTACGACTCACTAATCCAACATGGCGGCTGTGCGAAATATTTCACCGGCATTCAATATATCCGAAACTATTATTCATATCACTCTGAAATTTTGTACGGTGATTGAAGGGCACTACTAGAAGTTCACCTATGTGACTTTCAAAAACCTGTTATGTACAAAACGAACATGGCGGCAAAGCAAATGTTAAAGATTCAGATAGACTTTTCTCGTGAATTAATCATGACACAGGAAATATGTATACACATTGTAATGCACTGACATCTAATTTATTTCGATTGTATACATAACCCTAAAATGGCGGCTCTGTAAAATTCTAAAATTAAGTCTTTATATCTTGTGTCCTAATCATGCGATCGAACTGACGTTTTTAATAATGAACCTACCTAATAATCGTCATCTAATAGTACATACCCCTATGGCCTACATATATAAAACAAGGCGACGATCCGAAATATCTAGACGGTTCTCAATATCTACTAATCTATGACAGCAGTCAAACTGAAATGTTGTATCTTGATAGAGGCAATTAACATAAGTTCACCTATGGGACTTACAATAACCTGGTGAGACAAATCCAGCATGGCGGCGACGTGAAATTTAAATATTTAAATGGACGTTTCTCGCGATTTAACAATCCGAGTGCAGTGAAGCTTTGTACGGTAAATGCTCATACAAATTTTAATTCACTGATATCTAATGAATTTCAATTGTTTTCATCACCTCAAGCTGGCAGATGTGGGAAATTTTAAAATTTCATTTTTAGCCTATTTTCATTTTATGAAAAAATAGGCTTATGAGATCACCTTTTGTCCGTGTGTCTGTCTGTGTGTGCGTGTGTGATTCGTGCGTGTGTCCCCCACTAATAAAATCTAAACGGCCGGAGCGATTTCAATGAAACTCGGTAAGGTCATAGCACCATTTCGGCTGACCCCGACCGTGCCCTTCAAATAGTATTACCTCTCACGAATCCAACATGGCGGCATGGCAGCTGTGCGAAATATTTCACCAGCATTAAATATCTCCGAAACTATTACCGATATCACCCTGAAATTTTGTACGGTGATCAAGGGAACTACTAGAAATTCATCTATGTGATTTCTGAAAACCTGGTAACTACAAAACCAGCATGGCGGCCAAGCGAAGTTGCGACTTTAAAATAGACGTTTCTCGTGATTTAACCGACCAAACGCAATGAAACTTGGTACAGTATATGTCTATACACATCGTAGGGCACCGACATCTAACTTCGTTCAATTGTTTACATAACCTCAATATGGTGGCTGTTCGAAATACTTCACCGGCATTCTATATCTCTGAAACTATTAGCGGTAGCACCCTGAAATTTTCTACGGAGATAAAAGGCACTACTGGAAGTTCATCTGTAAGACTTTCAAAAACCTGTTAACTACAAATCGAACATGGCGGCCAAGCGAAGTTGAAAGTTTTAAATCCACTTTTCACGCGATGTAATCATCCAAACGCAATGAAACTAGGTACAGCAAATGTATATATACATTGTAATGCACTGGCATATAATATAGTTCAATTGTTTACATAACCTCAAGAGGGTGGCTGTGCGAAATTCCAAAATTATTTTTTTGTTTCTTGTGTCGTAATCATGCGATCGAAATGAAAGTTTCAATAATGAAGCTACGCAACATTTTTTCTTTATGGCACATAACTATATGGCCTATACATACAACCATCCAAAATGGCGACCATCCGAAATATTTCGACGGTTCTCAGTATCTACGAATCATTTACAGCAATACCGGGTGAGTTAGCCGTGGTCGTTGCGGCATGACTGTTGGCAGTCGCTCACATCCGGGAGGCGAGGAGGTTCGAATCCCCCCGCCGGCAACCTTGAAGATGGTCTTCTGTGGTTTCCCATCTTCCTTCCAGGCAAATGCCGGGGTTGGTCCCTAACTATAGGCCACAGCCGCTACCTTCCAACTCCTCGACCCTCCCTTCCAACTTTCCTCCCCAACGGTACTTGTAGCTCACCAATTGGGTGTCCGTCTCGAAGCAGCTACAAAACTGGCGAGCCGAACATGTCCTCGGACACTCCCGGCACTGAAAGCCATACGCTAAAAAAAAAAATACAGCAATCAAACTGTTTTCTTTATGAACATAGAGGCTATGAACATAAGTTCATCTATAGGACCTTCAATAAACTGGTGAGCACAAATCCAACATGGCGGTGACGGGAAGTATAAATATTTAAGTAGACGTTTGTCGCGATTTAACCATCCGAGCAGTGGAACTTAGTACAGTAAATGCTTATACAATTGTTAATCCACTGGCATGTAGTTTATTTCAATTGTTTTCATAACCACAAGATGGCAGTTGTGCGAAATTTTGAAATTTCTTTTTTACTTCATGTGTCCTAATCATGCGATTGACGTTTGAATACCACACGCACACAATAATCTTCATGTAATAGTACATACATAAAAATTCAACATGGCGACCATCTGAAATATTTTGACCGTTCTCAATATCTACGAATCTATTACAACAATCAAACTGATTTTTTATGTCGATAGAGGCAAATGATATGAGTAGGATATATGAAAATAGGCTGTATAGTTCTTCACGGAACTACACTGAAGAAAATGGAAATTGTAACACCTTGAAGGCATTGGTCGTTTGAGTTGATTTTCAAGATATGGAACGATGCCATGTAGGTTTGTGAACGATCAAAGTTTCAGACCCATTGGATTGTTGCTACAGGTCTCCGCACGTGATTGGTCGCGGAGGAATCAACTCCAGTATACGGACTCTGGTGTAGCGTAGATGACTTGCAGTCTGTGCAGTGAAGTGTTCCCCGTCAAACATGCCTCGACGACAGAGAAGAGCATGCTATAAACAACTGTCGCCGTTTGAAAGGGCTCGGATAATTGGGCTGTGTGAGGCTGGATTATCGCAAAGGACTGTCGATGCACATGTTGGCCGACAGGCATCTACGGTACAACGTGTATGGCAGCAGTGGTCAAATGTAGGTACCCACACTCGTAGACCTGGCACAAGCCCAGCGCGACAGACAACCGTGAGGGAGGATCGCCGCATCATTCGGATGGCCCGAATGAAACCCCATGCAACAGCAGCGCAAATTCGAGCAGCTGTGGCACCCCACGTTACACAACAAACAGTTGGTAATCGCCTGCGTGCAGCTGGCTTATGATCCCGTGTCCCTGCAGAAGGTGTTCCATTGACCCCACAACAGCGGCGTGTAAAGCTGGCCTGGTGTCGAGAACGACCGACGTGGGTCGACGAATGGCATAGGGTCGTCTTTAGTGATGAATCGCGTTTCTGTCTTGCCCGCAGTGATCGACGGAATCGTGTGCGCCGACGTACCGGGGAGAGGGGCCGCCCTGACCTTATTGTCGAGAGGCACATAAGACCAACACCAAGCGTTAGGGTCTGGGGAGCTATTGGCTTTAATGTGAAATCACAATTAGTGCTTGTTGAGGGCACTATGACTGCTCGACAGTACGTTGATAGGGTACTCAATCCAGTGGTTGTCTCTATGATGGCGAACATTGCTAATGGGAAGTTTCAACAGGACAATGCCCGGGTTCACACTGCACGCATCTCCAGAGAAGCTCTCCACGACATCTCAACCGTAGAATGGCCCGCCAGATCCCCGGACCGCAGTCCTATTGAGCATGTGTGGGACATGATGGGTCGACAACTGGCCAAACGTCCTCAGCCACCCACAACTCTGGAACAACTGACCCGTGCAGTGCAGCAAGCATGGGCTACAATTCCTCTGGAAGCGATCCAGGGCTTTATTGACTCCATGCCTCGACGAATTCATCAATGTATTGCAGCTCGTGTTGGGCACATCCTGTATTGATTGTCGTCCAAACTTGCGGTCAGACGGACCTGAAAGTGTAATCATCGAATCACAACCGAACACTCGTCCTGCATGTTCAATTGCAGCAAAGTAGCACCACTCCTTCTGGGTGTTGCAATTTCCATTTTCTTCAGTGTACTTGTTATTTCTGTGTTCTAATTAAGCGATTGAAGCTTGAATAATAAACCTGCGCAATAATCCTCATCTAATAGCACTTTTCTCTGAGGCCTACATATATAAACTCGTTTGTTATTGTTTCTTTTTTTTCTCTCCGTTATAAATATTCTGAATAATTATTCTGAGATTAGAATATCCAATATAGGCCTACTGGACCCTCAACATGAATTCAATCGAGAATTCACCACAGTTTTTTGGCCGGTCAACCCCGGTTGCGTAGTCTTACAGAGGACAATCGTTATGCCTCAGGCATGTCTTCTGTACGACTGTGCAACCGGGGTTGACCGGCCAAAATCTGCGGCGTAAACTCTCGTGACTTGCCATAGGACGAGGTAGCAGGTGGCGACAATATAAATGCTTTAGCCCTAATCAATTCCATGGCCACATTCCTAGAAGAGGTGCGTGATGTTCTTACTGGGAGGACCAACCAACGGCCCTTTACACGGCAACAAAATATGAGCTCACTTACTCACTCGATGGCATGACAAAACAAAGGAAGTTACATAACTCGCCAGTTACGTCACTGCACGAATAAACTTAAATATTTCACCATTGGAACTCTTAACACCAGGTAGAACTCACGATTTAGCTCGCCTTGGCAGTCAGAGTCTACATGTCTACACTAAACTACTGTATATCACGATCACTGGACTAAATATAGCCTAGTGCATACAACACACTATGACTGATGTGGCCACTGGACGGATATATTACGTCCCTTGGATAAGATATGTATCAAGCTATGTCCTGAGGCCGTATACGTGTAACGAAATAGTCACTCAAAGATAAATCACTTTGTGAAGGCAGTAACACAGTTCACCACCAGGTACTACCACGGGCAGGGTCTAAGGTGTGGCGGCAGTGACACAGTTGGCCACCAGCCACCACCCTGGGCAGAGACAATCCAAAGACTTTGGTTTTCACTAAGACTAGCGGTTGCCATGGCGACAGTTTATTTGTTGACAAACGAGTGCTGTTCTTTGTACATCTGTATCTTGAGGTTCCTTCAAATAAAAAGTGCGCTCATTCCACAACTCTTCTCCCATTTGTATGTGTTACGGGGAACAACACCCTCCATGAGTCATTCATTTTCTGTGTCGGCGACATATTTTTTTTTTTTTTTTGTCGTGTGGCCTCCTGTGAAGCCAAGTTCAGGTCTTTCTAGTCGACGCCCGTGGGCGACCTGCGCGTCAGGATGAGAAATGGAATGGATGAAGATGAATGGAACTGGGCAAGGGTATGGAAGGAAGCGGTCGTGGCCTTTCAGAAGGTACCGTCCCAGCATTTGCCTGGTGTTGAAAGTGGGAAACCACGGAAAACCATTTCAAGGACGGCCGACGGTGGGGCTCGAACTCACGCGTCTACCGAGTCAGCAGAGAGCTTGGCCCCATGATCTAACGCTGCGCTTTAGCCAGCGTAGCCACTCCTGTCGGTGGTGACAGTTTCTTACAGTGAATTGCACTGCGTCCCCAACTTTTAGAGGATAAAATTCTACCTATCTTCCCATACGGGATACAAATACAGTAATATGGAATGACCGTACCTACAGTGACCTTCAAATCTTGGAAATATTGAAAGCTATGTTCCTTAAAGCCGCACTAGCGATTTCGAAATATTCCCCATCCAGACTTGCATATGAATTAGCACGCGAAACTTTCCTCATGGAAGATCTACGAACTAGGTTCTTGCTGCCATCTACTCAAATGAAATGAAAATCCACAGCCTGCTTCCAGTCTCCGACCGGGTCAGGAATGGAATGAATGAAGCCCCTATCTAGCGGCGAGGATATGAACTGTGCCGGCTGCCGAGGCCTGACGCACTCCTCTGGGGCAATGATTAAATGAATGACAGATGAAATGAAATGATAGTGGAGAGTGTTGCTGGAATGAAATTTTGACAGGGAAAACCGGAGTACCCGGAGAAAAACCTGTCTGCCTCCGTTCTGTCCAGCACAGATCTCACATGGAGTGACCGGGATTTGAACCACGGACTCAGCGGTGAGAGGCCGGCATGCTGCCGCCTGAGCCACGGAGGCTCTGCCATCTACTCAAATAAGAATCGCAATTAAAGCAGTGCAGACAACAGAAGAGACAAGAAATACCGACCAAATTCTGCGCAACCGATGCGATGATCAACTGGAAATGGACCAGACCAAACAACAAGATCCTCAGCGCAGCGACTGGCGGTACATAAACTCTGCAGAACAGAATATCACGACTCTTCACCGGAATGCGTGTGTAAATTATATGACAAACCATCAGGATTCCATTTTAATGAATGATTCAAATGAACAGAATCGAAGAGATAGCTTTCACTCGGCCTACTGTATTAGCACCGAGCCTCCTGCATCATTAAGGTCGTTTTAAGAATACAATTTATTCACCAAATATCCAAATAATGCTGTAGGTAAATTATGTTTATCAGGCTACTCAATATACTGCACTTTGTATAAATGCCTGTTTCAGGCAATCGGCTCAATAGCTTATGAGTAAGCCGATTTCCTCGGGGAAGAATTCTCACGATTGTTATGTCAAATCAGTGAGATCTACTCCAGCTAGTGTTATGGTAATGCATTTAACAAAACGTGACCCATAAATATGCGAAGTTTTATGGTAATACCTAAATAATTCATGATCATACTCAACTGTTCGATATTCACGCATCCGCAACATCAAATATTTATGAAAACCAATAGAGGAAATTTAACTAAATACTTGAAATGTGATTGTAAAGCTAGGAATATATTATTGTTATTATTAATACTATTACTATTATTATTAGTATTATTATGTCCGGCTCCGTGGCTAAATGGTTAGCGCACTAGGCTTTGGCCCAAAGTGTCCCGGGTTCGATTCCCGGCCGAGCCATCAGGGATTTTAATCTCCTGGGGTTAATTCCCATGGCTCGGGGACTAGGTGTATGTGCCGTCTTCATCACCACTTCATCCTCATGACGACGCGCAGGTCGCCTACGGGTGTCATCTTGAAAGACATGCACTCGGCCTCTCCGGAGGCCACACGATTATTATTATTATTATTACTATTATAACTTTGGCCTGATGTGGACAGCGTTATTTGAACCATTTGCATTCTTGAGCTTTAATTCTCGCCCTCTTTTATACTACGATTTTGCTCCAAAGGGGATCTTTAATGTGCCAGTAAATCTACTGACACGGCTCCCTCGCTCGGCCAGTTAGAGCGTCGTTTCTTTAGAAGGCTTATATTTAAAAATTAAGGTAAGGAGTTAAAATAAACGGTCACTAATTATTTATTATGAATACGGGCCTAGATATTCCACCACTTAATATTACAGTCATCATCACCATAAAAGCACGCTGGGTGACTTTGGGAATAGTAACGCTCTCCAGCGCGGTGCTTGTGTGAACGGGATTCCGAACACATCCCCATATCAAGTCTCCAGAAAGGGTGGGGTGTTCCTCCATGTTAGACGTGCACTAGGAACTTGCTTATTCGCTGATACTCTGAAAGGTAAAGGATACAGTAGGATTACAGAGTGTGGTCAACTTTGCAAGGCCAATTTCTAGGCAGTGCACTGGTGAAATTAATTAATTAATTAATTTATTTATTTATTTATTTATTTATTTATTAGGGGTAGCGTTAGGGATCATGGCTCTCTCTTTCACTTAACTGCGGAATATGGTACATTAGGAATAATTTCATGAAATGAAATAAATGCAAATTTATGATGAGGATGATTAATTAAGATAACATTATTTATGTTAATGCTAATATTAATTAATATGGCACATGAATAATAATAATAATAATAATTATTATTATTATTATTATTATTATTGTAATTATAATAACAACAACAATAATATTAATGATACAAACCTTGGAATATTTTGGAATGGCACCGTATTTCTAGTCCCGTAACTTTTACCCAAATATTAGAGTTTAATTATTACCTTTACACAAGCTACTACAGACAACATAAAACACAGGTTATTATGCAGCCCTAGACATATGAGTACACAGAAATGATGGCCAGTTTCGTGCTAGGTCCCTGAAAAGCAAGGAAAACTACAATCATAGAATACGCTTGGATGATCTTGGTCACATAACTGTGAAAACCTCGTAAATATTATCTTCGATATGAACTAATAAAATCTCGTCTTTCCAATGCAGCATGATGACTTCTTCTCGTAGGATACGAGAGAGTTGAGGTTAACTCTGATCCATACCCAGCCTCAAGTAACAGACGGAATTATATGTGCGTCCTCAGACCAACTCCTCTCAGTTCCATCTAGTCTGATATGAAATGCAAATTCTCTGGGCTCGCTGGAGATCTCTCGGATCAGGTTTGGGGGAAGTGTTCGCCAACTTACTTGCGGCGAGAAGTCGTGAAATTTAGCTCACCATTTCCATGCTAGAGTGGTTTACACCTCAGGGATATCTCTATCGATCGAGATTCCATCCCTGTCATAGTCATAGTAAAAGTGTTTGCAATAGCACTCTTGACAGCTGTGTGGCCGTCGTGTTGTGTTTCCAAAGTATTATAGTTTTATGAAACTGAATAATATTAATAGTAATAATAATTACATAATGATATTAGTAACAGGAAAACTAGTCACACTTAATATAAATAACTGGGTCTGGCTGCGTGGCTCAGGGGTAACGTTCTCGCTTGCTGAGCCCAAGGTTGCAGGTTCGAAACCTGGCGAAGTCAGCTGGCATTTGAGGGTGCGCAAATGCGAGGGAGCCGTGTCAGTGCATTTACTGGCACGTTGAAGATCCCCTTCGGGGCAAAATTCCGGCACCCCGGCGTCTCTAAAAGCCAGGGTAGTTAAAAGGGACGTAAAACCAATAACATTATTACATTATTATTATAAATAATTGGGATGGGTTTAGGCACTCAAACAGTAGGTGTTAAGGAAAAAAAGTTATTGATTTTACGTCTTTTTTTTAACTATTTTGGCTTTTATAGACGCCGGGGAGCTGGAGTTTTGCCCATAAGGGGATCTTAAACGTACCAGTAAATCTGCTGACACGGCTCCCTCGCATTTGCGCTCTCTCAAATGCCAACTGGCTGTGCGAGGATTCGATCCAGCAACCTCGGGCACAGCTGGCGAGAACGTTACTGCTTAGCCACGGAGCCTGCCGTGGGTGTTAAAGCAACGAGCTGGGTGATAAAATAACCAAGGTAGCTGTAAAATTAAATGAAAGCTCAAACTCAGCAATTTCTCTAGGTTTATGCCACGTCTTGTGTGGGGTTTCACCTAGGATGGCCAAGCTGGCTCTTCAGCGGGCCCTTGGTGCCTGTGCCCGGATCCTCACAGGAGTAGTGAACTGTGCACTACCTCCTTTCTTATGAAGCACACCTGAGCTTCTTTACTGCGAGAGCTAAATGCTCATGCAGCCTTTCACCTCCCCATAAAGACTTCCTAAAAGATGGTATATTGGCTTTCACGGACAAGGCTTTAAAACTCAGCTATTTTTCTAGGATTATGCTTATGAGTTTTAGTTCACTGGCCGTGAAGGCCAATATAACATCTAAATGAAATCTGTTACGACAAAAACCCATCATCACAGTAAAAAGTCACATCAGAAAATATATATTACTGAATGACAGAGAAAATAGGAAGAAACTTCAATAGCCACAGTTACAATGGAATTCTTTCCAACATTTGTTGTTGTTCGAGTCTTCAGTATTTTGACTGCTTTGAAGCAGCTATCCATGCCTCCCTGTCCTGAGCTAATCGTTTAATCTCTACATAGCTACCACACCCTACGTCCAAGGCAATCTGTTTAACATATTCTAACCTTGGTCTATCCCTACAGTTCTTGTCCGCGACCCTTCATTCCATAACTAAGATTGCTATTCATGGGTGTCTTAGTATGTGTCCTACCAACCTAACTCTTCTCTTCATTAGCAGTCGCCAGAAACATCTCTCCTCTCCCACAAGTCATAATACCTCTTCGTTTGTAGCCCTATCTACCCATCTGGTCTTCATCATTGTCCTGTAACACCACATTTGAAACGCTTCAATTCTCCTCTTTTCTGCTGCACTAATAGTCCAAGTTTCAATTCCATAGAGTGCCACGCTCCAGATAAAGGCCTTCAAAAATGACTTCCTAACACCTAAATCTATATTCGATGTCAACAGATTCCTTTTCCTACTTTTTATATCCTCTTTGCTTCGTTCATCACTGGTTATTTTGCTTCCTAAGTAACAGAAGTCTCCTACTTCCTTTAGTTTTTCACCTACCAATTTGATGTCCATAGAGGACTCTGATTTATTTCGACTGCATTCCAATATTTTTGTTTTACATTTAATAATTTTCATCATGAATTCATTCCTCAAGACGGAGTCCAACAGTTGCAGACTAAAAACCAAAATCAACCTAACACCAAACATGACAACAATTAATTTCAAAAGAAACCTTCCTCGAGATATCCTTTACAGAATGGTAAAAACCGCATCTAAATCCAGCCTGTGGTTCTCGAGATTACCCGTAACATCCAAGAATCGGGGAATTTGTTTTATACGAAGTGGAGATTTCATTGAATATTATAGATGTTCTGAACAAATCTTGGTCGTGCGCTTCTTGTAATTCTGAACCCATTTCTCTTAGGGTTCATTATTACGTTTACACAATACCTTACGTGATGATGTATTTGACACTTTTGGTAAACTAAAAAGATTAAGCCTTTTAAAATACTACGATTTCTGACGTTCCATTCGGTCACATTTAAGGATACCTCTTTTGTTGTATAGTTTTGAAAACAAACAACGAAATAATTAAATAAATAAGTAAATAAGTAAATACATACATAAATAAATAAATAAAGAAAGAAAGAAAGAAAGAAAGAAAGAAAGAAAGAAAGAAAGAAAGAAAACTCCAGGCAAAGGAAAATAAAAAATAAAGTTATTGCGTGATCCTAAGTGGTCAATACGCATGAAAAAAATAAAAAACAAGATGTTCAGTAAAGAACATATAGCCTACTTTCTCCTAAATGCATGGTTATTGTTATAACTCTTTGTCCTTTTCAAGGAGTATAATTGAATGTTGGTTGTAGTAGCTTGTTGAAATACAACGGGCTATAGGGATATTAAACATGAATATGAGGTGCCCTTTGCTAGTGCTACCTCTGTAAAAAAATTCATTCAATTCGGTTTCACCGTGTTTGAATTGATCTGGGGAATGGATTTGCACACATACATGGCCGCTATTTGCAAACTATTGGGCTGATGACCTAGTAGTCAGTCATAAGATGCTTTCCACAAAAAGGCATGTTGTTGCAAAATCCGGTAGAGATCAAATTATTAGGATGCTCGAAATTTGATTTAAGTTTTTAACATTTGGGTGGCCGCGATTACGTTTCCGTCAAGATGGCGGTGATATAAAACATGACACTGAGGTGGTATTTTCTAGTGCTACCTCTGTACCAAATTTCGTTCCATTCGGTTTCACCGTGTTCGAATTAATAGGGGGAATCGATTTTCACACAAAGATGGCCGCCATCCGCAAAATATTAGGCTCATGACCTATTAGTTAGGTCAAAGGATGCTCCCTCCATAAAGGTATGTTGTTGCAAAATTTGGTAGAGATCGGATGATTAGGTTAATCGTAATTTGATTTAAGCTTTGAATATTTGTGTGGCCACCAATACGTTTCCGTTAAGATGGCGGCGATATAAAACATGACACTGAGGTGCCCTTTGCTAGTGCTACCTCTGTACCAAATTTCACTCCATTCGGTTTCACCGTGTTCGAATTAATAGGGGTAATCGATTTTGACACAAAGATGGCCGCCATCCGCAAACTATTAGGCTAATGACCTATTAGATTTGTCAAAGGATGCTTCCTCCATAAAGGTATGTTGTTGCCAAATTTGGTAGAGATCGGATGATTAGGTTAATCGTAATTTGATTTAAGCTTTGAACATTTGTGTGGCCGCCATTACGTTTCCGTCAAGATGGCGGTGATATAAAACATGACACTGAGGTGCCCTTTGCTAGTGCTACCTCTGTACCAAATTTCATTCCATTCGGTTTCACCGTGTTCGAATTAATAGGAGTAATCGACTTTGACACAAAGATGGCCGCCATCCGCAAACTATTAGGCAAATGACCTATTAGATTTGTCAAAGGATGCTCCCTCCATAAAGGTATGTTGTTGCAAAATTTGGTAGAGATCGGATGATTAGGTTAGTCGTAATTTGATTTAAGCTTTGAACATTTGTGTGGCCGCCATTACGTTTCCGTCAAGATGGCGGCGATATAAAACATGACACTAGGGTGCCCTTTGCTGGTACTACCTCTGTACCAAATTTCGTTCCATTCGGTTTCACTGTGTTCGAATTAATAGGGGCAATCGATTTTCACACAAAGATGGCCGCCATCCGCAAACTATTAGGCTGATGACGTATTAGTTTGGTCAAAGGATGCTGCCCCCATAAAGGTATGTTGTTGCAAAATTTGGTAGAGATCGGATGATTAGGTTAGTCGTAATTTGATTTAAGCTTTGAACATTTGTGAGGCCGCCATTACGTTTCCGTCAAGATGGTGGCGATATAAAACATGACACTGAGGTGTCCTTTGCTAGTGCTGCCTTTGTACCAAATTTCGTTCAATTTGCGCTCACCGTGTTCGAATTGATAGGGGGGGGGGGGGCAGACATTCAGAGTACACAGACTCACACACACATACACACACACAGACAGACACACTTTTTTTCGCCCTTTAGTGATCTCATAAGTCTACTTTCATTTTTTACAAAAATCGAAAGTAGGCTAAAAATAAAAAATACAGTCCATCCCTTATTGTTTCCGTATTCAAAAGGGTTGGGGTTGAGATGCGTTGAAAGATTATGTGGTGGGTGCTTTTTACGGCCGGATGCCCTTTCTGACACCAACCTCGTGAGAAGAGTTGGTGAGAGATGAAATATATGTAGATGAATGAATCTGGACAAGAAGAAGGAAGGAAGCGGCCGTGGCCTATTAGAAGGTACCGTCCTAGCATTTGCCTTGAATTGAAAATGGAGATACCACGGTAAACCATTTCAAGGATGGCTGATGGTGCGGTTTGAACCTACGTCTACCGAATCTGCAGATAGCTTGGTCTAGTACTGTTCGTCAGCGAGGTAGGTACTGTAGTCAGTAAATAAGTAAATAAATAAATAAACAATAGCTAGGTTATCGACCCTAAATAAACTCGATTCACAGTAAAGTCAATGTAGCCTTGTAGAAATGATTGCACCTAGTAATGGCATACTTTGGAAACCACGTTCGAGTGAAAGTGTAGTATATACCGGATGATCTAGGTACAACTAAAACAGAGTAGATCTCCCTTTCAGTGAGGGAATTTGTGTGAGAGAGAATATAATGTAGCAATGATACAGACAGTTCATCTAGCTTACACATCTATTAAATTCATTAACTTTGGAACTTTGGTTAATGGATGTACTTCATTTCGTGAGTGGTTGTGGATTAGCTTCAATGAGCTAGATTTATGTTGAGCAGTTACTAAAGATTACCATATTTAGCTCCGCTAACACATTATCTTCATTTATAGTAGCAGACTCATTGAGCCAAACAATGTCGGACTTAAAGCTTCATGTTAGAACGATCATGAATACAGGGGTAATGCAGTGGTGGCTTAAATACTGGCCGCCTTTTGAATGACATCTCCGAGCCTGAGACTAACGTTGTGAGTGGACTGGTTGAGTGTGATGTACTTATAGCACACACACACGTAACACACACTCTCTCTCTTATAATGGAAACATTATAAATTAATGAGCATTACGAGGTCATGGTAAGTGCATCATGGATTTATACAGATGTATGATTATGTTTTATGACTGATTAACTAAAGAAAACCTGAAGCTCCACGACAAGGAATATTTTGATTTTAGTTATTTTTATACCACACATCTTGGAGGGAATTAGGGACTATAATCAATTGATTCTTTTTTACACTCATCAACGCCAGAACAGTCATTACGTTTTTAGTATTGAGTAATAAATCATTCTGAGTGGTTTTTCTTTCTTTTATATTTCATCATAATACTATTTTTTTTAAGAAAATAAATTCTTAGCTGAATCATATTTTGTATATGGGATGGAACAGATTCACGGATTATTTTCCGCACAATGTTTTGCCGAATGGAGTTATTGCTCTCAAAACATAATGCATAGAGTGCTAATATTTCAATTACTATGGTATTATCTGTTCAGGTTTAAAATTCATAGCCACACTAAAGCCAATTTAATGCACTGGAAAGTATGATTTTAGCTTTCTAAGTATTACAGCTGAAATGAAACTTAATCATAAGATTTTGACTACGTCTGTAGATAATTTTAGCGTACTTAATGTAGATAAAAGTTTGTTTAATTTAATAATTGTAGATCATGCTGTATTTTTATGTATGAGAGTGGATTACAAACATCAAATGGGACTTTTTATTACTACGTATTCTTAAATAAAAATTCAATCAACCTCTCACCATGTCTCTCTCTCTTGCTATCTTTCCCATTCTCTGTCTCTCTCCCTCAGGTAGTTTTGTGGTTTATAATTTTGCGAAATTTGCCAAAAACTCATTTCGTCTACATCTTCATGTGCCATGGCCCCTACAGACGGATTTTAGCGATAAAATGCAAAATCGACTAATAAATTCAATTCAATTCTCTCTCTCTCTCTCTCTCTATCTTTTCTCTCTCACTCACATACTGGGTGGTTATGATTAGGTTATACTTCCACTATTTAACAGTCTCTATTTGGACAATGAGTGATTGCACGTACAGGGAACGTAATGTAAACATTGTCAAGAATCTTGGGAAGGTAAATGATGAAGAATCAATTTTATTGAACCACTTTTAATGTGTTGCTACATCAGATAATATGCATGGATTCTGTTACAAGTAGTGCTTGATATGAAGCCCGTCAGTGTCTGCACAGCTGCTTCGTACTTCACCATATTCCGCAAAGCAGTACAACTCCTGGTTAAAAATTCACATTTGATATCTTCTGAGTTATAGTTGATCAATATTAATTATAACTGACGATTTCTTAATAACTGCTAATCAATATGAATGTTACAACTGATGTATTCTGATTAACTGTTGATCAATATTAATTACAACACTGTTGTTTTCTAAGTTACTACCGATCAGTATGAGTTACAACTGATGTTTTCTGAATAACTGTTAATCAATACTATTACAACTGAAGTTTCTGGGTCACTACCGATCAGTGTGAATTACAACTGAAGTTTCTGAGTCACTGCCGATCAGTATGAATTACAACTGAAGTTTCTGGGTCACTACCGATCAGTACGAATTACAACTGAAGTTTCTGGGTCACTGCCAATCAGTGTGAATTACAACTGAAGTTTCTGGGTCACTACCGATCAGTATGAAGTACAACTGAAGTTTCTGAGTTACTACCGATCAGTACGAATTACAACTGAAGTTTCTGGGTCACTACCGATCAATATGAATTACAACTGAAGTTTCTGAGTCACTGCCGATCAGTGTGAATTACAACTGAAGTTTATGAGTTACTGCCGATCAGTGTGAATTACAATTGAAGTTTCTGAGTCACTACCGAACAGTAAGAATTACAACTAAAGTTTGTGGGTTGCTACCGATCAGTGTGAATTACAACTGAAGTTTCTGAGTCACTGCCGATCAGTGTGAATTACAACTGAAGTTTCTGAGTCACTACCGATCAGTGTGAATTACAACTGAAGTTTCTGAGTCACTGCCGATCAGTGTGAATTACAACTGAAGTTTCTGAGTCACTGCCGATCAGTGTGAATTACAACTGAAGTTCCTGAGTCATTACCGATCAGTGTGAATTACAACTGAAGTTTCTGAGTCACTACCGATCAGTGTGAATTACAACTGAAGTTTCTGAGTCACTGCCGATCAGTGTGAATTACAACTGAAGTTTCTGAGTCACTGCCGATCAGTGTGAATTACAACTGAAGTTTCTGAGTTACTACCGATCAGTATGAATTACAACTGAAGTTTCTGAGGTACTACCGATCAGTATGAATTACAACTGAAGTTTCTGAGTTACTACCGATCAGTATGAATTACAACTGAAGTTTCTGAGGTACTACCGATCAGTATGAATTACAACTGAAGTTTCTGAGTTACTACCGATCAGTATGAATTACAACTGAAGTTTCTGGGTCACTACCGATCAGTATGAATTACAACTGAAGTTTCTGGGTTACTACCGATCAGTATGAATTACAACTGAAGTTTCTGAATTACTACCGATCAGTATGAATTACAACTGAAGTTTCTGAGTTACTACCGATCAGTATGAATTACAACTGAAGTTTCTGAGTTACTACCGATCAGTATGAATTACAACTGAAGTTTCTGAGGTACTACCGATCAGTATGAATTACAACTGAAGTTTCTGAGTTACTACCGATCAGTATGAATTACAACTGAAGTTTCTGAGGTACTACCGATCAGTATGAATTACAACTGAAGTTTCTGAGTTACTACCGATCAGTATGAATTACAACTGAAGTTTCTGAATTACTACCGATCAGTGTGAATTACAACTGAAGTTTCTGAGTTACTACCGATCAGTATGAATTACAACTGAAGTTTCTGAGGTACTACCGATCAGTATGAATTACAACTGAAGTTTCTGAGTTACTACCGATCAGTATGAATTACAACTGAAGTTTCTGAGTTACTACCGATCAGTATGAATTACAACTGAAGTTTCTGAGTTACTACCGATCAGTATGAATTACAACTGAAGTTTCTGAGTTACTACCGATCAGTATGAATTACAACTGAAGTTTCTGAGGTACTACCAATCAGTATGAATTACAACTGAAGTTTCTGAGTTACTACCGATCAGTATGAATTACAACTGAAGTTTCTGAGTTACTACCGATCAGTATGAATTACAACTGAAGTTTGTGGGTCACTACCGATCAGTATGAATTACACTGGGTGAGTTAGCTGTGGTCGTTATGGCATGGCTGCTGGCAGTCGCTCACATCCGGGAGGCGAAGAGGTTCGAATTCCCCCGCCGACAACCATTAAGATGGTCTCCTGAGGTTTCCCATCTTCCTTCCAGGCAAATGCCGGGGTTGGTTCCTAACTATAGGCCACAGCCGCTACCTTCCTACTCCTCGTCCTTACATTCAAACTTTCCTCCCCAGACAATACTCCACACGCGACGGTACTAGTAGCACACCCATTGGGTGTCCGCCTAGAAGCAGCTACAAACTGGCGAGCCGAACATGTCCTCGGACACTCCGGGCACTAAAAGCCATACGCAAAAAAAGTATGAATTACAACTGATTTTTTCTCAGTTACTACCGATCAGTATGAATTACAACTGATGTTTTCTGAGGTACTACCGATCAGTATGAATTAGAACTGATGCTTTATGAAATACAGTTACGAATTCTGAATTACGATCTGATTGACAGTTGTCAAAGTAAAGGAAAATTTTACAATTATATGAAAATACTATTTTTTATAATAAAAAAAAGGTTGTGATGCTTCTGGTAGCAAACATGTCCGTGTTTCCTTGAAATATCTAAATTTATTGTACAGGATTATGACAGGCCCAGCCATAAACTTAATATTGCTACTTGTTTGGCCATGTATCTCCTCTCTGAAGCTATTATATCGGGTAACGCACAAATAACGCCAGCCATGTAAATGGAGGGTAGAGATGGATCAAACACAAATCCTCCATCTTCCATCTACATGGCTTGCATTGTTTTTACACTGTGTCCCACTCTAATGGCTTACATCCTTCGTTCTAAAGCACATTTTAAATAACAAACGTACGGTATCCTAATATTTATCTAACTTTGTCTCTCGCTCTGACTGGATAGTATTTACTCCAAACTGTGCGCCCCTGGCGCAGGAGGATAATGGGTGGAGCGTTTCCCTGAATAAACAATGCTATTGTAATTGCTCACTATGTGAGGTTACAATAGGCCTACTCTTTGTTCCATGACGTGCACTGAATTGCTCAAATAATGCAGCAGTTTTGCTCTGTTGATCTGTCGATGAAGGATTTCACGCTGGAATAAGCTCACATTACCTGCAAGCTATGATTTCAATATCTGAACTCAGTATGTGGAACTAAAACTGACTAGTTCACAATTTAATACATCACAGAATAATACTGGGATTGGAGCCTCTATGAACCCCAGGAGCATTTGATTTGCGTGCATAATTGCAATCATGTGCTAACATCAACAACATGTAGTACGTAGGGATATGAACTTCATCATTTTAAGATATTCCTTATTGACGTTGAAACTAAATTAAATACAAAGGTTATTTAATAATCTTTTTACACGTTGTCAATAAACTGAATGAATATACATTAATTAATTACACTAGCTTCGGCCACATTATGGCTCTCCTCAGTAATTGGGTTTGAAAAGAAACTATTATAATTGCGAGCAATGTTTGAATATATATTAAACTTGGATTTTACCTTTCAAAAACTAATAAAATATATATCAAAATAATTTAAAAATCCGATCTGTAACAATATTGTCTTTAACGTGATGATAACGTAAAACAATTTTGTTAAAATGACATATCTAAACTGTTCGTGATTGTATAATAAAATGCAATATAATCTCTCTCTATATATACAGGGTGTTTCAAAACTCGACGGCAAAATTTCGGGTGATTAGTGATTAATGTAGTGAAGTGAAGTGTGAGTTTCGGTCTGTTTAACACGTCTGGCATCTGTGATTTGGATTGTGGTTTTCCGTCTGCGTTCGTACGTAACGTAGGTAAGTACGTGAAGGTCATTGAAGTAGCCGTATGTAAGTTGTCCGTGGTTAACAGTCATTGTACAGTACTGTACTGTTATTTGTGGTTTGCAGGCCGCTCTGACGTGCGCATGTACACGAACACAGAGCTTGCAAGCATGCATTACATGTATGGTTTGGCGGATGGGAATGCTTCGAAGGCAGGTCGCTTGTATCTGGAACGATACCCCAGGCCAAGACTGCCGGACCGAAAGACATTTGAATCCATCCATCGCCTCCTCTGTGAACACGGGAGTTTCGCACGTCCACCAGGAACCGGGGGACGGTCAAGCAGTACAACAGTTGAGGAGGAGGAAGCCGTCCTCAACGCTGTGTTTGAACGTCCTCAAGTCAACACTCGGTGGTTAGGCTTGCAGCGGAATAGGCCACACACGACTATCTGGTGACTGCTACGAGGAAACCTGTTGTATCCGTATCATCTGCAGCGTGTACAAGCCTTGTCGCCTGCGGATTTTCCGGCAAGAACAACGTTCTGCCGGTGGTACCTACAACAGTGCGGCGTGACGCCGAACTTCGCTGCGTATGTGTTGTTCACAGATGAAGCGACCTTCACAGGAGACGGAATACAGAATTTCCATAATCAGCACAGGTGGAGTGATGCAAATCCGCATGCAATCATCCCATCTTCTCATCAACAGAGGTTCGGCATTAACATCTGGGCAGGCATTTTTGGCGATTCTTTGTTGGGACCGTACGTTCTTCCGCGTAGGCTTACTGGACAGAACTACACGGATTTCTTGCGGACACAATTGCCTGAGTACTTGGACGACCTGCCACTTGCTGTCCGTCAAGCAATGTTTCTCATGCATGATGGTGCTCCCGCACATTTCAGTTTGTTGGCCCGCAGGTACCTGAATACCCATTTCACTGGGCGCTGGATAGGTCGAGGAGGACCGATTGCTTGACCACCACGCTCTCCGGACTTGAACCCCCTGGACTTCTACCTGTGGGGACACCTTAAGTCGCTCGTGTATGCGAATCCTGTTCCTGATGAAGCTACGTTACCTGAGCGCATAGTGGCCACCTGTCAGGCAGTACGCACTACACCAGGAATTTTTGATCGCGTGCGTAATTCCATGCGACGACGAGCGGAGGCTTGTATTCGAGCGGAAGGCCGTCACTTTGAACATTTCCTGAGATACCTGCTGATACGGTGAAAATGTACAAACGTGTGAATAAATCTGAAAGTATCCGTTTCCAGACCCATGTTGTCATAACATTTGTTTCTTATCTTACTGTGAGGAACCCATTCCCGAAATTTTGCCGTCGAGTTTTGAAACACCCTGTATAAATGAAAGTTTGTCTGTTTTTTTCTAAATTTCTACGGAAATTTACGTTATTTACGCGTTTCAGACTATTTTTTAGTCTGTCTGTATGTCTGTCTGTCTGTTTGTCAGTTCCCTTATAACTCCAGAACGGCTGGGTGGATCAACGTAAAATTTGGTGGAGATATCCATCAGAGGCACGACACTAATCATTGGTGTAACTCTTCTCTGTACCCCTCATAAAAGGGGGCCTACCCCCTTAAAATACTTGCTGAAATAGGCGTAGAAGGGCGAGACAAAGCTCATTTTCAGCCCCTCAATGTGAGAAACAACATTTTAAGGCCCTAAAACCAACAGTTTTTGAGATATTTCCAGAAAACTAATTTCATTTAATACAATAACGAAAGAATGCAAGCCGGTAACCATGGCAACGGAATCTCACATTGCTGTAAGACACAATACAATTCCATTTATTACATTACGGAGATAGTTTGCAAACGGCCATGAGGTTATAATGGAACCAAATTACGCTGTGCAATTCATCAATGTCATATAATGCGCTTAAGGGGGTCAAGGGGTACTCTAGATTTTTTTCACGCAATTTACACGTGCGGGTGTGGTACGGAAGGTCTATTATATCCCTATCCTATATTGTTATATTATTATTATAATTATTATTATTATACTGAGGCCTACATCGACGAGACAAAGTTTATTTTCAGCCCCTTGGTGTCAGAAACAAACCTCGGTGCCCCTAAATAGCCGAAAAGGGTCCCCGTAAACTACATTTTAAGGCTGTAAAACCAACAGTTTCTGAGATATTCCCAGAAAACTAATTTCATTTAATAAACTAATGAAGGAATGCAAGTCAGTAACCATGACAACAGTATCTCAAAAGGTGACATCCAACTTTCAATCTATTTCTGCAAGAAGTAAAGCCGCTCCATTTATTACATTTCTGTGAATGTTTGCAAATGGCTATAAGGTTTTTACGGAATCAACTAAAACTGTAAAATTCGTCAATGCGCTTAAGGGGGTCAAGGAGTACCCTAGATTTTTTCACACGACTTAAATGTGCGATATGTCGTACAGAAGGTCTATTATATCTCCAAATAGAAACATTATTTTCAAAAATTCCTGAATTGAAATAGTTTTTTATTTTTCGCTTTTAGGAATTTGGGCCATTGGAGGCTAAAGAACCTGAATTTTCATGTACCACAAGCCTTTATAATTTATTAAAGGGGTCTTCCTCTGGATGGGGACTTGACACAACCGTGAAGGTCAGATTTATTTGACGTGTATTGCGTTTCGTCTATGAGGTTTTCAATTTTATTTTCACGTCAGGAAGTACACGTTAGGTAAATTTAGTTTCAGAGCATATTTTAACTAATACTTTTTCTTTGTCGACAAACAGGTTCCAAGCCTCTAACCATTGCAACAGTAGCTTAGTTGATTACGTCTGGTTATTAATACCGAAGACCGTTCGAAGAATGGGTACTTCTGCTAGTATTATTACTATAAACCAGACTACTTTTTTAAATCTTGTGATTATTTATGTATTTATTTATTTATTTATTTATTTATTTATCGTACGGATTTTAGTGCCGGGAGTGTCCCAGGACATGTTCAGCTCGCCTGAGTCTTTAGCTGCTTCCAGCGGACACCCTTAGTGTGAGCTACAATTTCCGTTCAATTTCAAGTAGTTCAGTAGTGGAGTGAGGTCGATTCTGCCCCACTTCAGAACATACATGCCGTTACTACTAAGCCTCAGCCATGTAATATTTGCCGATATCTCTCGAACCCATGGTCGGATGTTGACATACGACATATCATTGGACTCGGGCTGACGCCCTCTTTCCAATGGGATACTCATTTCAACCCCTAAATAAAACCTACCCCTACTAGGGGGTGAAATTGTAATTTTTTTAGTGAAAGTCTGTTTTCAAATGCGACATGTATAAGGTGCGCTGCTAAAATGAACTTAAACGTTGTTGCTCATATAGCGCATGCGTTTTGCTGGCTGCCGCTATGGATCAACATTTTTTGTTTTGTACGCATGCGCACTTGGCATTTTTGTAGGAGGGTGAGCTCTTTAAAAAAATGATTGATAAGAAGGGGTTTTGGTGGTGAGGAGAGAGCCAGATAGTCGCCTACTTTCCTACGAAGTTTGCCGATATCTCTCAAACGCAAGGTCGGATTTGGACGTGTGACGCGTCAAATCGCTTGTCTCGAAGCCCTATGAAAATGAAAATCCACAGCCTGCTTCCAGTCTCCGACCGGTTCAGGAATGGAATGAATGAAGCCCCCTTCTAGCGGCGAGGATTCTCGAAGCCCTATATATGTTATTAATAGGTTAATGTTTTGAGAATGAGGGAAACAGGCTTTTTGGGGGTAAAACCATGATTTTAGACTTTTTCCGATATCTTACGAATGCATGGTCGGATTTGGTCCTATGACGTGTCAAATGGCTTGTCTCGAAACCCTCTTTATTTTGGTAATAGGTTAAAGTTTTTGAGAATGAGGGAAACAGAATTTTTTTGGTGTAAAACTGTGATTTTAGACTTCTTGTTATACACACATCAAAAAAAGTTTTGCATCACCTCGGTTCCAAGAGTTCCGGAACCTTTAAATACAAAGGGAATAGAGATCAACACAAACAACATTTCAGCTCGTTTTATTGCTCATGAGACCCACACATTGCATGTTGTACCATCATACAGCTAGACTTTCAGCATTTGTGGTCCAGATTGCAGTACACACCACTACCTCTAATACCCAGTAGCACGTCCTCTTGCATTGATGCATGCCTGTATTCGTCGTGGCATACTATCCACAAGTTCATCAAGACACTGTTGGTCCAAATTGTCCCACTCCTCAACGACAATTCGGCGTAAATCTCTCAGAGTGGTTGGTGGGTCAAGACGTCCATAAACAGCCCTTTTCAACATATCCCAGGCATGTTCGATAGGGTTCATGTCTGGCGAACATGCTGGCCACTGTAGTCGAGCGATGTCGTTATCTTGAAGGAACGCATTCACAAGATGTGCACGATGAGGTCGAGAATTGTCGTCCATGAAGACAAATGCCTCTCCAATATTCTGCCGATATGGTTGCACTATGGGTCGGAGGATGTCATTCAGGTATCGTAAAGCCGTTTCGGAGCCTTCCATGACCACCAGTGGCGTACGTCGGCCCCACATAATGCCACCCCAAAACATCAGGGAACCACCACCTTGCTGCACTCGCTGGACAGTGTGTCTAAGACGTTCAGCCTGGCCAGGGTGCCTCCAAACACGTCTCCGACGATTGTCTGGTTGAAGGCATATGCGACACTCATCGGTGAAGAGAACGTGATGCCAATTCCGTGGGGTCCATTCAGCATGTTGTTGGGCCCATCTGTACCGCGCTGCATGGTGTCGGGGTTGCAAAGCTGGACCTCGCCATGGACGTCGGGAGTGAAGTTGCGCATCATGCAGCCTATTGCGCACAGTTTGAGTTGAAACACGACGTCCTGTGGCTGAACGAATCGCATTATTCAACATGGTGGCATTGCTGTCAGGGTTCCTCCGAGCGGCAATCCGTAAGTAGCGGTCATCCACTACAGTAGTAGCCCTTGGGCGGCCTGAGCGAGGCCTGTCATCGACAGTTCCTGTATCTCTGTACCTCCTCCATGTCCGAACAACATCGCTTTGGTTCACTCTGAGACGCCTGGAAACTTCCCTTGTTGAGAGCCCTTCTTGACACAAAGTAACAATGCGGACGCGATCGAACTGCGGTATTGACCTTCTAGGCATGGTAGAACTACAGACAACATGAGCAGCGTACCTTCGTCCTGGTGGAATGACTGGAACTGATCGGCTGTCGTACCCCCTCCGTCTAATAGGCCCTGCTCATGCATGGTTGTTCACATCTTTGAGCAGTTTTAGTGACATCTATGAACAGTCAAAGGGACTGTATCTTGGATACAATATACACAGTCAACGTCTATATGCCGGAGATCTGGGAACCGAGCTGATGCAAAACTTTTTTTGATGTGTGTATCTCACAAACCAATAACGCCAGAGACGTATACGAGGGGTCGTAGGACTCGGGGTGACCCCCCCCCACACACACACACTACTCCCCCTTTCGAATATAGTATTTATGTTTAAAAAATGCGAAAGGGTCTAACGACACTTTTGTTGAAAACATTTTAGTTTTTAAAACTTTTTTTAAATCTGTCTAAAATGTTCATGAAGAGTGGTTGTAGATAGAAAGAGACGATACCACTGGGCAAGTGTTTCAACGAGGCTATTACTGGCCACGTTGGTGATATACCAATACAGTATTCGCTATTTCGATGAGACGGCGTGTCGAGGGTTCGTTTTCCGATTTTTCCTATGATGGAATTCCGAATTCCTAAACCCGCTGAAGGGGGTCTTTAACATGTAAACGATTGTGAGTGACATGACAAATGATAATTTCTGGGTCAAATGAAGTTGGCTTTAGATAGAACAAACAGAACTTGGTTATATGTTGCTTGAAGTGAGTATAGAAAACAAACTTGCTGGGGCAGACTGACAGGATGTGGATGTTATTTGAGCTTATTGGAATGCATTGACTTGACTTGACAACAGGGCAATGAAAAAAGCACAGAGATGCTGAGGACACTTGAAGGTCAAACGATATGGCAACCATGGTGGGAGGGGGAAGCGAGGATGATGTCGCCGATCATGTTCAAAGTTCAATGGATGAATTTATATTTTGCGAAGCATTGTTCGGAGAGGGTCATGTGACGACTTGTTTTAAGGGTATTTATTTTTCTGATCTTTCCTATGGTGGACTCATTGATTGAAATAATCCAAAACTGCTAGGGCATGGCCTTTAGATTTTATAAACTGATAATGGGATTTTGACATACAAGGTCCCCCCAGAACTTGACATGATGTCATTCTTTTTATGGCTTGTGAATTTCCCCAAAAAAGACCCAAAACAACAAGATCATGGACTTTTGCTTTTCTTAATATATTGAAAACCCATAATGTAAGATATTTACTGTGAGTGACGAAACCTAGCTAGGTAAAGAAAGAATTATTGTAGGCGACATGTATGCTGACTGACACGTCTTTGACCATTGGAACTTGTTTTCAGATCTGACTGTAGTACATAGGGAGTATAGGTTGTAGGCATGGCTTGACAAACGGTGTACACAAAATTAAATTATCGATTCAAGAATTAAGAGTAGACTATCATTAATTAATTGGTTAAAGAGTGTAGCTAAAAAAATGGTGACTACATTAAACTAAACTGAACCAAGTCCAATCAAACCCAACTGAACCAAACAAAGCCTAAAGCAAACCAAACCTAATCAAGAACAAGCCAAGGGTTTAAGTGTAAAACTTGTGGGGGAATGAGTCATTGGCAATGTCCAAGGGAAGGGATAACGCTATACCTCTAGAGGGTAAGGTAAAGCTAGCGCATGGTGCTAATGCATATTCCCAAGTACATGAACCACACACACACACACACAACTATCCTATGCTGTTTTTATGCATTGACTGTTAAAACTTACTCAGTGGTTACTGAGCAAGATGGTTGCTACACATAACAAGCTTTAAATGCTTGAGGCTAATAATCTATACACACACACACACACACACACACACACACACACACTCGCTTGTTCTAAACTAAACTGTCTTGCTGGCAGAGCTCACACAGTAGGCAAATGACAGAAATGCTTGGCTAACAGAAATACAATCATTTTCGGTTGTCTAATGTTACCAGCTAACCATTACATGCTATAGTGGTGAGCACATGTGCCTCTTGCACTGGAGATCGTAACTCGATTTCTAGCTCTAAGGCCTAGAACGAATCAAACTAAGAAAGAAGGGTTTGGTGACGCAGTGGTTAAACAGTTAGCCTTTCACTAAGGTAGACTAGGGTTTGATATTAGGTTAATATACATGTCATAAACAAACAAACAAAAAAGCAGAGATAATGTATAAAACTGATTACATTTGTCTGTTTTCAAATTATTACTTAGATTACAAATACAAAGGTGGAATGGGTTTGATATACAGTTAATGCTACCTATCGCATACTAGCCTGTAAGAAAGCCAAACAAGCAAAAGGCGTAGGTAGAGCAGTGGTAAAATCGCTATGTGTAGAGAACTACCTAACGGTTTTATGAACTGGCAATGGTATGTCGCATAAACAGTGCAGGATACAATCCAGCAACCATAATTTTTATCTTGGGGAACAGAGATAACATATATAGAGAGAGATATATATAGAAAGCTTGTGTATGTATGGGTAGCATTGATTGTTTGACCAGAGAAAATACGGTGAGGTAGGGTGGGGAGAGGGAGAATTAACACTTATATATGAATGGTAAATAGTATTTTTGTTTGTTTCAATAGTTTTGTTTTTCAAATACAGTGGTAGATAGCCGATATTTTGTAAAACATTCTTACTTGCAGTAGTAATAAGCCTCTACGGTTCCGCTAACACACATAGACAGACTGTACTATTGCCATGGTCAAGCACTCGCATTAAGATCATTTACAAAAACATAAAATGAAAAATAAAAAATCTTGTTCTGGAAATATCGTTTTTCAACAGACACAAAATAAATAAAAAATGTGTAAACAGCAAAATGGAAAATCCATGTTTCCATATAGACAAAATTTAAAAACCTTAAACGAACATTTAAAAAAATATATGTACAAATGGGAAATTGACAAATGTGTAAATATGAAGATGGAAAATCCATGTTTCCATATCATGAAATTGAAAAAAAAACATCAAACTGTCATTTTAAAAAATGCAAATGGAAAATTGACAAATTGCAATGTGTGAAATGTGAAATTGAACAAATGGCTATCATTTTTTTAAATAAAAAAAAACACAGTTCCTTATGGTTGAGGTGTGAATCAAACTCTCTCTACTTATTTTGGACCCCCCGAGACTGAGTATACTTGTTTTAATCCTCATACCACTTTTAACATTTTGTGTTAAAGCTAGGAATTGAGCCCAAGAGCTTGTAGGGGGAGACCAAGGTTAGAATATGTTAAACAGATAGTCTTAATTGGAGGGTGTGGTAGCTATATAGAGATGAAACGATTAGCTCGGGACAGGGGCATTGAGATCTGCAGCAAACCAGTCAAACGACTAAAGACTCAAACAACAACATGTAAGCTCACCAAAATAATGTTGTGTAACGGTAAATGTTAGTCAACGAACAGTAATGCATTACTAAAACCCATGACACGATACCTAAGAGCTTTTCTAAAGTTATTTTAAAATGCCTTTAACCCTTTATTAAACACCCAGTTCACAATATACATAACTGCAATGTTATGGTAAATCAAAACAAAATCTATATTTCAAAACAAGCAAGTGGTTTAGTCAATGTATACTGGGAAAAGTTTTGTAAACACTCAAGTCCACAAGACTAATTAAATTAGTAACTGTCAGGTTGGCCGAGTGGTTAAGGTGTTTGACTTAAGATCAGATTTCCTGTACAAGGAAGCAAGGGTTCGAATCCCTTACCTGACATAACTATTGCCTTAACATGGCTTGTCCACACTGAATAATTATGATACTTGCTACACAAACCATAGACAGAGTGTATTGTTTAAGGCACTCTCTTTATGAACAGTCAGAGACTGTTGATGGTTAACAATTGCATTAATAGTGGGACATGGGGATAGCAATTAAGAAAAACAGCCAATACCCATACAATATTTTTATTCATTTAGTTTCTTTACAATAGTTACACACTGAATACAACTTTTTATCTTTTTATCATTGTTTGATATAGATTTTAAACACAATGCTTGTTGTAGATCCTTTTATAACATTCTGCAGGTACTCTTGTTCTTAAAAACTGGGTAAGCCGCAATGGTTTTATAGACATTAAACCCTCATCCTCTTTTTTTCATAATCATTATTATTATTATAAATATTATCATCATAATTAATATAGTCATTGTCACCAACATCATCATCATCATCATCATCATCATCAACATCACTAGAACTATCCAATTCCTTTTATCCTTTTCAAAAGGGACCTCTTGAAGAGTCTGTGTTGCTTTTGATAGTGTTAAGGGATTTTTGAACGTTGAAAACTGTCCTAACATGACTTTTTGAGGAGATGATAATTGCTTTTCAACAAACAGCAATATCATTTTCTTGAACTTGCTTTTTAGCATTTTCATGATATTTTGTTGACAGCAACAGTGTTTTATCTGGTACACTACATTGATGATTACCCACACTTAAGACCTTACCATTCTTACTTTTTAGATGACCTAAACATTTTGTTGTCCTTTGTTTTGAGCACTGCCAAAATATGATTCCATTCACATTTTGCCGCTTATAGTTATAGGAGTAGCCATGATACAGTGCACGTGGTTTGCCTTTATTGGTTATAGTATATTCCATAGTAGTAACTGACTTGTAAAGTTGATCTACCTACTACAAAGTTCTGAACAATTCTGGTGAAAGAGTGATTTTGTGTTGACGTTTTATATAGGATGATGTCGGTGGCTTATGTTGGTGACTCATGTTGATGGCTTACGTTGGCGGCTTATGCTGGTGGCTTATGTTGGTGGCTTATATCGGTGGCTTATGGTGATGTTGGTGGCTTATATTGGTGGCTTATGTTGATGGCTTATGTTGATGGCTTATGTTGATGGCTTATGTTGGCGGCTTATGCTGGCGGCTTATGTTGGCGGCTTATGATGGCGGCTTATATTGGCGGCTTATGTCGGTGGCTTATGTTGGCGGCTTATGTTGGCGGCTTATGTCGGTGGCTTATGTTGGTGGCTTATATTGATGGCTTATGTTTATGAGTTATGTTGGTGGCTTATGTTGATGGCTTATGTTGGTGGCTTATGTTGGTGGCTTATGTTTATGGCTTATGTTGGTGGCTTATGTTGGTGGCTTATGTTGGTGGCTTATATTGGTGGCATATATTGATGGCTTATGTTGGTGGCTTATGTTGGTGGCTTATGTTGATGGCTTATGTTGGGGGCTTATGTTGGGGGCTTATGTTGGTGGCTTATGCTGTTGGCTTATGTCGGTGGCTTATGTTGATGGCTTATGTTGGCGGCTTATGTTGGTGGCTTATATTGGTGGCATATGTTGATGGCTGATGTTGGTGGCTTATGTTGGCGGCTTATGTTGGTGGCTTATATTGGTGGCTTATGTTGATGGCTTATGTTGGTGGCTTATATTGGTGGCTTATGTTGATGGCGTATGTTGGTGGCTTATATTGGTGGCTTATGTTGATGGCTTATGTTGGTGGCTTATGTTGGTGGCTTATATTGATGGCTTATGCTGGTGGCTTATGTTGATGGCTTATGTTGGTGGCTAACATTGGTGGCTTATGTAGATGGCTTATGTTGGTGGCTTTTATTGGTGGCTTATGTTGGTGGCTTATGTTGGTGGCTTATGTTGATGGCTTATGTTGGTGGCTTATGTTGGGGGCTTATGTTGGTAGCTTATTTAGATGTCAGTTTTTGTTATATAATGTATTTGTTCCATTCATTTATGACGTCATAGCCAGTCTTAAAGCAAGTCTAAACTTGTCCAACATGTTGGATTTTTTGTTCATGTGTGAAACTATCAAGTACCAATTATTAAGTGAACTTTTTTCTCTCTAACCCGCAGTTCTGCCCCTTATCGTTGAGAATATTTATTGTAGTAGCCTATAAAGAAACAAAAAAAATCATGCCTAATACAGTTTAGCTGTAAGTGACCAGAACCACTATATGTAACATTTTATTCTAAGAGCTTTCCATAATGATAAGAAAAAAGAGCTTACCATAATGATGAATTGTGTAAGTAAACGTCTTTTGCTGCTTGATGCCACTACTAATGTGATACTCATACAACAGACAAGTGTGAGTTCATGTTTTGCTGACGTAATCGTATGTTCCCCCACACGCACAAATACATTATATAACAAAAACTGACATCAAAATAAGCCAACAACATAAGGCATTAACATACGATGTTGTTTAATGTAGTCACCATTTTTTATTTTTAGCTACACTCTTTAACCAATTAATTAATGATAGTCTACTCTTAATTCTTGAATCGATAAATTGAATTTTGTGTACACCGTTTGTCAAGCCATGCCTACAACCTATACTCCCTATGTACTACAGTCAGATCTGAAAACAAGTTCCAATGGTCAAAGACGTGTCAGTCACCATACATGTAGCCTACAATAATTCTTTCTTTACCTAGCTAGGTTTCATCACTCACAGTAAACATCTTACATTATGGGTTTGCAATATATTAAGAAAAGCAAAAGTCCATGATCTTGTTGTTTTGGGTCTTTTTTGGGGAAATTCATAAGCCATAAAAAGAATGACATCATGTCAAGTTCTGGGGGGACCTTGTATGTCAAAATCACATTATCAGTTTATAAAATCTGAAGGCCATGCCCTAGCAGTTTTGGATTATTTCAATCAATGAGTCCACCACAGGAAAGATCAGAAAAATAAACACCTTTAAAACAAGTCGTCATATGACCCTCTCCGAACAATGCTTCGCAAAATATAAATTCATCCATTGAACATTGAACATGATCGGCGACATCATCCTCGCTTCCCCCTCCCACCATGGTTGCCATATCGTTTGACCTTCAAGTGTCCTCAGCATCTCTGTGCTTTTTTCATTGCCCTGTTGTCAAGTCAAGTCAATGCATTCCAATAAGCTCAAATAACATCCACATCCTGTCAGTCTGCCCCAGCAAGTTTGTTTTCTATACTCACTTCAAGCAACATATAACCAAGTTCTGTTTGTTCTATCTAAAGCCAACTTCATTTGATCAAGGAATTATCATTTGTCATGTCACTCACAATCGTTTACATGTTAAAGACCCCCTTCAGGGGGTTTAGGAATTAGGAATTCCATCATAGGAAAAATCTGAAAACGAACCCTCGACACGCCGTCTCATCGAAATAGCGAATACTGTATTGGTATATCACCACCGTGGCCAGTAATAGCCTCGTTGAAACACGTGCCCAGTGGTATCGTCTCTTTCTATCTACAACCACTCTTCATGAACATTTTAGACAGATTTAAAAAAAGTTTTGAAAACTAAAATGTTTTCAACAAAAGTGTCGTTAGACCCTTTCGCATTTTTTTAAAACATAAATACTATATTCGAAAGGGGGAGTAGTGTGTGTGTGTGGGGGGGGGGGGTCACCCCGAGTCCTACGACCCCTCGTATACGTCTCTGGCGTTATTGGTTTGTGAGATATAACAGAAAGTCTGAAATCACAGTTTTACACCAAAAAATTCTGTTTCCCTCATTCTCAAAAACTTTAACCTATTACCAAAATAAAGAGGGTTTCGAGACAAGCCATTTGACACGTCATAGGACCAAATCCGACCATGCATTCGTGAGATATCGGAAAAAGTCTATAATCATGGTTTTACCCCCAAAAAGCCTGTTTCCCTCATTCTCAAAACTTTAACCTATTAATAACATATATAGGGCTTCGAGACAAGCGATTTGGCACGTCACACGTCCAAATCCGACCTTGCGTTTGAGAGATATCGGCAAACTTTGTAGGAAAGTAGGCGACTATCTGGCTCTCTCCTCACCACCAAAACCCCTTCTTATCAATCTTTTTTTTTTCAAAGAGCTCACCCTCTTACAAAAATCCCAAGTGCGCAAGCGTACAAAACAAAAAATGTTGATCCATAGCGGCATCCAGCAAAACGCTTGCCCTATATGAGCAACAACGTTTAAGTTCATTTTAGCAGCGCACCTTATACATGTCGCATTTGAAAAGAGACTTTCACTAAAAAAAATTACAATTTCACCCCCTAGAAGCGGTAGGTTTTATTTAGGTGTTGAAATGAGTAGTCCATTGGAAAGAGGGCGTCAGCCCGAGTCCAATGATATGTCGTATGTCAACATCCGACCATGGGTTTGAGAGATATCGACAAATATTACATGGCTGAGGCGTAGTAGTAACGGCATGTATGTTCTGAAGTGGGGCAGAATCGGCCTCACTCCACTACTTAGTTCCAACTTTCGCTACCAGATATTATTGATACCTAGTGGTGAACGTTGGAACTTTGATAGAGCGTTCCGACGAAATCTAACCTAACAATTTAGCTTCACACAAGTTTAGTCTTCGGAAGGATCTTTCACATGCCATAAATCTATAGCGTGGGACCCGCTGGCTTTACTTCCCCTCCGAAGGAAGGCATACTGAAAGATTTTTAACGCTCTTAAAAAATCTGACGACTTCGGCTGGGTTTGAACCCGATATCTTGGGCACAGCAGTTCAACATGCTACCAACTACGCCACCGAGGCCGCTCTATCTTGTGATGATCAATGGGGAGTGATTTCTGTAAGTTGAATATATGTTCTTTGCGGAATGGAAATGAAAATTTTGAAGTGAATTGTTTTTACCAAATAACTATTGTTTCGTAATTCATGGTTGGATTTTGACACGTGTTATTGAGTGTATTGGATATATCTTGTATTTTTAATGAATATGCGAGATGTATATGCTTCGCTAAGATAAACCATACAATAGCTCTTTGGTAAATACAATTCACTTCAAAATTTCCATTGAAGCAGGAAGATATAATCTACATATCCCTACCTTTGCTCCACTCCGCAAAGAGCATATATTCAACTTATAGAAACCACACCACGTTGATCATCACAAGGTATTTTTTACTGAAAAATGTTTTAGCCTGTTAAAATCAGTACCAACTGTTTAGATATGTCATTTTAACAAAATTGTTTTATAATATCATCAATTTAAAGCCCATTATTTTTGCAGATCTGACTTTTTAACTATTTTGTTTTATTTTTTAATACTTTTTGAAAGGGAAAAACCCATATATAATATATATCCAAACGTTGATCGCAATTATAATAGTTTCATTTAAAAAGCAATCACTGGGGAGGGTCATAATGAGGCTGAAACTATTAT
This sequence comes from Meconema thalassinum, assembly GCA_946902985.2. Taxonomy (NCBI): domain Eukaryota; kingdom Metazoa; phylum Arthropoda; class Insecta; order Orthoptera; family Tettigoniidae; genus Meconema; species Meconema thalassinum. Next base: position 146,643,387 of record OX336391.1, read on the forward strand.
CTTATATATTAAAAATATTTATGAAATGTTAAGCCAGTCCGGCCATTCTATCCGGTCGTTTGCCTTCATTCTTTTTTTAAATGAAAGGTATTCATGCACAGATTTGTCATCAAGTATTACAAACCACTTAAATTACGCCTTTCTCAATTTATTTGATTTTTTCAACTTTTTCCAACTTTTTAATTCTTTGAAGCAATCATATCTCTGGTTCTAATTGAGGTACGCAAGTCGTTTTGGTCTAAGAACACTCAGTGACGCAAGCGCTTTCACTTGAGCTGTTAACTATTCAAATCGGCTGATTCTGAGGAATGTTATGAGTGGACATTTGATATTACTTCTAATTTTTCATTTTCTTGCACCGAAAAATGAACATTGCCATGAAATTAATAGGGTAGTGTCAGATCTTCTTCCAGGAACTCCTAGAATTTACACAAGTGTGAATACATTGGTAACTGAAGAAGAAAATTTAAGTTTTGCATTTTCCCACTGAATTTTTGAACTGGCTTGAGATGAGTGGTCTACTTCCGCATGTGCTGACTTTGAATGAAGGTACTATTGCAATGTTCCTTAGGAGTTTCAATGCAACTAAGATATTACTGAACGGGACGAGGCTAATAGTTAGAAAAATGTATGACAATATCATAGATTCCTAAGTTCTAACTGGTGTGAATAGTGGGGAGCGAATACTGCTACATCGCGTAGATTGTAACCATCTGACACTAGAATGACGGCAATTTCCTATTACACTAGCGTTTTGTATTATAATCAACAAAGCGCAGGGTCAAACGCCTTAACGAGTTGGAATCTACTTACCTGATCCAGTCTTAGGCCATAGAATGTTGTATGTTGCCTTATCCGGAGGAAAATCATTTAAAGATGTAAACGTAGAAGTTAAACCTAAGGGTCGACGCACAGCGAACATTGTCTGGAAGGAAGTATTGTGAAATAAAGGTTATAAACTATTACATAATGTCGTAATTTCTTAATTCCAATACCGAAAGATAATGCTGCAGAGCAGCACGGGCACCCTAGGAATCAATTAATGTAGACTAGTTAATATAATGACATTAAATGTAATAAAATTATTAAATTCCCATGTATTTCATTGAATTTAATATGTAGTACATTAAATCGTATAATAATAAGAACATTCATACACACAAGCTACCCTAGGGCAGCTCAGTCACAGATCGACCTATATCAGAAGACAGACCAGACATTATTCTTATTGATAAACTGCAAAATAGGGGCGTGTGACCTTGCAGTTCCATCCCTTAAAACAACAATAACTAACTAAAAACTACAGAAGAGAACCCTCATAATCAACATCGTAATTCCTGTTGTTGTTTGAGTCTTCAGTCTTTTGACTGGTTTGATGCCGCTCTCCATGCCTCCCTGTCCTGAGGTAATCGTTTCATCTCTACATAGCTACCACACCCTACATCCGAGGCAATCTGTTTAACATATTCGAACCTTGGTCTACCCCTAAAGTTCTTGTCTTCAACCCTTCCTTCCATAACTAAGCTTGCTATTCCTGGGTGTCTCAGTATGTGTCCTACCGACCTATCTCTTATCTTCATTATCAGTCGCCAGAAACATCTCTCCTCTCCCATTCGTCTTAATACCTCTTCGTTTGTAACCCTATCTACCCATCTGATCTTCAACATTCTCCTGTAACACCACATTTCAAATGCTTCAATTCTCCTCTTTTCTGCTGCACCAATAGTCCAAGTTCCACTTCCATAGAGAGCCACGCTCCAAACAAAGGCTTTCAAAAATGACTTCCTAATACCTAAATCTATATTCGATGTCAACAGATTCATTTTTTGTAGAAATGCTTTCCTTGCCTGAGCCAACCTACTTCTTATATCCTCTTTGCTTCGTCCATTGTTTCCCAAGTAACAGAAGTCTCCTACTTCCTTCAGCTTTTCACCTGCCAATTTGATGTCCATAGAGGTTTCTGATTTATTTCGACTGCATTCCAGTATTTTTGTTTTACATTTAAGACGATGTCATCAGCAAATCTCAGAGTTGAAATTATTTCTCCTTGAATCTTTACTCCCACTTAAAAATGTTCTCCAATTTCCTTCATTGCTTGTTCCATGTAAAGATTGAAAAGTAGCTTACATAATATCCAACAAACGTATGCTGAGAAAGTAATCAGGTACATGTTTATGGCTGAAGAGAGCCAGTATCTATTTGTTACTATGTTTCCTATCATAAACTCTTCCACTGGTATCATTACCAAATCACTGAAGGCCAAACTAGATGAGCTGGAGTTCCACAATAATAGACACATAATTTTGCGAAATGCAGTATTTTTAGAGACCTGCTTCATAGTTCATTCGTTCCTCAACGTACCAACATCTTGCAGCAATTGCCGATAATATGGTGTATCATACCTAATGACATGGTGAACAATATGAATAGTAATAATTGTAATAATAATAATAATAATAACAAGAAGTTCCGTGACGAACTAAAGAGCCTACTTTTCTTGAAATTTAAGATTCTTGCCAATCTATATAGACCTATCTAGAATAATGACGAAATTAAGTTGGTAATATCGAAATTCCTAATTAGTTCGAAATATACCTTATATAATGTAGCCTAATAGAGCAGTAGAGTTGGCAGCCCTGGTGACTGAATATAGGCTATTGTTAGTTGCATCTCTTAAGGTACAGAATACAAAATTTGGTTTAAGTCCAATGGATAGCATGCACGTTACATGCAGTTAGACCTTGGATTTATCAGCGCGCGTAAAATTATGTTGGCAACAATGTCATGCATGTGTTGGTCAGAAATAATCTGAAATATTATGATCTCGTGTTATACCAATTTTGGATTAAATCCATTTGTTAGTATAGAAGTAACATGTATTTTAAAATTGGACCTATCAACAGGCTTAAAATCATGTTGGCAGCACTGGCGTAGGCCTATATTAGTTACTCCAAATTAATCTAGAATGCCAGGTACTATACGTGTGCAAAGTTTAGAGCTATTGGCTTGCATACTTTCTGATATATTGATATTAGGGCAACAAAAATAGAGACAGTATTTATTAACAGTTGGCAGCCCTGGTTACTCTTAAGAATCGGAATAGTCATATCGGTTATGGTACACATAGCACACGAAATTTGGTTGAAATCCAAATGATAGTATAGAAGTTACATGTATTTAAAGTTGGACCTCTCAGCAGGCTTAGAATCATGTTGGTAGCACTGACGTATATAAGATACTCCAAATTAATCTAGAATGCCAGGTACTATACGTGTGCATAGTTTAAAGCTGTCGGCTTGCATACGTTCTGATATAATGGTATTTGGATAAAATGAATTGAGAGCCTTTATTAACAGTTTGCAGCCCTGGTGGCTCTTAAGAATACGCTCAGTCATATCAGTTTATGTACACATACCAGATACGAAATTTGGTTGAAATCCAATTGATAGTGTAGAAGTTATATGCATTTAAAATTTGGACCTATCAGCAGGCTTATAATCATTTTGGCGACACTGCCATGTATGGCCTCCTGTAAATTAAACTGCAATATTATTATCTATACGTGTGCCAATTTTGAAATAGCTCCCATGTATATCTTCCAAGATATCCAACATGGAGCTCAAATTTCAATTGCGATTTTTCAGCAGTTGGTAGCACTGACATCATTTTCAAATATGGCCGTGAGATATTCAGGTATAGATCTTTACTCCCACCAAATTTTGTTTTGATTGCTGCAGCCGTTTAGGAGTTGATATGGGGGGACACACACACAGCCAGCCAGCCAGCCAGACAGACAGAAGGACAGACAGACAGACAGACAGACACACATTTGCCCGATCTCATAAGTCTACTTTTTGCAAAATGTGAAAAGTAGGCTAAAAATCCTCACAGAGGAAATAAAAATAATAAGCAAAATTATTGGACCAAAGTACACAGACGAAGGATACAGGCTTCAATCCAGAGACACCACAGAGAAATTGTCCAACCTCGCAGCAGACATCAGAAAGAGGCGACTACAATCTTACGGCCACATTAACAGACTCCCACAAATCAGCCTCATCAACAAAATTCTTAGATACATGCAGTGGCTCAAGATTACTACACCCTGGATGATGCAATTCAAAATTGATCTGGAAAAATCACAGGTCGACCCAGAAGACGTCATAGATAAAAGCGTCTTTCGACACAAAGTATACAAGTGGGATGTGTTTGCAGAGAGAGCAGCACCTACAGCCCAAAGACCAAAGTGGACCGAAGAAAGGAAGAATGCCTTTAGTGCACGAATGAAAGAGTACTGGAAAATCAGGAAGAACAAATAGTCATGATTGATTCGCGTGGTCTATAGAGCATCCAGCGTTTAGAAAAGACTATGGAGCCTTATGGCGACAGTTTTGCTAACTCTAGGCAGCGGTAGCGCTGACGTCATACGTTATGTTCACCCGCTTCGAGTACTGCGCTTTCATAAGTTAGCGAGACAACTCAACCCCAACAACTATCTGAAATAGAACATGCCCAGGAAGGAGTAGTTTTGCAGGTGTTAACGGATTGGACCAGTATTAAGGATACCGTACGCGAAGAGAACCAATAACAGCATTCATTTCGTTGTGATATGACGCATTACAGATTAACAGATGTCGAGAGCACAACCCGTACTTCCTTCTCGGATGTACTGTATGCTGACGATGTTAACAATTTGTACGTCAGCAATACTGTTGATCATTACTTTTTTTGTTATTAGTTAGGCTATAATTTAGTGTCTTTCAATTTTATTCTTGTTTTGTTTAGATTAATATTTGTACTATTGTATGAGTTAGCCGTGCAGCTGTGAGCTTGCATTCGGGAGATAGTGGGTTCGAACCCAACTGTCGGCAGCCCTGATTCGATTGAACAGAAAATAAAACAGACACACAATAATAACACCAATGACGGATACTGCTTCAGAACTTATGTTGCCGGCGGAAGTAAGCACGTGCTCCACTTCGGGCGAGCATGCAGCACAGGACAAGGCTCTTCCTTCCAGCGTGCTAACCTCGAAAATTTTTAAATTACTAAGACGTAATATAAACGATACTTGTATGCACTAACAAAGGTAATCAATTGGCAGATAATTGTAGGAAGCTATTATGTCGAAAAAAAATATATGTTCAGAGTTTCTTCATGATAAAAGGTAAGGTAACCAGACCAGTGTAGGGGGGGGGGGGGGTCCGTTAAAAGTAAAAGCCCATAAGACCCATAGTCTTTTCTAAACACTGGATGCTCTATAGTAGGTCTGTAACGTGTAAAATAAAATAAATAATAATAATAATAATAAGTAATGAGTAATACGCTAAATATATTTATACTCAAACTGAAAAACTATGAAAAGCTCTCAGGTAAATAAGTATGTCTATTTATGGTCACTGGGCCCGAATGAACTAGAAAGATTCACAAAAAAATACAATTTTGACAAAAAACAAAACTCAAAATAGTTGGTTAACCAACAATGGATGCCCACTTCGTTCGTCATCGTGCACTTTAGCATGTCCTTCATTGAACTGTTGAACCCATCTCCTAACCATTGAATCACTCCGCATTTTCTCCGTACACCTCGCAAATCTATCGATGAATAACGACTGGGTTAATGTTCTTCGCATTCAGAAAACAAATGAGAGATCTAATCTCACAAGTGGCGGGATTTTCAATCAACTTCTCCATTCTCACCAAGCACTGTAAAGCGTAAACAAAAGACGGCGATCTCAGAATTTCGTCATATCCTTCTCCTTGACTCAGACCAACTACCGGGCAAGCACCGAACGGCAGCGATGCCGAGGCAACGTATAAAAACAGAACTTACTTTCTGGACGTGCCTAGTATTAGTTCAAATGGGACGAAATCGTCCCTATTTCCTTGCTTCAATAGCGTATTGTAGTCTAATTAAGAGGGCTAGATGACCTCGATGTTCTACCTCTGAAAACAGCCCACCAGATTTAATTTTGTTTTGATACCACCAAATGTGACAGGAGGGGTCGTTCGCCAGACTCGAAATGACCTCGAATGTCCCTCCTTTCAAAACTTAGATTTCCTCGCCCAGGAATGGAGCCCACGGTATTCGGTATTCTAACACTGATCCTGTGTGAAGGCTTCCCTTTAAACGAATGCCCTTCACGGTGTAGTAATATTACTGTATCTACTTTAAAAACGACCGACTATATTTGTCATCGCCCCGAGACTTGTGTGATAATGAATTCTCTCCAGCGGAAATAGTAATGGGACCAGAACAGCGGAACATTATCCCATTCTGTACGTTACTGTTAACATGGCTACATACTCCGAGAGATTTATACTGTATTACTAGTATGTAGTTTCTGTTCGTACATGCGCTTTTTTCTCTTCATTTCTAAAAATGCAGTAAAACATGCCTTCAAAGGAATCGAACAGGACGCACATTTTTGCCGTTAAGTATAGGTTTTGTTGTATGGCTGTGAAACATCGGTCATAGCAAAACAAGATATAAATCACCTGGAAGCAATGGATATGCAATTATTTACTCATTCCTTCTTTCTTTCTTTCTTTCTTTCTTTCTTTCTTTCTTTCTTTCTTGACAAACCTTGATAGAGGGACAAGTAGTTGTCTTGAAACGTCGGTTTTTAACCCTCGGACACTTCGCGCTAGTAATAGATAAAGCGTTACTCACGCGGGCTACATATGTAGCCCAAACAGATATTCAATCCGATGGACTCACACACGTTATTTTTGGTGTCAGTTTTGATAATATGTTAAATAGTAGTATATGGAAATATGCTAAGCTAAATCTGAGGATTTTATGTCGGCTTTTATTTTCATATGGAGGGAAAATCCAAACGTAAGCAGAAAATTCAATTTTATCGTACATCTTCGGTAAAACTGCAACAGAAATAAAACGAATGGAACTAGAACTGTTAAATTATTTTTATGTAATCCTAAATACTTACATTAATGTATATTGGATTGGAATTAAACAAAAATAGGGTATTAGGTTAGATAATTTTCTTAGAAAATCAGCACTTATTATGAACAATTTCAGTATTTTCATTTTTAGCCTACTTTCGATTTTTGCAAAAAAATGAAAGTAGACTTATGAGATCAACACAGGGCGAAAAAAGTGTGTCTGTGTGTATGTGTGTGTGTGTCTCTGTGTGTGTGTGTCTGTGTGTCTGTGTGTCTGTGTGTGTGTGTGTGTGAGTGTGTGTACTCTGAATGTCTGTCCCCCCCCCCTATCAATTCGAACACGGTGAATGCGAATTGAACGAAATTTGGTACAAAGGTAGCACTAGCAAAGGACACCTCAGTGTCATGTTTTATATCGCCGCCATCTTGACGGAAACGTAATGGCGGCCACACAAATGTTCAAAGCTTAAATTAAATTACGATTAACCTAATCATCCGATCTCTACCAAATTTTGCAACAACATACCTTTATGGGGGGAGCATCCTTTGACCAAACCAATAGGTCATCAGCGTAATAGTTTGCGGATGGCGGCCATCTTTGTGTGAAAATCGATTCCCCCTATTAATTCGAACACGGTGCAACCGAATGGAACGAAATTTGGTACAGAGGTAGTACTAACAAAAGGCACCTCAGTGTCATGTTTTATATCGCCGCCATCTTGACGGAAACGTAATGGCGGCCACACAAATGTTCAAAGCTTAAATTAAATTACGATTAACCTAATCATCCGATCTCTACCAAATTTTGCAACAACATACCTTTATGGGGGGAGCATCCTTTGACCAAACCAGTAGGTCATCAGCGTAATAGTTTGCGGATGGCGGCCATCTTTGTGTGAAAATCGATTCCCCCTATTAATTCGAACACGGTGCAACCGAATGGAACGAAATTTGGTACAGAGGTAGTACTAACAAAAGGCACCTCAGTGTCATGTTTTATATCGCCGCCATCTTGACGGAAACGTAATGGCGGCCACACAAATGTTCAAAGCTTAAATCAAATTACGATTAACCTAATCATCCGATCTCTACCAAATTTTGCAACTACATACCTTTATGGAGGGAGCATCCTTTGACCAATCTAATAGGTCATTCACCTGATAGTTTGCGGATGGCGGCCATCTTTATGTCAAAATTGATTCCCCCTATTAATTCAAACACGGTGGAACCGAATGGAACGAAATTTGGTACAGAGGTAGCACTAGCAAAGGGCACCTCAATGTCATGTTTTATATCGCCGCCATCTTGACTGAAACGTAATGGCGGCCACACGAATGTTCAAAGCTTAAATCAAATTACGATTAACCTAATCATCCGATCTCTACCAAATTTTTCAACTACATACCTTTATGGAGGGAGCTGAAGGATATGAGAGAGAAGCTGGTATTCAGAAAGGTGTAAGGCAAGGCTGCAACTTATCACCCATACTTTTCAATCTTTACATTGAACAAGCAATGAAGGAAATTGGAGAAAAATTTAAAGTGGGAGTGAAGATTCAAGGAGAAATAATTTCAACTCTGAGATTTGCTGATGACATCGTCATCTTGGCCGACAAGCCTGAGGATTTGAATGAGTTTTTGAATGGTATGGATTCCGTCTTACGGAAGGACTTCATGATGAAAATTAATAAATGTAAAACAAAAATACTGGAATGCAGCCGAAATAAATCAGAAACCTCTATGGAGATCAAATTGGCAGGTGAAAAGCTGAAGGAAGTAGGAGACTTCTGTTACTTAGGAAGCAGAATAACCAGTGATGGACGAAGCAAAGAGGATATAAAAAGTAGGTTGGCTCAGGCAAGGAAAGCCTTTCTACAAAAAAGGAATCTGTTGACATCGAATATAGATTTAGGTATTAGGAAGTCATTTTTGAAAGCCTTTGTCTGGAGCGTGGCGCTCTATGGAAGTGAATCATGGACTATTGGTGCAGCAGAAAAGATGAGAATTGAGGCATTTGAAATGTGGTGTTACAGGAGAATTATGAAGATCAGATGGGTAGATAGGGTTACAAACGAAGAGGTATTAAGGCGAGTGGGAGAGGAGAGATGTTTCTGGCGACTGCTAATGAAGAGAAGAGATAGGTTGGTAGGACACATACTAAGACACCCAGGAATAGCAAGCTTAGTTATGGAAGGAAGGTTTGAGGACAAGAACTGTAGGGGTAGACCAAGGTTAGAATATGTTAAACAGATTGCCTCGGATGTAGGGTGTGGTAGCTATGTAGAGATGAAACGATTAGCTAAGGCCAGGGACGCATGGAGAGCTGCATCAAACCAATCAAAAGACTGAAGACTCAAACAACAACAACATCCTTTGACCAATCTAATAAGTCATTCGCCTAATAGTTTGCGGATGGCGGCCATCTTTGTGTCAGAATCGATTCCCCCTATTAATTCAAACACGCTGAAACGAAATGGAACGAAATTTGGTATAGAGGTAGCACTAGCAAAGGGCACCTCAGTGTCATGTTTTATATCACCGCTATCTTGATGGAAACGTAATCGCGGCCACCCAAATGTTAAAAGCTAAAATGTAATTACGACCAACCTAATAATCTAGTCTCTATCTAATTTTGCAACACCATATCTTTATGTGGGAAACATATTCTGACCAAACTGCAAGAACATCAGCCCAATAGTTTGCAGATGGTGGCCAAGTATGTGTGCAGATCGATTCCCCCTATCAATTCAAACACGGTGAAACCGAATTGAACGAAATTTGGTACAGAGGTAGCACTAGCAAAGGGCACCTCATATTCATGTTTAATATCCCTATAGCACGTTGTATTTCAACAAGCTCCTACAACCAACATTCAATCATACTCCTTGAAAAGGACAAAGAGTTATAACAATACCCATGCATTTAGGAGAAAGTAGGCTATATGTTCTTTACTGAACATCTTGTTTCCCCTGGAATTCTTGAATTTTATTTTTACCCTTTTGGCTACAATCTATAGCCCAGGAAATACATAAGCCTGCTCACACAAATTTGTCACCCAAGCATTCAATGCAAATGGACACAATGATTTGAGAATTTTTTTATTGCACTTTGCGCACCTAGGCCTATTCCTTGTTGATTTAACCCTCCCTCATCCACACAAGAAGCATCAGCCTATTTTATTTCCACTACACTCAACCTATCACTACTTTAATCTAAACACTGACTGATTTGAAAGTCATCTCCATGGCCACCTCCTGTGAGACAATGTTTCCTTTGCACGCTCAATTCTGAAACAGCGATGCTCGCGCGGGCTACTATTATAGCCCAGACGTCTTCTAATGCATGTGGTGTCAGTTTGCTGCAATTAGTTTAGTTGGAATCACATCCGTCTGTTAAATACAGCATCAACAGACAGCAACAGAGATTCTCAATATTCCTAGCAAAGAATATACTATGCGCTACAACAAAATAAATCACTGGGCTACACCTGTAGCCCGCGCCAGTATCCGAGGGTTAAAGGGTCACTCGACCTAATAGACCCAAAGCTATATTATGTACGCAATTGGTCGAGAACGTTTACGCAACAGTATATCAGTAATGTAAGTTTAGAAGTGCTCCGATAAAACCTGAATAATTCTAAGATGTTTGTCAAGAGCCGAGACAAAGACAGGCATTTGTTAATTGACAGCTCATTAAAGCGAGCATTGGGAAATGTTTCGGGAACATACAATTAGCCGTTTACTGCGATGTGTAAGTTGGAGAACAAAAGAAGGTAGACCTGTTTGCACATTCATTGTTAGCTACCGAATCAACTGATACGGCAAACAAGGTAGTCTTTCACAGAGTTCCTGAAAATTTTATAAACACTGCGGAACTTGGAAATGTTCTATTAAATTTCGTACGGTATTTTGATTTCAGTTGTCAGCGTAACACAGTTTTCGTTTAATGAAGGCAATTTAACACGTTTTCACCGCTAAATTTACGGTACCGTCATATATTTTCGTTTATGGCAGTCATGGGCAAAGTACGGCCCGTGAGCCAAGTGCGGCCCTTGAGCTAGTCTAAACCACCCGCGACATGGCTTCGAATTGCCTACTACCTACAATTACACATAGGTCTTATATTCTGTTCTGTGTACCTAGAACTGAAAAACTGTTTCAATCTCATTGCGTTGATGCGTTTTGTGTAATCGAGTTGCAGCTAGAACTGATTTACAATGTAACAATGAATTAAAGCAACTATTCTTCAACGTTTCGAAAATTGAGTTCTACGAGTACCTACCAAACGCTTTGTAACCAAACTTTATAGGTTACAGAAGCTGCATCTAGTTTTTGTGTTGTTTGGTTGGTTTATTTATTTTTTAATTTTTATCTGGTTGCCAGCCATGGCCGCTTGTTGGTGGAGCGCCATGGAGAATCTTGTGTGTTCAGTGCCCATTGGATTATTTTCTGGTGGTCTACCAATAGGTGGCTGTGGCTAATTCTTAGGACATGACTATGATACTGTACTATGGTGATTATTGATGGTTTCCAGGCAGAATGGGAGATGATTTTTTTTAAACTGGTTGAGGATAAGATGTTATCTTCTGTGGTATGTTGGTGAGGATTTCAACCAGGAAAGAAAGGAGCAGAAGAATATTAAAATATAGTGAAGAGCCCCTCTTCCTCATGAAAATTGTTGTGGATACTGCACTACAGATGTAGAGAATGGAAGTTTGCTTATATGTTAACTAACAAGGTATTGTTAGTTTTGATTGCCAGAGATCGACCAGAAGAGAGGAATTATTATTGTTATATGAGTGTCTAGTATTGGTTATAAATAAATAGTGTGTGAATTAGTGAAGACGGTATCCTGTTCGTTGTGGATTCATTTTTAGCGAGTATATCGCCTCACTACCTTGAGGTGACAAGCATTATACTGTAATAGTTAGAGCTTTACAAACTTGAAATTTCATGCACAGGAGATAACTGCAATGATTGCATCTTCCTCTATCTGTGAACAGGTCTTTTCTAGAATGAATCTTCGCAAAAATTGCGTCAGAAATAGATTGACAGACCACCATTTAGCTGCGCTACTAAGAATCAGCTCATGCCAGATTATGAAAAACTTTTAGAAGCGCTCAGGTTCAGTTAGTTTCACTTAGTCTCTTACTTCTAACAAATAATGAAGGTTTTTCTTTTTCCCGAAGTTTTCTACCTTTCTAGGCTATAAGTTTTGTTTGATTTAAAATGCAAATATAAAAAGTTTATAATCTAACTATAAACATGTGCTGATTTTTTTTCGGCCCGACTACATTATTTTGAATTGTATCTGGCCCTGCCCCTAAAAAGTTTGCCCTTGCCTGGTATATGGTGATGACGGTAATTGCTGTTTTAAGGGGCCTAACATCTAGGTTATCGGCCGTTAATGGTTTAGGTGAAAATGAAAAATGATATAATGAAACTAACAGTACAACTAAAACTAACTACAAACTTACAACTAACTTTTCTACTACAAGAAGAAAAGGACAAAAGAAAAGAAGAAGGATAATGGAAATTAAAGACAGGTAAAGAAACTTCCCTCAACCCTCCAAGAATGTGGACTGAGGGACTTGGAATGAAGTAGAGCCATGAAAGGCAGATAGGAAAGGGAAAGAGGAGAGGACCCGTCCCAAAAAGGCAATAGAAGAACGGAAAGACGGACCCAGCTCAGGATTCCCTGGAGGTGGCCAACTTCTGAACTCACCAGTCGTAAGCCCTTGAGGGTGTAACGCTACCCAGGGTGGCGCTACACACACCCTGCCTCTTTTAGGGCCTTGAGTAGAAGCCAGAATATATCTTGAAAATTGAAAATAGAGAAGTGTTAGCCCTCAAAGAATGACGGTATGAGAAAGATGAGTCAAGGGCAAATTAAGGCGGGAAAATGAATGTTTCCGTAGGCCTTGTACACCCTAATATCGTCGGGGTCAGTAGAGAACAAGAGTTGACCAAGAGAGGTCGATAGGAAAGATGACAGAGGGGAACCCGGCACAAGTAAGTGTAAGTAATGCCCGACTGAGCTGGGGTCCCATGGTCGCCAACTCACGTCCCACAAAGTGTGAGCCCCTGAGGGAAATTTTCGTTTAATATAAGTTTCCGTTTAATAAAGGGTCCATCGAAGGCAGATCTTACTGTATTTGATATTATACCCTAGAGTATGCATCTAAAATATTTTATACGATTACCAGAATAGACGAAGCCTCCGTGGCTTAGGCGGCAGCACGCTGGCCTCTCACCGCTGGTTCCGTGGTTCAAATCCCGGTCACTCCATGTGAGATCTGTGCTGGACAAAACGGAGGCAGACAGGTTTTTCTCCGGGTACTCCGGTTTTCCCTGTCAAAATTTCATTCCAGCAACACTCTCCACTATCATTTCATTTCATCTGTCATTCATTTAATCATTGCCCCAGAGGAGTGCGTCAGGCCTCGGCAGCCGGCACAGTTCATATCCTCGCCGCTAGATGGGGGCTTCATTCATTCCATTCCTGACCCGGTCGGAGACTGGAAGCAGGCTGTGGATTTTCATTTTCACCAGAATAGACATCTCTGATGGAATAAAAGACAGACTGTGATAGTTTTTACAATATGTACACTTACTGATTTGTAACATCTTTCCACTAGGTTGCTGGATATATTTTGTGGGAGTGATTTTGGAAAAGGGACGGAAATGGGACGGAAATGGGGCGGAAATTTGTAATAGAAAACAATAAGCGCGCGCGGTGGCGGAGATTGGTACCACGACGTACTGTCGGCCATGTGGCTATGTGGAATGCATATCGCATACGGTTTACTTCAAGGTTTGGAGGCCCCATTAAATATATTCCTACAATAAATCATCTTCAAACTGTCGTTCTTTGGTGAGAAATTATTCATTATATCATATTTGCTGAAAACAATTATGATTTATTAAATCTTCATACGTTTGCTGTGGAATGTATATCGCATACGGTTTACCTTAAGGTTTGGAAGCCCCATTAAAGATATTCCTAAAATAAATCATTGGTACCACGACATACCTCGCACATGCATTTCGGTCAGGATCTGGCACTGGAGTTTTACAAGTAGTTATTTCAATGACCAACAGAGTTCACTGTTAACAAAGGATTTGCGCTCCCGGCAGACACACAGTAGGATAACATATCACATGTTACACATCATATGCCGACTACTGTAAGGTTCGTATTATTAGCCTATTTTCAATTTTGAAAAAATAGGCTTATAAGATCACCTTTTGTCCGTGTGTATGTGCGTGTGTGTGTGTGGGGGGTGAGTGTGTGTCACTAATAACTTCTAAACGGCTGGAGCGATTTCAATGAAACTCGATAAGTTCATAGCACTATTCCGGACGACCCCGACCGTGCCCTTCAAATTTTGTTACGTCTCACCAATCCAACATGGCGGCTGTGCGAAATATTTCACCAGCATTCAATATCTCCGAAACTATTTCCGATATCACCCTGGAATTTTTTACGGTGATAAAGGGAACTACTAGAAGATCACCTGTGTGACGTTTGAAAAACTGGTAACTACAAAACCAACATGGCGGCCACTCGAATTTGCGACTTTTAAATAGACGTTTCTCGCGGTTTAACCAACCAAACGCAATAAAACTTCCTACAGTATATGCTTATACACATTGTAATGCATCGACATCTAACTTGGTTCAATTGTTTACATAACCACAAGATGGCGGATGTGCGAAATATTTCACCGGGATGCTATATCTCTGAAACTATTAGCGGTATCACCCTGAAATTTTGTACGGAGATAAAAGCCACTACTGAAAGTTCATCTATAAGGCTTTCAAAAACCGGTTACCTACAAAACGAACATGGCGGCCAGGCGAATTTGAAAATTTTAAATAGACCTTTCTCGTGATTTAATGTTCCAACCGCAATGAAATCTGGTACAGGGAATGTTTATACACATTGTAATACACTGGTATCTAATTTAGTTCAATTGTTTACATAACCTCGAGATGGCGGCTTTGCGAATTTTAAAATTAAGTTTTTATTTCTTGTGTCGTAATCATGCGATCGATGTGAAAGTTTGAATAGTGAACCTACGCAATAATTTTCCTTTAATGGTACATGACTCTATGGCCTATACATTTAACAATCCATCATGGTGACCATCCGAAATATTTAGACGGCTCTGAATATCTGCGAATCAATTATAGCAATCAAACTGAATTCTTTTATGTTCATAGGGGTTATGAACTTAAGTTCACCTATAAGACTTTAAATAACGTGGTGATCACAAATCCGACATGGCGGCGACGCGAAATATAAATATTCACATGGACGTTTCTCGTAAATTAACCATCCGAGTGCAGTGAAACTTGGTACAGTACATCCTTATACGTATGTTAATCCACTGGTATGTAATTTATTTCCATTGTTTCTATAACCACAAGATGGCAGCTGTGCGAAATTTTAAAATCTCCTTGTTAATTCTTGTGTTCTAATCATGCGATTGAAGTTTGAATGCTACACGTACACAATAATCTTCATGTAACAGTACATAACTCTAGGTCCTACATATATAAAATGCAACATGGTGACCATCTGAAATATTTAGTCGGTTCTCAATATCTACGAATCTATTACAGCAAACAAACTGAAATTTTGTATGTAGATAGAGGCAATTAATATAAGTAGGATATATTAAAATAGGCTGTATATTTCTTCACGGAACTACTTGTTTTTTAGTTGCAGTAGTATTTAAACTAACACAACCAGTCAATATTCGTTATATGTGATTTTTGTCAAGATACGATATAATATTAAATTTCCACTTACTAAGGCAACGCTGAAAAATGGCTTCCACCACGATAATAATTGAAAATCTCCCTGAAATAATGTTTTAAGGGCCACTTAATAAAATGTTGAGAAATGAAGAAATACTCTAGAAACATCGAAGTTGTATATTTTAAAGCAATTGTTGTCTTCATCACAAGGACAATGGTTTTTTTAACACACATAATATATGCTATTATTATGATTTAACTGAGTAAGATACTCGACAAATTTTCTCGAGGCATTATTAAATTCGCACAATTAGAACTATCCCACGTTTACATTTTCTTATGCCGCGCCATGGTTACTGTTGCTAATGGATGACAACTGCAAATGCCAACTGTGCGGATTGAAATGTACGCTGTACCACTTGAAGAACTGCTCTAACAGGACAATTACACTCACCAGTTACGCCAAAGACCTATACATTCATGTAAACGCGTCTTAAGGGCACATTGTGCTTTGTAAATAATAAACAAAATAATATATGCCAATCTACACAACATAACAAATTTAAAAGATCGCTTTGACAAACTTGGCGCTTCCAATTGTTGTTTTATTTCTCCTCATTGGCAATGATTCTGGAAGATGGATATAGATCCTTTCAGGACAATTACTGTGATCTAGACTCCCTGAGTCCAGGGAGAATGATTTCCAATATTGAGCGACGAGTCCTGGAATAGTTCCGCGCGTTCCCACTATTAATCCAACGAAAATAATAATAATAATAATAATAATAATAATAATAATAATAATAATAATAATAATAATAATAATAATATCGTATGGCTTCGAGTGCCAGGTGCAAGCTTTATTTGACACCCAGAGGGTAGTTTACATGTCGAATTTCGTTGTTCCTTGAAGCACTATGAAAGTCAAGGAGGTTAGATATATAAGTTCCTTGAACACTATAGCGCTTTCTAGAAGAGGAATAAGGAATTTTGTGTTGGTGGAAACTCCCGAGATTAATTTTGCCATTATGAACACGGCCTATTGAATTCAATTGGGTTCATTGACATGCCAACATCGTATGGCATGCGTGTCGTAATTTTTGACGCCTTTCAAAAATCACTTACAACGGCCAGGAGCGAACCTTCAAGCTTGCGGTTACTAGACCGACACGTTAACCACTCACATACCGTGGCAAGCAAACCAACGATGAACATTTGTAACAGTTCGAAATTCTCTCTTTGAGTTACAGTGATGTGCCCACCGCACCATTGTTGAGGTAGTTTTGAGCATAAACATTCACCTTTTTTAGCCTATAATAATATATCTATGTAGCCATAGATCATCAGACACCGACCCAGCTGTAGTTGCGCCAGGAAGCGGACTGTACACTAACAGGATGATCAAGTTAATCCTCTTCAAAACCATTTGGCGAAGCTAAGGACGCCCCACTGGTGACGCGTCGTGCTCTTGACCAAGTGGGTCGCGTCTTGTGGTGCTCGTTGGTGCTTGTGCTGCTGAGTTCCCGGGTTTGCATCCCTGACTGGTGACAATGGCGGAGGAAGAAGGGTGAGATCTCAATCTCATTTCATTTTTCTTACGTAATGAGTGTTACAGGAAATGTGTCAAATTTCAGTGTGATGGACTGTTGGTTTCTTCCCGTGTTCATCTAAGTGGGTCATGTTGAGTTGGGTGCACGGACAGTGATGCCCATAAAAAGGACGTTTCAGTTGACCTATGGTCAGCTCGGAGGGAGGTTCGAGTTGGTCTCATTGAACTGATCTCAGTAGTCACGGACACGCTTCCGGATTACCGTTGACCCTTAGGTTAAGTTAGGTTAGCTTAGGTTAGATTAGGTCAGGTTAAGTTATTGAAAATTATTTAACGTTTTATTATAAATATCAAATTCACGGGAAAATTCTCAAAAAAAAAAAAATGTGTGGCAGAGTCTGATTTATCAATGTGTGAAATTTGACTCGTATTATTTTGACCATCTGAACTGGGCGCTGACACGTGCCACTTCATGTCATGTTTTGTGAATATTCCGTAATTAAGCGAGAGAATGAAGGAAGGACAACTAAATAAGGACAGAGGGGATTGTGGGAAAGTAAAATACGGTGATTATGGTGAGATTGCACACAAGTGGTGACATTCCGAAACAGGGATCATTAAGGCTGTGCAGATTTTTTTCTTTTTTGCATTCTTCTGCAATTCACTCTTTCGATCATATAAAGTGCCTTTTCTCAGCAACCAATGCGTTAAACAGCTTGAGATTTTTTCTGGATATGTTTCTTGTACTTGCTAATATTTTGATCATTTAGAATTCCTAAATTGGGTTTATTTTTAATGCAAGTGTCGTTAACATTTAACAAAAAAATATTTATCCAGATTGTTATTAAAAATAGCACATTAATGCCAGCCGTAATGTAATTGATTCACACTGTTTGTATTATTTTTAATAGCCAAAGGACCAGTTCTGTAGACCAAATTGTTGTCTTGAAAAGGTACAATATTTATAATTATGTCATAAAATATTTATAACAAATTAGAAAGAATTAATGGAAGTATCTAATGCAAAAGAAATGTTCTAGTTACACAGCGTAAAATGCCATAGTTTTCTTGAGCCGTGTCAATATTATTTTATAGATACTGAGTGTTAACTATCTTTGTTTTGTATTTGTCTGTAAATATTCGCATTTCTGAACTACATTCGGCTAACGTCCCCTTATCTCGTTGACTGCTTTGCTCATCAAGAACTCAAGAACTTTCTTTTTTCATATTCTACATTTGCTTTTGAGTACTGAGTTGATCCTGGTATGTTATGCCATCTATTGGGCATTATTTAGTATTACTTAAGCTTGGATCTTTTTCCGGAAGTAACAAACAGACCATTTTGTATACGTCTGTCCTCGACAGCTGAGGTTCATTTGAGATGTAAATAGGCATGGTGGAATAACAAGCAAATTCTTCCCGCCGCATTGTGTTTTCGAATCAATGAATATCATTTTTTGTACTAGTAAGGTGCAACAAGTATTATTTGCCTCCTGATTTTAGGAAATAATTTTACTCTGGGTCCCTTACTTGGTATGGAAACGATGCCTGCAAAAAAAAAAAAAAGTTTCGCCTCACAATAAACATGTATATACACGTATGATTTTGAATGTACATTTAGATTAATGAGGTCCCAAAATCTACAGACATTATAAGCCTCCATGATAAGTTGAGAATTATATATGCATTTTATTGCAGCTGAAAAGCCATTAGTTACAAAATTGTAAAATAAACATAATACTTCTTCTCTTCCGAATTTGGCTGCCTGTGGACCACATGGAACCTAAGGCTTTCTGGTTAATCTCCTCTTCTCTTCCCAAAAACTCTTCATTCGTTCACTTCTGATCTTTCGCTCCTCCTCGGATATTACCAGTTTGGCTCTAATTTTAGGTGTTTTCTCCTCGAACATCTGACGTTGTCAATTCGGTTTCTAAACTCTTCTCTGTTGTGGATCACGTCCACTGTGAGTCCACTTTCCTTGGCGTCTCTTTTAACCTCTTCTACCCACTTAGTTGTAGCCTTCAGCTCTGTAATATACTTGAATATCCTCTTAGTCAGTCGGTTCTCGTCCATTCTCACCAAAAGTCCGTAGAATTTCAACCTTCGCTTCCGCATTGTGACAGTAATTTTTTCAGTGTGTTTATAGAGGTCATCATTCTTTCTGTTCTTCCATGTCCCGTCAGCAGTTTTCAGTGGTCCTAAAATTTTCCTCTCCTTTTTTTCCAGTTCCTGAAGATCCCCTTTTTTATTCAGTGTCAAGCACTCCGAGGCGTACAGACCCTCTGGCTTTACTACTGTGCTATAGTGTCTGTGTTTTGCCTTGTAGGATATTGCTCGTTTGTTGTATCTGTTCTGGGTTAACCTATAAGCCAAATCCAATTTTCTAGCCTTTGCCCTATTTGCTTCTTTATCCAGCCCATTGGGTTCTATCCATTCACCTAGATATTTAAACTTCTCAGTTCTTTTGACAGTCCCATGTTTCACTTTTATGTGTCTCTCTCCAAGGTGTCTGTTTTCCATGTATTCTGTCTTTTCATAGGAGACTTTAAGACCCGTTTTTTCAGCGATTTCGTGCAGGGTATCCAGCATTTTTTGGGCATCATCTCGGCTTTGGGCTAAGAGGGCAAGATCACCAGCAAAAGCCAAACATTTCGTTTCCAGACTACCATAACATAACATGATTATTCTCTACTATTGTCTTTGCAATAGTCACTGAGTGGTTTTGTTCTTTTCTTGCACCACATAAAGGGATAATATTCACATTATTGATCATTTGCGGGGTGGAATTTTTGATGTGTAACATCTTTCCGCTCGGTTGCTGGATATTTTTAATGTGTAACATCATTCCACTCGGTTGCTGTATATTTTTGTGAGGGGGTGATTTTGTAAAATGGGACGGAAGTAGGACGGAAATGCAACGGAAACAATGAGCGCGCGTGGTGGCGGAGATTGGTATAATGACATACTGTTGGCCATGTGGCTGAAAACAAATATGATTTATTAAATTTTACTACTTTTGCTGTATTCTCATTTAATGTAAGCACTCGAGGCACTATCGGCCAAAATACAGCACTATCATGTGATATTTGCTGAAATAATTTGTCACGGAGTTTTACAAGTAGTTATTGCGGAAATAATAGTAATGAGAACTTACCGATGGTAATAACACGAAGGAATCCTTCATGTTTGCTGGCACAAGGTAGCACTATGAGTTCATTCTTAAAAAGATGCGAGTAATTAATGTGGAATTATTCTAATAACATGTCAGATGTTACACATCATATGCGACTACTGTAAGGCTCGTAATTTGTTGTTTGGTTGTGCATAACTAATTGTGAAAACCATGTATTGCAAGCCAAATAGTGGCATCCCTCTGCGTTTGGTTTGTATTTGTCCAATTCCTGTTTATCATAGCATCAGTTCCAAAAAATTCTTTAATAATTTCTTCTTGATTTCTTTTTCATCTGGCTATCACTGTATTGTATGCGTCTGTAAACGGTACCTGTAGCTGAATCCTTAATTCCTCCAGGAAAAAAAAAAATCTTTCTCTGGAGAAAGCGTACTTTGGCGTACTTCCCTGCTCCGAGAGCTCTTTTCAAAAATCCAGTTTTGACATTGGCAATTCTCTCCATATTCTTGATGGTTGATTTGTCCCAGATGAGGGAGATACCATATGTAGCAATGCGATTTACAGTGGTGTTGAAGAGCTTCATTGCTGTTGACAGGTCAAGGGATGTTGAGTTTGTGATGCTATAAGTAACATGCGCGGCTGCCGTTGTTCTTTCTTCAATATGACTACTGAAAGACGTACTTGTAGTGTGTAGTGATATTCCTAAATATTTGAATTTGTTAACGATTTCAAGTGGTCTTGTATTTAGTGTTAGTGTGTTAAGAATTATGACTTCTACAGCTTTTTAAAAATGCGAATGAAGAAACAAATAGTTAACGTGGTAACTCAGCACTTACATGGTTAAGACGTTATTATAGAATAAATAAATGGGGATGTAATTACGTATTTACATAATTGAAATGTAATTTTGATAATTGTTAATATCAAAAACGTTCGAATAAAAACGAGGAGTCGAACATTAACAAATGAAGAAACGTACTTTACTAGCCAAGGTTCCAACTAGATCTCGACTCTTCGGGGTTTGGCGGTAATTCGCTGAGAAATGTGTTGACCATACGCCCTAGTCAAACCTGTCCATCTGCGTGTGATTTGACTTCGTCTTTAATGTGTATTTTTAGTGCTTATTAGAACAGCGACAATCTATCTTTTCAATACCCACAATCTAAATTAATACACTTTAAAATATAATCATGAACAGTATGGTGTTTGAAGTCATTTTGTAAAAATGAGGAAAAAGTAGACTTATAAGATCGATCCGGGCAAATGTGTGTCTATCTGTCTGTCAGTCCGTCTGTCTGTCCTTCAGTCTGTCTGTCTGTCTGTGTGTGTGTGTCCCCCTATCAACTCCTAAACGTCTGAAGCTATCGAAACCAAATTTGGCATGAGTAAAGAGCTATGCCTGATTATTGCAAGACCATATTTGAAAATAACGTCAGTCCTACCAACTGCTGAAGAATCACAATTGAAAATTGAGGTATATATTGGATATCTCGGAATATATGCATGGGAATTGTTCCAAAATTTACATACTTATAGATAGTATTACATCAGACTAATTTACAGGAGCCCATACATGAGAGTGTTGCCAACATGATTCTATGTCTGCTGATAGGTCCAATCTTTAAATGCATGTACCTTCCATACTATCGATTGGATTTTAACCAAATTTGGTAGTTCATTTGCGCAACGGAACAGATATGAATATGCATTATTTTAGTGTCAACAGGGCTGCAAACTGTTTAAAAATTCACTGTATACATTTCTTACCTAATCTCAATATACAGTGTGGTCCACCCGCCCCTTATTATTTAGTTTTATGAAACCCAACTAACACTGCATTTCTCCCGATGGTCGATATTGCTCTGCGCTCTGTCTGTGTGACAGCAATGTAATTGGGTCATGGGTCTTGCAAAGAAAAACCGACCGTTAACTTTACGGCCCAGTCTACTAAAATATGACTTATTTCTCCTTGAAATAACACACATACACGTAATACGATCGAATTAATAGCTTACGCCACGTGATCTGTAATAGTAGAAAGTTAAATCAACACCATAAACCATGATTTAAGACTTTGACATGGACTTAAACGTTTGAGGTAGGACGGCTACAGTAACTACAGCACGTTTAGCGTGCGGAATCTACCATATGTTGGTGGCGGAGAGGGTTAAAGCCTGACCGTACGTGGTGGGCGCGAGCGGATAGAACGGTGCTTCGAGTCCAGTAGTAGGTATACTTTTTTGAACGAAAGCCCACATTCCATTTTAGTGGGGATGTAACTACATTGCCACATTTATTGCCTTACTACGTATTTTTGTGAAGAGTAAGTTGAATTTTGCTGATTTATAAAGAGAATACGATCGAATTGGTACCTTATGCCACGTGACCTGTAATGGCAGAAAATTAAAAAACTGGCATGAATATTAACATAACATATCGAAGTGTCACTCCGGAGGTCCGGGTTCGATTCCTAGCTCGGCCAAGAAATCTAATACTCGTCTGAGGACTGAAATTGGGTACACTTAGCCTCGTGAAGCAAGTATGTGAAGAGGTGGGTTCATTTCCCACCTCAGCCACACTGGAAATGGTTTTCCGTGGTTTCACACTTCTAATCCGGCCAAATTCCGGGACGGATTCTATCTTAGGGCCACGGCCGCCTCCTTCCCAATCCTTAATTGCAAATACACACATCATTACAAGCCCGCAATAACTCAGGTTATCAGACAAATTCTACACACACACCCAAGTAAACGGGGCTAAATGACCACGATGTTCTAGCCCCTCAAATAAAACAACATATCGAAGGATATTCTGATCGTCAGTGCTTGCATAGAAATATCCGTATTCCTTAGCATTTCCCAAGGTATTATTAGCCTACTTTCGATTTTGCAAAAAATGAAAATAGACTTACGAGATCTACACAGGGCCAAAAATTGTGTGTGTGTCTATGTGTGTGTGACTGTGTGTCTGTGTGTACTCTGAATGTCTGCCCCCCCCCCCCCTCCGTTATCAATTCGAACACGGTGAATCCGAATTGAACGAAATTTGGTACAGAGGTAGAACTAGCAAAGGGAACCTCAGTGTCATGTTTTATATCGCCGCCATCTTGACGGAAACGTAATGGCGGCTACCCTAAAGTTAAAATCTTGAATCAAATTACGACCTACCTAATAATCTGATCTCTACCAAATTTTGCAACAACATACCTTTATGTATAGATAATCTTTTGACCAAACTACAAGGTCATCAGGCCAATAATGTGCGAATGGCGGCCATGTTTGTGTGAAAATCGATTTCTCCTATCTTTTCAAACACGGTGAAACCGAATGGAACGAAGTTTGGTACAGAGGTAGCACTAGCAAAGGCCACCTCAGTGTCATGTTTTATATCGCCACCATCGTGACGGAAACGGAGTGGCGGCCACCCAAATGTTAAAAGCTTGGATAAAATACGACCAACCTAATCATTTGATCTCTACCAAATTTTTCAACAACATAGCTTTTTGTGGGAAGCATCTTTTGACTGAACTACAAGGTCATCAGCCCAATAGTTTGCAGATAGCGGCCATGTATGTGTGCAAATCGATTCCCTATATCAATTCAAACACGGTGAAACCAAGTTGAATGACTTTTTTTTACAGAGGTAGCACTAGGAAAGTGCACCTCATATTCATGTATAATATCCGTGTAGCACGTTGTATTTCAAGAAGCTACTACAACCAACATTCAATTATACTCCTTGAAAAGGACAAAGTGTTATAACAATACCCATGCATTTAGGAGAAAATAGGCTATACGTTCTTTATCGAACATCTTGTTTTGTTATTAAATTTTAACAAAAAGTCTTAGCATATCTTTAGGCCCGTATCACACGACACTCGCTGGCAAAGAAGCTCCTGTGATCGCTGGTACAAAATCCTGTATGATTCTGTTCTCTTCGTCAGTACACCTGCTTGTATGACCGAAGTGTATCACACGCTAGCATTTTGTACGCTAAGTTGTATGAAATAAAACCGAAGGGCTGTCGTTTGAGGGCATTATTTGCAGTTCATTCGCCTTATTAACGCAAAGCGGTCGCGAAACTTGCTTTAAGTAAATTAGAAAACATGCCAGGTACTGAATGAATGCAGCGCAACAAAAACCTCCAGAGTGTGTTGGAAATGTGTGCAAGTGTTATCGCGCCCGCTCGCTCTTTCGAAGATCCCGGGTTCAAGACTATCCAAAAGCAGATTTTTACAATTATTTTTAGCCTATTTTCAATTTTGAAAAGATAGGCTTATGAGATCACCTTTTGTCCGTGTGTGTGTGCGTGTGTGTGTGTGAGGTGTGGGTGTGTGTCCCCCTAATAAAATCTAAACGGCTGGAGCGATTTCAATGAAACTCGGTAAGTTCATAGCACTATTCCCGGCGACCTCGACCGTGTCCTTCAAATTTTGTTACGTCTCACCAATCCAACATGGCGGCTGTGCGAAATATTTCACTAGCATTCAATATCTCCGAAACTATTACCGATATCATCCTCAAATTGTGTACGGTGATAAAGGGCACTACTAGAAGTTCACCTATGAGACTTTCAAAAACCTGGTGACTACAAAACCAACATGGCGATCAAGCGAAATTGAGACTTTTAAATAGACATTTCTCGCGATTTAACTATCCAAACGTAATGAAACTTGGCACAGCAAATGTTTATACACATTGTAATGCACTGGAGTCTAATTTAGTTCAATTGTTTACATTACCTCAAAATGGCGGCTGTGCGAAATATTTCACTGACATTCTATATCTCCGATACTATTACAGATATCATCATGCAATTTTGTTTGGTGACAAAGGGTACTGACTCAAGTGTACCTATGTATATTTCATAAACCTGTAAAGGAAAAAACGAACATGGCGACCAAGCGAATTTGAAATATTTTAATAGACTTTTCTCGTGATTTAACTCTCTGAGCGCAGTGAAATGTGGTACAGTAAATGATTTTGCAGATTGTAATGCACTGCCATCTAATTTAATTCAATTGTTTACATAACCTCAAGATGGCGGCTGTGCGAAATTTTAAAATTAAGTTTTTATTCTTGTGTCGTAATCATGCGATCGAAGTGAAAGTTTGAATAATGAAGCTAGGCAATAATTGTCCTTGAATGGTACATAACTCTATGGCCTATACATATAACAATCCTAAATGGCGAGCTTCCGAAATATTTAGACGGTTCTCAATATCTATGAATCTTTTACAGCAACCAAACTGATTTTTTTATGTTCATAGAGACTATGAACATATGTTTACCTATAGGTCTTTCAGTAACCTGGTGAGCACAAATCCAACATGGCGGCGACGCGAAGTATAAATATTTAAATGGACGTTTCTCGCGAATTAACTATCCGAGTGCCGTGAAACATTGCACGTTAAATGCTTATACAAATGTTGATCCACTGGCATGTAATTTATTTTAATTGTTTGCATAATCA
Organism: Meconema thalassinum; assembly: GCA_946902985.2. Lineage (NCBI taxonomy): Eukaryota > Metazoa > Arthropoda > Insecta > Orthoptera > Tettigoniidae > Meconema > Meconema thalassinum. The sequence continues at coordinate 146,669,208 of OX336391.1, forward strand.
CAAGATGGCTGGTGTGCGTACTTTTAAAATCTCGTTTTTACTTCTTGTGTTCTAATCATGCGATTGAAGTTTGAATACCACACGTACACAATAATCTTAATGTAATAGTACAAAAATAAAAATCCATCCTGGCGACCATATGAAATATTTAGATGGTTCTCAATATCTACGAATCTGTTACAGCAATTAAACTGAAATTTTGTATGTTGATAGAGACAATTAACATGAGCAGGATATATGAAAATAGGCTGTATAGTTCTTCACGGAACTACTTGTTAATTATTTTATTATACCCTCCCTACCTCGTACAGCACGATTTCAACTTGGTTTTGTTCACATTATCTACGAAGACGATAGGGAAAGTTATTTTCATGTCTCATTTAAATGGTTATTTTCCCTAAATACTGTTCAAAACCATGGATGGTTACTATTCGTTATAATTATTTTTTTAGTCGATTTTACCCTCCAGGTTGGGTTTTCCCACGGACTCATTGAGGGATTCCATCATTACCGCCTCTACGGGCAGTGTCCTGGAGCTTGAAACATCTCGTCTGGGGGATACAACTGTTGAGATGGGTTCAGCACCTCGCCCAGGCCGCGACACCTGCAAAGCGAACAGGGTCCTCTTGAGGGATGGAAAGGGAGGGGAATATCGGGAGGGATTGGCAAGGAAGAAGGAAGGAGGCGGTAGGTAACATCCCGGCATTTGCCCTAAGGCGAAGTGGGAAACAACGGAAAACCACATAGAGGATGGCTGAGGTGGGAATCGAACCTCCTCTACTCATTTGGACCACCCGAGGCTGAGTAGACCCCGTCCCATTCCTCATACCACTTTTCAAATTTCGTGGCAGAGCCGGGAATCGAACCCAGGACGTCCGGGGGGGGGGGGGGGCAGCTAATCACGCTGACCACTACGCAACGGAGGCGACTTTATTCGTTATAATTAGAATTTTAATAGTTCAATATTAATCCCAGAATAATAATATGACACGTTCTGTAATTACTGCCTTGCTGCGAGGCTTAGCGGTAGCGTTCTCGCTTGCTGTCCCCGAGGTTGCTGGTTCGTATCCTGGCGCAGTGCGCAGGGTGCGCAAATGCGAGGGAGCCGTGTCAGTAGATTTACTGGCACGTTGAAGATCCCCTACGGAGTAAAATTCCGGCACCCCGGCGTATCTAAAAGCCAGTGCAGTTAAAAGGGACGTAAAACCAATAATGTTATAATTATCTGTATTTACTGTATGTTTGGGGCAGATGACCTCGTAGTTCCGCCCCTTAAAACCTCACTAACTATCTATTACTGTAAGTGTATAGCAAGCGCTTTTCGCACAGACGCCATTGAAAGAAATTATAGTTTCGGTCTGATGTATTTATTCGTGAGCCTACCCACATAACAAATCTATTTGTTATGTGGGTCGTCTGAGTGAGTCGGAGTTTACCTTTAAACAAAGGTGGTCACAATTTCGAACACTTGCTACCTTGAATATACAAGATACCTTGCTTTCGTTCTACAGATCATTATATCGTCGTCCAATCTGGCTGTGTACCATCGGATAAGTATGGTCCTTTTGAGGACCAAATAAAAATCACTCGTTGAAACAGATAGATATGCGTCCATAATACATCCACAATAAACGACATTAAGCAAAAAAAAAATTGTACAAGTTCAAGGTTTGAACATATTACATTGCGACTTCGTTGACGCTACTCTAGCAATTCTTGATTTAGCCACCATAGCTACCGAGAACCATGGTGTATTGCCTATTCGTAGATACTTCCTGTCCTAACGTAAGAAGGTGTTATTCGGAGCTCTGATCGTTTCAATCTTGCACTATATTTGAGGCCATTGAAAGAACACTGCCACTATTGATTTCTACTATATTCGCGAGGATGTACTCAACGGTAAAGTTGTACAAAGGGCGTAAAGGAGCAGGTACTAATGTTTTTAGGATGACTGTGATATACGCGTTAGTTGGGTTGCCTTCCTCCAAAAATAATAAGGGGCTGGTGGACCACACTGTATGAGAAAGTATGCAGACCAACAGTTCTAAACTTTGCATACATATAGTACCTGCAAATGTAGGTTAATTGTCAGTAACCGATATACTACAGTGCTGCCAACATGATTCTACGCGTGCTGATAGGTCAAATGGTGAATCACATGTAACTTCCATAATAATAAATGAAGTTAATTCAAAATTGGCACATATATAGATCATAATATTTCACTTTAATTTTGAGAATCCAATTTATGGCAGTGTCGCCAACCTGATTTTATGCATGCTGATAAATTCAATATTGAAATACATGCAACGTGCATACTATCTATTGGATTTCAACCAAATTTTGCATTGTGGACCTTAAGAGATGGAACTAATAATATATTTTGAGTTGCCAGGTCTGCCAACTGTTGATATATGGTCTCTATAATTTGAAGAAAAGTAGGCTCTTTAGTTCATCTCGGAACTACTTGTTTATAAGAAGTATGAGTTCAAATATATTTCCAAAAACGCCAACTATCTAAATGCTTAAATTTGCTCTAAAAATGTAAAATCAGATCTGATAAAATTTGCTTTATGTTAATAATGAATGAACAAATTCTTCAAAAAATACAGTCCGTAGTGGAGAAGTCAAAAATATGGAACTGATGATGTTGTTCATTGAGAAAGTTTGAGGTTGGGATTCATAGTGAATCTATGCATAAGTTGTAATAAAAGGTTTTATGATACAAAAGCTGTACCCGGCATGCGTTGCAATGCCAATCAAAGAAAGTGTTGGCATCGTAAATTTGTTGAAGTGCTTTTGGTTACACAATGTTTTCTTTCTTTTTCCACTGACTGTCTCTAAACTATTGTAAAAATGACTTTATGTTCGACCCTAACTATTATGTGTCAGAAAACTGTATCATAATGAGGCTCATTATAACACTATTTTTCATTATGAAACAGTTTCTCCTACCAATCAGAGCTCAAGAAACAGTTGTGTGACCAATTAGATAAGGATACCTTCGCGCATGCGCTCAAAATCCAACATGTCTATATAAATTACCGAAATAGCACCGTCCATATGTTCGTGTAAGTAAACTGGTGAATATGAGACAAGAAATGGCACTGTACATTAATATCCCCAAAATCAATTTCTACACAGCGCGTGGTTTTGAAACGACTTCGGAGACAGTTTTCCTAAATACTGGAGCACAATCTGAACATATGGCATTGAAGCACACAGAGCGCATGCGTCGGTTGTCCAGAGAGTTTGGAAAACAGAGATATACTACCCACCGCAGCACCCTATCACAACATTCTAGTGACTGAACAGATATTTGTGAAATTTATGTTAAAACATATAATACAGTTATAATTATCGTCGAACATAATCAGTCGTATGCAACTCGCCTATAATGGTAATTAAGACACTCGTATGGAAATCACAAAACTCGCATACGCTCGTTTTATAAAAATACTCGTGTCTTAATTATAGCCATTATAGGCTCGTTGCATAATGTACTATACTAATTCAAAAACATTCTTGGGAGCGTGCACAACAACTCGCAAAAGTTTCATCGCAATTAGATAAATGGTAGACTATATGAACGCTTACGGGACTTTGTCTAAACGATTCGCGCGTTTTCACTCATTTGTTGAATTTACCCGATCGAGACATATTGTAAAAAGGATTTACTATATCAGAATCCTTTGGAGGAGTGTACATAACAACTCACCAAAGTTTCATCGCAATCGGATGAATGGTACATGAACGCATTCGGGACATTGTTGAAACGATTCGCGCGCTTTCACTCATATGTTGAATCTACTCGTGCGCTACCATGAAATGGATTTATTAAGTCAGAACCCTTTGCAGGAGTGTACACACCAACTCACCCAAGTCTCATTGCACTCGGATGAATGGTATACCAACGCTTAAAGGACATACCCACACACAGACAGACAGGCAGGCTATCACGTAAAATTCATATTTATTAGTGATAAGAGTTTGTCCAAACATTCATCTATAATCTTCCTAATTTTGGGGGTAAGTGTCCCGGGACTAGAAGTAAGGTACTGTTGTTGTTTGAGTCTTCAGCCTTTTGACTGGTTTGATGCAGCCCTCCCTGTCCTGAGCTAATTGTTTCATCTCTACATAGCTACCACACCCTACATCCGAGGCAATCTGTTTAACATATTCTAACCTTGGTCTACCCCTAAAGTTCTTGTCCTCAACCCTTCCTTCCATAACTAAGCTTGCTATTCCTGGGTGTCTCAGTATGTATCCTACCAACCTATCTCTTCTCTTCATTAGCAATTGCCAGAAACATCTCTCCTCTCCCACTAGTCTCAGTACCTCTTCGTTTGTAACTCAATCTACCCATCTGATCTTCATCATTTTCCTGTAACACCACATTTCAAACGCTTCAGTTCTCCTCTTTTCTGCTGCACCTCCAAGTTTCACTTCCATACAGTGCCACTCTCCAGACAAAGGCCTTCAAAAATGACTTCTAATACCTGAATCTATATTCGATGTCAACAGATTCCTTTTCTGTAGAAATGCTTTCCTTGCCTGAGATAACCTACTTTTTACATCCTCTTTGCTTCGTCCATCACTGGTTATTTTGCTTCCTAAGTAACAAAATTCTCCTACTTCCTTTAGCTTTTCACCTGCCAATCGTGGCATTTGTCTGAATGGAGTGAGAACATATCCAGTGAATAACCACATTAAGGCTGTCTACTGTCAGCACCGACATTCAAACCTAAGATATCCGGGCTTTATGTAGCTGCCCTCGCGGACGTGGTGCTCATGTATATATGTATATCTTAATCACTTGTAATTTATTTCAGCCTATGTTTGACATATTATAGTAATTGGAATTACATATTTTTTGTTGACCGACAGAAAATTACAATATCAGTTGCAGCTACAAATTCACGATTTAGCTAATCACCACGTGGAATCAACAATAGCAACAACGAAATCTGACTTCCTTGTCTGATAATAGAACTCGTGGTCTTGGTAGCAGGAAGTCTCACGGAGGAAGCCACTCTACTAATGACCGTAGTGGATGAGGACTTGGAGCAGAAGATCCAATAAGCGAAATGAAATGAAGTGCGAAGAATTAGCGAGGCAGATGAAATGAGGCTTGAGCCGCAGGGCAAGGCTGAAGGAAACGATGCCGACTTAATGTCCGGGGGTAAAGATGTGTCTCCTTAGACTTATATTTTATGGGCTCCAAGGAATTTCATTGAGAGACGCAGCCACCTATAACCCAGGTTAGCTATAATTAATGCCACTGGGGAATCATCGTTTTAATTAATATCTCTGCCCAAGACTGTGATGAAGTAAATGAACTCTTACAGCAAGGGCTTGGACCGTTCTGACTGATACAGGCAGCGGAGTTATGGCAGCTTTCGTTTCAAATTAGAAGGAATAGTATATCCTTATTAATTAGAATGATGAGAAGCCTCCGTGGCTTAGGCGGCAGCACACCGGTTCAAATCCCAGTCACTCCATGTGAGATCTGTGCTGGACAAAATGGAGGCTGATGGGATTTTCTCCAGGTACTCAGTTTTTCCCTGTCAAAAATGTCATTCCAGCAACACTCGCCACTATCATTTCATCTGTCATTCATTTATTCATTGCCTCAGAGGAGTGTGACAGGCTTCGGCAGCCAGCACAGTTCTTATCCTCGCCGCTAGATGGGGGCTTCATTCATTCCATCCCTGACCCGGTTGGTCAACTGCAAGCAGGCTGTGGATTTTCAATTAGAATGATGAATCCTGATCTGAAGCCAGTTTGACATGCTAGACGTTAACGAGTTCTGACGTTCCTTATCAGACAAATTCTATGAACACAGACACATGTACACAGGGCTAAGTTGCCAGGATGTCTAAGCCACTCAAATGAAACAACAACAGCAACTACTTCTATTTCTACTCCTTGGCGTGGTTAAATCGAACACCATGACCGCAATCCAGAGATCAGTTGTTCAAATCTCAGCGCTTACAGCGGCTATTCTGGTGTAGTATTTCCAGGTTTTTCCACACTTTCTCCAGAAAAATACAATGGCAATACTTTGTTTCAAGTCACGGAAGACCTACCCCATCCTTGACCCTAATCATTACAGCTGCACATACTACTACAGTCATCTCAGAAACTCAGGTTATCAGAAAAACTCAAACCACAGCCAAGTACACGGGGCTGATGACCAAAGACGTACCAAACCACTAAAATAAATTAACAAGACGAACAATATTCTTTATATCACGAGTCGTGGAGTAGCGAATTATGTTTCAACATAGCCACTTGTCTAATTTAATGTAAGGAATTTTATTCTAATGCCCTTTTTCACCAGCGTCAATTAGATCTCAATTCATCATTAAATATTATTTAACTTTGCACGAGTACTTCATAAAACAGAAAAGCTCGTTATCTTACCACTAACAAGGAATTACGTTAATTGGACATATCTGACCACTCAGCTCTCTAAAGCATCGTTAATGTTGAGGGAAACAGCTGAACACTACCTCGCGCATCTTGAAATTGCAGTTTGTTTCTGAGTTTCTCACTAACTTTCATCCTTATGATTATTCGATATGTTTATGACAATGTAATTATACAAGATCTTTCCTTTTTTTTCTTAGTCGTTTTACCCTGCAGGATTGGCTTTTCCTACGGACTCAGCGAGGGATCCCACCTCGACCGCATTCAGGACAGTGTCAGGTTGGGGGATACAACTCGGGAGGTGGGACGAGCACCTCGCCCAGGTGGCCTCACCTGCAAAGCGAACATGGGCTTTATTAGGGTTGGGAAATGAAGGGGAGATTTGGAGGGATAGGCAAGGAAGAGTGGAGGAGGTGGCCGTGGCCTGACAGTAGGTACTGTACCAGTATTTTGCTGGTGAGATTAAAGCAATTTTGGTTTGGATATTTTTTACGCAGAGCCGCGATCTTTTGAATGTACGAGATTATATACGCAGACTGGATTACAGCTGGTTAAGGAGAACTGATACTATCCCGCAACAACTACATGTGGCCAGATGTGTTTCCAGTTATGTCACGCGCTAGCAGATGACTGCCAAGGTCAACGCTCCGTAGATGGAAAGGAAGCGATATGAATCGCAATTTTCTCGCTGAAGGCGATTAATAATCAATTACTGAGATTACAGAGAGGACGGACGACATGTATATGTTAGGAATATTAACATACTGTATTATGAAGCGTTTTATTGAGTTTTCACTCCGTTGAAGGCGTTAAATAGCAGGAATTGCTATTTTACGTGTATAGACTTCGATATACTGTGCCCTTGGCCTACGTCTTAGGCCAAGGACACATTACGTCATTGGAGTACTTATATAGGGCAATGTCATGATGTTAATGAGAATGAAATCATCATTATGTAATGATCATAATAATAACTAGGATCTTTCTGCCGTGTTGAAGACCACATATACTGTATATGGCTTGGCAGTTCTGACAGGGAGAAATTTATGGTTTTCACACAATGGGCAGAGCAGGTGCGTCATAAGTCGCTTGCCTGCAAGTTTCAGAGCAGGAGCACTCCAGCGAATTCTGAGAATCTTGCCAAAACGCAGTAACCATCTCGAGTCAACACGCAGTAGATGCTTGACTCCGCCCTCAGAGAGTACGCCTCGGTTGGTTACAAGAGATCAAGACATTACATGAATGATCTAAAACGCCCATGATGAATCTAATTATCATCAAGAATTTTGGGAATGCGGTAACGGATTAAATATCTCTGTGTTCATCGAGTAGAAGTAGTCCCCCGCGCAAGGAAATTTGACAACGTCGAGTGTGTGAGAGAGAGAACATAGCGTCCTTCAGCAAGAAATTAGTTCTACCCAAGCGCTGATGATATAAATTTAGCCTATGATCGAGTTCCGTCGTGAACCATAAGATTAGCAAGGCCATATTTTTGTGTATAAATTAAGGTACCTGATTACTGTAGCCTATGATTATGAAAGGAGCATTTGGTGTCGTATGTGCAAAACTGTGAATTGGCAACCATTTTGTCATATATGTGGGTGAAGTCTGTGACAGCGGGCATTGTTCATCATTCAGCCAACGTTAGTGGATGCTGGTCCATGTAGCGTCACGCCCAGGCATTAGCGCACGAAAAGCACAGTCCATTGTTCGGCTGATGCGAAATAATATTAAAAACGAATACTGAGCTGTGAATGTGTATAACAGTAAGAACGGATGTGAAATTATATGTAATTCAAGTGAAAAATATATAACAGAAAATGTGTCCGCGACAAGTGTAGAAATAGTGTGAGAATTTGTCATCTATGACACAAGTGTATAGTCCACTAATGTATATTTTTTTTAGTGGTGCATAATCTAATTAAATATGTGTGTGTGTGCATTTTAAAAGGGTGCTGGCTTATAGCAACCTAGTGATAATGGAGGATTGCAGTGATATTAGCGAGTGGTGTTACATCATCATGATGGGATTCGAACTGGCCATGGAGGTCATGTGTTAAGTTATACTGTTGCGGGCCTCTGGTCCAGCTTATGCAAAGATGACGAAGGAGCCTTCAATGCGATGAGTACCTTTTGATTACATTTTACAGTGTCAAATAATTCATGGATTTTATCGCCATAATGTTAGCATGTTATTTGTTTTCTTTTGATTTGTTTTATCTTGTGTGTACAATGACTGTGTCAATGGCGACCATAGTTGTGCATCTGACGGAGCTGGGTACGCTCATAAGGATTAATGATCAGAATAATTATTTTAATGAATTAAAAGTGCCTAATTTAACGTAAGGATGTTGCTAGGTAATCGTATCCGTACATAAAACACATGGTAGAACTCCCTATTTTATTTATAAATGTGTGTTAGAAATATCCCCTGTGTTTTTTCCCCCGAATAGAACGAACGAAACATGGTATTTCGATAGATGCCCTTTCCAGGCAAAATCTCATTATTTCGTGTCAATGACCAGAGATAGTAATTTATGTATTTACATACCGGATGAATTAATAGCCGATGATTTTTTTTGGGACGATATTTAAACGACCATGGTGTATTATGATGGATGATGTAGTATTATGGTGTAGCAATGAGTAAAGTTTATAGGACAGTTTACAAAGGCGTGAATGATTTAAGAAGTGACGGCTGAGCCAGCCTCACTATTTGTTATATTGGTTTTTATAGAACGCGTGTGATATATAAGGTCATACAGGTAAGATGTTGTAAGGAGAAATCTACGATGAAATAAGATAAAATAGATAATAGTAAATAAGGCCTGAGGAGAAGATGTCGGATGAAAGTATGATAAGTTTACAATGATATTAAGTAAATTGTATGTGTAAGGTAGTGGCAATTAAGCACAGATAAAATAATGCTATAATTAATATATATATCTGATTGAAATCATATCGCACAGAGGGGTGAAGATGAAGAATTCACATTGCAATAATATCTCACAGGTAAGAGAACGGTTTGAGTTATAACGCGATGATTGTAATAATTAAGTTGTATTCAAGAGTACTATGATCTGGCTCGCACAGCTGGTAAGAATACAATCATATGTTAGCCAGGAAGGGTGAAGACTTGCATTTCTACCTTTTAACGGTCAAGGTTAGCCAGGAGGCGCGGCTCGCCTATTGTCATTTTCCACAAAGAGAGGGGTCCACTCTGGACTCGCGTGCTCGTCGCAGTGATTCTTTAAAATTTTTGTTATGTTTGGTCCCAAGTTTAATATTTACGATAAGGTACGTTGGGTTACTATCCTGATGCCTCCAATCGATAGTGTTTCTTTTACTGATCATTTTGATATAAGGGACGGTTTTGTCTGCTGACCATACAGTCCCGGGTTCGATATCCTCTTGTTGTGCCTGGTCCAGAAACTATTTTAAACGGGTGCTAGGTAGGCAGTAACCTTGCGGTCCCGTGTTCGAAATCCTTTTGTTTATGCCTGGTCGATCAGTCTTTTTAAATGGGTACTAGCTAGACAGTGACCTTAGAGTCCTGTGTTCATGAATAATTATTTTCGGTCCTGGAAAATAATTATTATTATTAAGTTTTTTTTTATAGTTAATATTGGTTCAAAATTATCTTGAGATTTCTTTTTCTCGATAATTGTTGAACGGACCATGCTTTGTTCTATTGTAACCTCGTTCTGCAAGATAAGGCATTCAAGGTAGGAAATGTGTAGGTAGCGAATACCCCTAAATACATATTGATCCTATTAAATATGCCACTTAGAACATTTTGTGCCATGTCTATCTTTTTCAGGGGTCGCGGCTTCAAATACATTCACCGTTGTTTAACATAACACTGATACAAGGTACTTCTTCTGTGTCATGTCCATTTTTTTTCAGGGGTCGCGGCTTCAAATACATTCACCGTTGCCTAACGTGACTCTGACACGATACGATTACTTTAATAATGTTTGGTTGGAATTATTAATTGTTTTTCATGTTTATCCAACCCAAGTTTGAAAGGCAGATGATTAGTCATCATTTTTATGATGTTATTTTTGTTTGTTCTTAAGGCATTTTTTTTAGTTTGTTTATTAAATATCCATGAATTATTTGACAAGGCATCGGGTGCTTGGTTCGAGAATGTATCACGTCGAACGCAAGGGCCGAAGCCAGGCTTATCATATCGCTAATATGTTAATGTAATGTGTGACAATTTGTAAGTGTGTTTCAAGGCTAAGGAAACTAAATGGCTTCATTGATTCAGCTAATTTGTTTTAAAGCTAAGACGTCCAAAGTAATGTCGGGATTGGACATTAAGATTCCGTACGGAAAGGCTTCCATAATTAATTTACAAGAGTATGTAAATAAGATGCATAAATCATATTCATGTTTGCAGATAGAAATACATAATTAATGCCATGAAGGTTAAGATTTGATATGAGGGTAAACTTTTATTTAACGGAGGGATTCTAGTAAATGTTAATTAAACGCCATTAATAATTAAATAAGTCAATGGCTAGGCTATAATGTATACTTCGGAATGGCCATGGATGTCTCTGATATTGAACATACCATGTATCTGAAATGTAATTGGATGATATTAGACTCAATGATCATTATGTTTACTCAGATTAATGATTGATTAATTTCGTATAAATGGATTTCTTTTTCTTAATCCATACTGTTGTTGCAGTTGACCGGACCCTCTTGATCCCTCATCTCTTAATAACTTAACTTTCTGATGATATCTTATCAACGTAATTAATAAATTTGATTATGGCAATTAAGGCTAATTGGTGTTAACCAGATTTCATTTCGATTCATTTCTTTATTTTTCCATATGATTGGTTTTTATTTATTGTCATTTAGACTTTCACGGCCCGTGTTATTATTCATAATATTGAATTTTGGGCTTATGCCGTGTTTTATTATGTTGCAATTCGACGCGTTTCGAAAGAAACCATGTCTTTCATCGTCAGGAATAATCTGGAATACGACAATGTTGCTAAGAGAAAGCAACGAAGAACATATAGAAGGTGCCCAAAGATGGACGCCATTATAGCCCCATATTAGGGACAACGGAAAGCAGCAGTGAATTACTTTCTCAGGGTTCTGATAATAGGTAGCCAGGATTCACTGAGATTGTAGCCGGTGTCGCGGTTGAAATTATCAGGGTGTTTACGTATTTCAACCGCCTCCCTGATGATTCTGGGACGATATTGCTTTATACGGGCAAGAACATCCACCCCTTGGAACATGACATCATGGCCAGGTGTTAAAGCATGATCGGCAACAGCTGATTTATCAGGTTGAATGAGCCTGATACATCTATTATGTTCCTTAATACGAGTGCATATTGTTCTCGAAGTCTGCCCGATGTAAACCTTGCCACAAGTACAGGGAACTCTGTAGATACCCGGTTGTTGCAATTTAGGCAAACTGTCCTTAGTTGGTCGCAGGAGTTGCCTAATCTTAACAGAAGTTCCAAATACAGTCCGTATGTTGTATCGACGTAGGATTTTAGCAATACGATCCGTTGTGTTATGTATGTACGGAAGGTAAGCACTTCCTCTTACATCTCTTTTCTCAACTGACGTCCTATTATTATCTGTTGGTTTCAGAACCGTAGAAATCAAAGCCTTGCTATAACCGCTGCTCTCAAAGGTGGTTCGCAGGGTGTTAATTTCTTCTTGTAAAGAAGACACTTCACAAATCCTCCTAGCCCTGCCCAGAAACATGGTATCCTTACAACTCTAACTACCAGGGCTAGGAGGATTTGTGAAGTGTCTTCTTTACAAGAAGAAATTAACACCCTGCGAACCACCTTTGAGAGCAACGGTTATAGCGAGGCTTTGATTTCTACGGTTCTGAAACCAACAGATAATAATAGGACGTCAGTTGAGAAAAGAGATGTAAGAGGAACTGCTTACCTTCCGTACATACATAACACAACGGATCGTATTGCTAAAATCCTACGTCGATACAACATACGGACTGTATTTGGAACTTCTGTTAATATTAGGCAACTCCTGCGACCAACTAAGGACAGTTTTGCCTAAATTGCAACAACCGGGTATCTACAGAGTTCCCTGTACTTGTGGCAAGGTTTACATCGGGCAGACTTCGAGAACAATATGCACTCGTATTAAGGAACATAATAGATGTATCAGGCTCATTCAACCTGATAAATCAGCTGTTGCCGATCATGCTTTAACACCTGGCCATGATGTCATGTTCCAAGGGGTGGATGTTCTTGCCCGTATAAAGCAATATCGTCCCAGAATCATCAGGGAGGCGGTTGAAATACGTAAACACCCTGATAATTTCAACCGCGACACCGGCTACAATCTCAGTGAATCCTGGCTACCTATTATCAGAACCCTGAGAAAGTAATTCACTGCTGCTTTCCGTTGTCCCTAATATGGGGCTATAATGGCGTCCATCTTTGGGCACCTTCTATATGTTCTTCGTTGCTTTCTCTTAGCAACATTGTCGTATTCCAGATTATTCCTGACGATGAAAGACATGGTTTCTTTCGAAACGCGTCGAATTGCAATATAATAAAACACGGCATAAGCCCAAAATTCAATATTATGGTTTTTATTTGTTAATAAATTTGATTGTAATCATACATCATAACTACTATGATAAGTATTAATTGATGCTGATTAGCATTTAATTGGTGGTTATTGGACATTAATTAGTCCATTGTTTATATTTTTGATTTTGACTTAATTTTATTGATTCCGTATTTGATTTATTTTACCTTTGAGTTATTATTATTATTATTATTATTTTAAATTTCATTTCTACTATTTTGGTTTTATTTCATTTATTTGTTTTTGCTGTACTGGTGTTTGGTGCATTAAATTTGTTTATTCTCATTCAGAATCTGTGTATGATGAATTTTATTCAGCCCTAGTGATCTTCCTATAATATCCAGAACAGTTTCATATTCAAGCTAGTGTACCGTTCATGCCCCGACGACAGAGTCCTGTTCTGAAGGCCTTGTGCAAGGGTACAATACATCGATATACTAACCTGAGGAGTGGAGGTATGCTCAGTGGGAGTTTTGTGTCCTGAGAAGAGACGACAGATTGATTTTCATATTCAACCGGTAAATAACATTCGGACGGGAAAAGTGAATAAGTGAAGTGCGCTTCGTTCAAGTAAATTCACGAGAAGGAGCTCGGACATTGTCATATCAGCGATGCTCATCAGACTGAAGACTTGTTCTTCATTTTCCTATTGCTAAAACTGGAACTTATAATATCTACAGTGGAGAAACAATTTGACACAGACATTGTTCTATATAATTAGCAACATGTTATTCAGACTGGAGTCGGGAGGAATGAATACGCAGTTTTATGAACTTGCCATTATGAAGTGCTAACGAGGGAACGGTACGAAGTCGGACGGTGAATTTCGGTTTTATTTTTACATAGTCGTGAAGGTTGATACTTTCTTGTACCCTAGGTCCAAACTTTCCATTAATTTCTTGGAATACGATCAAGAACAAATGTCCCATTTCTCCGGCTTTAGAAATGTGATATTGCACTGTGTGGGAGTGCGTAAAACTATTTCGGCCGTAGGCACTAATAAGAGCTGCAATAATGTTGCAAGCAGTCATTACAACACAAAGACTCCAATGCGATCGCCTGTATGTGGAATAGCCATCAGTCGTGGATAACTTGACCGTATACAATAGGATTCGCCGTCTCATATACACAACTGTTGGCAGCAGTATGTGGTGGGGGATACTGGAGAACCGAACGAGTGGAGAGGGTAGGCGTGGCAAGACAGCCGCTGGCTGTGCGCGCTGATGACGTGTGCTGGCATGTAGTGTACAATTTAGAGCGCGCACCACCAACTTTGAGCTCCCAAATGCCCCCTTAAAAAGGACTTGCGAAAAATTAGACCTCCACTACCATTTTCAGCGTAAAAAGACCTTCACGACTAAGTAAAAATAAAGCCAAAATTCGCCGTCCGACTTCGTACCGTTCCCTCGTAAGCTACCAAAGGTACGTAACAGACAGAACAGAAACGGATATCATAAGTAACTACGCAGTAGAACAAGAATTATACTGTTCATTACCACAAAATGAGTGAAGGAAATTCTACAAATAGCCCTCTGAGACGGAATATTGTTACAAATGGAGAGGTCTTCAATCAAGAGAGCAGGTGTCTCCTATCGCTACGAACGAGATCCAAGGGTTGTCCAGGAGAGATGCCATTGACTATTCGAGGAAGGACGAGCAGGGGGAAGGAGTTCGATCCAGGAGGGTCAGCATCATTTCGGAACCAAGGTGTTGTTTGGAGTAGGAATGGTTGTGTATTCCAATATAGACGTTCATCAGGAAACCATCACAAGGTAGATGGGAAGATTTCCATTACGTAGACAGTAGATGTAGAGATAATTGTGGAGTAACATTTTTCATTATATTTCTATAGTATGTTGAAGTGAACAATAGTTTAATTATGACGCTTCTGTCATTTTTAGCCTATTTTCAATTTTGAAAAAATAGGCTTATGAGATCACCTTTTGTCCGTGTGTGTGTGCGTGTGTGTGTGTGTGTGTGTGTGTGTGTGTGATTCGTGTGTGTGTCCCCCCCTAATAAAATCTAAACGGCAGGAGCGATTTCAATGAAACTCGGAAAGTTCATAGCACTATTCCCGGCGACCTCGACCGTGCCTTTCAAATTTTGTTACGACTCACCAATCCAACATGGCGGCTGTGCAAAATATTTCACCAGCATTCAATATCTCCGAAACTATTACCGATATTACCCTGACATTTTCTATGGTGATAGAGGGAACTACTATAAGTTCACTTCTGTGACTTTTGAAAACCTGGTAACTACAAAACCAACATGGCGGCCAAGCGAATTTGCGACATTTAAATATACGTTTCTCGTGATTTTACCAACCAAACGCAATGAAACTTGGTACAGTATATGTTTATATACATTGTAATGCACAGACATCTAACTTCGTTCAATTGTTTACATAATCACAAGATGGCGGATGTGCGAAATATTTAACCGGCATTCTATATCTCTGAAACTATTAGCGGTATCTCCCTAAAATTTTGTACGGAGATAAAGGGCACTACGGGAAGTCCAGCTATAAGACTTTCAAAAACCGGTTAACTACAAAACGAACATGGCGGCCAAGCGAATTTGAAAATTTTAAATAGACCTTTCTCGCGATTTAATGTTCCAAGCGCACTGAAACCTGGTACAGGAAATGTTTATACACATTGTAATCCACTGGTATCTAATTTAGTTCAATTGCTTACATAACCTCAAGATGGCGGCAGTGCGAATTTTAAAATTAAGTTTTTATTTCTTGTGATGTAGGCATGCGATCGAAGTGAAAGTTTGAATAATGAACCTACGCAATAATTTTCCTTTAATGGTACATGACTCTATGACGTATACATTTAACAATCCAACATGGCGACCATCCGAAATATTTAGACGATACTGAATATCTACGAATCTATTTCAGCAATCAAACTGCATTTTTTTAATATTCATAGGGGCTATGAACATACAGTAAGTTCACCTATAGGACTTTAAATAACCTGGTGATCACAAATCCAACATGGCGGTGACGCGAATTATAAATATTCACATGGACTTTTCTCGCAATTTAACCATCCGAGTGCAGTGAAACTTGGCACAGTAAATCCTTATACGAATGTTAATCCACTGGCATCTAATTTATTTCAATTGTTTCCATAACCTCAAGATGGCAGCTGTGAAAATTTTTAAAATCTCCTTGTTTTTCTTGTGTCCTAATTAAACGATTGAAGTTTGAATACTACACGTTCACAATAATCTGCATGTAACAGTACATAACTCTAGGACCTACATATATAAAATCCAACATGGCGACCATCCGAAATATTTAGTCGGTTCTTAATATCTACGAATCTATTACAGCAATCAAATAGAAATTGTGTATGTTGATAGTGGCAATTAACTTAAGTAGGATATATGAAAATAGGCTGTATAGTTCTTCACGGAACTACTTGTTAGCTGTTCGTTTACCAGGATCTTGATTCGATTACGAATGTATCTTTCGCTTTACTTTTGGTAGTTTCGATGTTTTTGGATTAATTACTTTAGAATTTCGTCTATTAGCCTACTTTTCACATTTTGCGAAAATGAGGAAAAAGTAGACTTATGAGTAGAGCCCTGCGCGGATAAACAAAACGTTATCCGCATCCGCCCCGCATCCGCACGACTGTTATCCGCATCCACCCCGCATCCGCATTACTGTTATCCGCATCCGCCCCGCATCCGCATTACTGTTATCCGCATCCACCCCGCATCCGCACGACTGTTATCCGCATCCACCCCGCATCCGCATTACTGTTATCCGCATCCACCCCGCATCCGCACGACTGTTATCCGCATCCACCCCGCATGCGCACGACTGTTATCCGCATCCGCCCCGCATCCGCACGACTGTTATCCGCATCCACCCCGCATGCGCACGACTGTTATCCGCATCCGCCCCGCATCCGCATGACTGTTATCCGCATCCACCCCGCATCCGCACGACTGTTATCCGCATCCACCCCGCATCCGCACGACTGTTATCCGCATCCGCCCCTCATCCGCATTACTGTTATCCGCATCCACCCCGTATCCGCATGACTGTTATCCGCATCCGCCCCGCATCCGCACGACTGTTATCCGCATCCACCCCGCATCCGCACGACTGTTATCCGCATCCACCCCGCATCCGCACGACTGTTATCCGCATCCACCCCGCATCCGCATGACTGTTATCCGCATCCACCCCGTATCCGCATGACTGTTATCCGCATCCGCCACGCATCCGCACGACTGTTATCCGCATCCACCCCGCATCCGCACGACTGTTATCCGCATCCACCCCGCATCCGCACGACTGTTATCCGCATCCACCCCGCATCCGCACGACTGTTATCCGCATCCACCCCGTATCCGCACGACTGTTATCCGCATCCACCCCGCATACGCATTACTGTTATCCGCATCCGCCCCGCATCCGCACGACTGTTATCCGCATCCACCCCGCATCCACACGACTGTTATCCGCATCCACCCCGCATACGCATTACTGTTATCCGCATCCGCCCCGCATCCGCACGACTGTTATCCGCATCCACCCCGCATACGCATTACTGTTATCCGCATCCACCCCGCATCCACACGACTGTTATCCGCATCCACCCCGCATACGCATTACTGTTATCCGCATCCGCCCCGCATCCGCACGACTGTTATCCGCATCCACCCCGCATCCGCACGACTGTTATCCGCATCCACCCCGCATCCGCACGACTGTTATCCGCATCCACCCCGTATCCGCATGACTGTTATCCTCATACACCCCGCATACGCATTACTGTTATCCGCATCCACCCCGTATCCGCATGACTGTTATCCTCATCCACCCCGCATACGCATTACTGTTATCCGCATCCACCCCGCATGCGCACGACTGTTATCCGCATCCGCCCCGCATCCGCATGACTGTTATCCTCATCCACCCCGTATCCGCATTACTGTTATCCTCATCCACCCCGCATACGCATTACTGTTATCCGCATCCACCCCGTATCCGCATGACTGTTATCCTCATCCACCCCGCATACGCATTACTGTTATCCGCATCCACCCCGTATCCGCATGACTGTTATCCTCATCCACCCCGCATACGCATTACTGTTATCCGCATCCACCCCGTATCCGCATGACTGTTATCCTCATCCACCCCGCATACGCATTACTGTTATCCGCATCCACCCCGTATCCGCATGACTGTTATCCTCATCCACCCCGCATACGCATTACTGTTATCCTCATCCACCCCGTATCCGCATTACTGTTATCCTCATCCACCCCGCATACGCATTACTGTTATCCGCATCCACCCCGCATACGCATTACTGTTATCCGCATCCACCCCGTATCCGCATGACTGTTATCCTCATCCACCCCGCATACGCATTACTGTTATCCTCATCCACCCCGCATACGCATTACTGTTATCCGCATCCACCCCGTATCCGCATGACTGTTATCCTCATCCACCCCGCATACGCATTACTGTTATCCTCATCCACCCCGCATACGCATTACTGTTATCCTCATCCACCCCGTATCCGCATGACTGTTATCCTCATCCACCCCGCATCCGCATGACTGTTATCCTCATCCACCCCGTATCCGCATTACTGTTATCCTCATCCACCCCGCATACGCATTACTGTTATCCGCATCCACCCCGTATCCGCATGACTGTTATCCTCATCCACCCCGCATACGCATTACTGTTATCCGCATCCACCCCGTATCCGCATGACTGTTATCCGCATCCACCCCGCATCCACACGACTGTTATCCGCATCCGCCCCGCATCCGCACGACGGTTATCCGCATCCACCCCGCATCCGCATGACTGTTATCCGCATCCGCCCCGCATCCGCACGACTGTTATCCGCATCCACCCCGCATCCACACGACTGTTATCCGCATCCGCCCCGCATCCGCATGACTGTTATCCGCATCTGCCCCGCATCCGCATGACTGTTATCCGCATCCGCCCTGCATCCGCATGACTGTTATCCGCATCCACCCCGCATCCGCATGACTGTTATCCGCATCCGCCCCGCATCCGCATGACTGTTATCCGCATCCGCCCCGCATCCGCATGACTTTTATTCGCATCCGCCCCACATCCGTATGACTTTTATCCAAATCCGCTGATATTTCAATATTATGTTTAATTTATTAGATCAAGCATAACGTGTTAAACCAACACATTTAGACATTTGAGGAGAAAGTTGTTCCTGAAAATTTGCTTCATTGCAAGGAACTTCAACTTGGCATTCCAAGGGACTTCAAGTTGGATGACACTTCTGGTTCCTTGACCTCCGCTTTAGACAAAAAAAAATGCTATACTTTTTTGGCTACTTTCACACTTGTGCCTCAGTAAGTTTGATGTGCTTGATTTGTGTCCTGAGTATGAATACACTTTTTTTTTGCAGGTAAAACATCACTATATCGTTCACCTTTTAGTTTCCATTGAAAACGTAACGAAATATCTACCATATCGTTGACTTGAGCTTTGTTTCACGTGCTATTGAATATTCACCTTGTTTTATTTTATATATAGTGTATCCATGTTGGTGAAATGATGTTCATACTCACGGTCGCGGAAACATTCAGTACGTGAACTTCTCTTTACGCTTGGAGAAAGGGATTGACATTTGGCCGGAAATTCCAAGTCAGTCATCGTCCTTCTGCTTCTGGACCCATCCATGTTCGCACAGTTGATGTCATAGTTGATGTTGCAATATCACAGCCAACGTGCTTCAGTGACAAGATGGAAATAAATCTACTGATAAACCTGGATCCCGATCTTCCGGGATAGCTTACATGGCGAAGTAGCTGACATGAGGAATGTTAATGATGTCACCACGATGAACCAAAGAATAACAAGCTTATTGACAGCATTATATCTCGTACGTATGGTAATAATGGCAGTGAGAATTGATGATGGTGATGATGATGTTGAGATGTCAAGACCATCTACTACAAACATACGGTACTTAATAAAATGTAGTTGAAAGCATATGAGTAAAACGATCTTCTCGTGTATAAGTTCAATACGTGCCTGACTATTTCGTAGGCAATAGGCTATAGGAGTATTCCTCTTTTAAGCATGAAGCTGTAGATTGGCATATCAAATATGTAATATTAACGTAAGTTTGTATTCTGAAGACTATCCGCAATTTTACTCGAAACATTATCCGCAGCGTATCCGCTATCCGCACAGCAATGCAAACTATATCCGCGTGGCGAAAATATTTGCGGATATCCTCGGGTTTATCCGCGGATATCCGCATCTGCGCAGGGCTTTACTTATGAGATCGATCTGGGCAAATGTGTGTCTGTCTGTCTGTCTGTATGTCTGTGTGTGTGTGTGTGTCCCACCTATCAACTCCTAAGTGGCTGAAGCAATCTAAACCAAATTTCGTATGAGTAAAGATCTATACCTGAATATCTCAATGCCATATTTGAATATGATGTCAGTGCTACCAACTGCTCAAAATCCGCAATTGAAATTTCAGCTCCATGTTGAATATCATGGAAGGTATGCATGAGAGCTATTTCAAAATTGGCACATACATCGATAATAATAATAATTCAGTTTCATTTTCAGGAGGCCATACGTGACAGTGTTGCCAAAGTGATTCTAAGCCTGATGATAGGTCCAATTTTCAAATGCATATAACTTCTGCACTATCAATTGGATTTCAACTGAATTCCGTATGTACTATGTGTACATAAACATATATGACTGAGCGTATTCTTAAGAGCCACCAGGGCTGCCATCTGTTAATAAATGCTCTCTCTATTCTTTACACCAATACCAACATATCAGAAAGTATACAAGGCGACAGCTTTTAACTATGAACACGTATATTACCTGACATTCTATATTAATTTGGAGTAACTTATATACGTCAGTGCTACCAACATGATTCTATGCCTGCTGATAGGACCAAATTTAAAATACATGTAACTTCTATACTATCAATTGGATTTCAACCAAATTGTGTATGTGCTATGTGTACCATAACATATATGACTATGAGTACGGTATTCTAAAGAGCAACCAGGCCTGGCAACTGTTGATAAATGCTATATATTTTCTTACCCTATTATCAATATATGAGAAAGTATGCAAGCCGACAGCTCTTAACTTCTCACACGTATAGTACCTGACATTCTAGATTAATTTGGAGTAACTAATATAAGTCAGTGCTGCCAACATGGTTATAAGCCTGCTGATAAGTCCAATTTTAAAATAAATGTAATTTCTTTACTAACAATTGGATTTCATCCATAATTGGCAAAACATTAGATCATAATATTTCAGATTATTTTTGACCAACACATGCATGACATTGTTGCCGATATGATTTTACGCGAGCTGATAGATCCAATATCTAACTGCATGTAAAGTCCATGCAATCCATTGGACTGCGACAAACGTTTGTATTTTGTGCATTAAGAGATGGAACTAACAATATATTCAGTATCCAGGGCTACCAACTGTAGTGCTCTATTAGGCTACATTATGTCAGGTATATTTCGAACTAATTAGCAATTTCGATATTACTAACTTAATTTCGTCGTTATTCTAGATAGGTTATAGATTAATGATTGGCATGAATCTTACATGGTAAGAAAAGTAGGCTATTTAGTTCGTCACGGAACTTCTTGTTTTATTTTGGTATTTCCTTATGAACATTTTTAACGGTTGAGAAGATTTTGCGATAGGAAGGAGATTGCGTGTGTAAGAAGATTGCGTTTACAAGAAGAATATATTTTCGAATGATATTAATGAACATTCTACTGGAATTATTCACGAATAATTTTGAATATTCGCTCAGTAAAAACTACGTTGAAATAGAAGAGCTTTTTGATAATTGAAATAATACGTCGATTTGAAACTTAGATGTGAAGTAAATTAGATTTTTTGAATTCTGTATTAATATTTTCATTACTTTTTTGAGAAGACTTCAATTCTCGAATGACATTTAAGTTCATAATTCTTTGGTTTAGAATCATCGCAGTTTTTCCGATTTTCATTGATCTAAGATCATTGCCAGCTATTTCTAGGATCGATCATTTCAAATCGTTTCTTATTAAACTCAATTAACATTTGAAATACATTCCATGGTGTAGGATTGATCGAGCCTGATGAAAGGTCTGACATGTTTCGATTTTTGAGACAGAATTGTTTTGACTCTTACTAATACTAATACTCATTGTTATTGATAGTCAATTTTTGAAAAATTGTATTACTATTACGAGATGGTTAAGAATTTTACAAAGGAATATTTCGAATGATTTTCAGCATAATATGGTCACGCACATGTAATATATCACAATTCATAATGTAGAATTGATATTTGAGAAACTTTGAAGTGGTAGATTAATTTACAGCATACTTAGGCTTATATTAAATAATTATTGTATTTAGATGAGTCAACAAGTGGTTGAATGGAATTATAATGTGGTAATATAACTTCGTCGATTATTATGAGAAATGTTGGAGTTACGTGTGAAGTAATGTGAAATATAGTGAGAATGGTAAAATTATTGGTGAATTTAATGAGCTATAATGCAAGCACGATGAAAGTTGATGGATTCATTATGATGTTATTATGTTGGTTTTTTGTGATAGAGCACGAGCAATCTTTTTAAAAACCGTATGTAGGAATATTTTTGTACCACGAATGAGTTTTAAGAATTGAAATTTGAAGTGAAGGAATTTATTGATAACAAGATGTGCAGTAAAGAACATATAGCCTACTTTCTCCTAAATGCATGGGTATTGTTATAACTCTTTGTCCTTTTCAAGGAGTATAATTTAGTATAATTAAATGTTGGTTGCAGTAGCTTGTTGAAATACAACGTGATATACGGATTTTAAACATGACCCTGAGGTGCCCTTTGCTAGTGTACAAAAGTTTATTTAATTCGGTTTCACCGTGTTTGAATTGATATGGTGAATCGATTTGCACACATACATGGACGCTATCTTCCAACGATTGGGCCGATGACCGTGTAGTTCAGTCAAAAGACGCTTCCCCCAAAAAGGTATGTTGTTGCAAAATTTGGTAGAGATCTAATAATTAGGTTGGTCGTAATTTGATTGAAGCTTTTAACCCGTGAGGGGTCGCGTCCTGGTCTTTTAGACCGGGCGCATACATTTTTTACTCCTCTGAAATAATTTCACGGCGTAAAGCTTCCTCCCATCCTATACCTTTATATGGACACATCCACTGCACGTGTCTGCGTTTGCTGTTCCCACTTTCATTCCCAGTCAGTTAGTGAGAGCTTTGTTTCACACGATGAACATGGAAGTGTACGCTGGTAAGCAGCCTCAGGGACCGTTTTCCGTTGATAATTCTGGACTCGCTGTATTTTCAAGGCTAGTTCAACCGATGGGTGGATCTGGAAAATGTTTCGTAGGGAACTCACATGTGTTACCTGGGTTGAATGCACCAATCCTGATGCTGCCCAGGATAACTCCGAGGATGTAAATCAATAGATTAAGTGGGTTTCATTGATATATTTTTCTTCAATAATACAGTATAATGTGTTTCGGTACAAAACCTGGTATTTAGTTTCATGGATATATTTTTCCATAATAATAATATGTATTTTGCAACAAAAAATTGTATTTTATACACCCCGGTCTTTATGACCGTGCGCGACACATCACGAAACTATGTTGAAGCGACCCCTCCCGGGTTAATATTTGAGTGGCCGCCATTCCGTTTCCGTCAAGTTGGTGGCAATATAAAACATAACCCTTAGGTGCCTTTTGCTAGTGCTACCTCTGTACCAAATTTCGTTCAATTCGGGTTTACCGTGTTTGAACTGATAAGGGAAATCGATTTGCACACATACATGGCCGCCATATGCAAACTCTTTTACTGATGACCTTGTAGCTTGGGCAAAGAACGCTTCTCACATAAAGGTATGTTGTTGCAAAATTTGGTAGAGATCAGATGATTAGGTTGGTCGTAATTTGATTTAAGCTTATAACATTTGGGTGGCCGCCATTACGTTTTCGTCCAGATGGCGACGATATAAAACATGACACTTAGTTGCCTTTAGCAATTGCTACATCTGTACCAAATTTAGAACAATTCGCTTTCACCGTGTTTGAATTGACAGGGGGAATCGATTTGCAAACATAGTTGGCCGCTATCTGCAAACTATTGGGCTGATGACTTTGTCGTTTGATCAAACGATGCTTCCCACATAAAGGTATATTGTTGCAAAATTTAGTAGAGATCCGATGATTAGGTTGGTCGTAATTTGATTTAAGCGTTTAAAATTTGGGTGGCCGGAATTACGTTTCCGTCAAGATGGCGGTGACATAAGACATGACACTGAGGTGCCCTTTGCTAGTGCTACCTCTGTACGATATTTCATTCAATTCGGTTTCACCGTGTTCGAATTGATAGGGGAGACAGACATTCAGAGTACACACAGTCACATTCAGACCCACACCCACACACACACATACACATACACACAGACAGACACACAATTTTTCGTCCTGTGTTGATCTCATAAGTCGACTTTCATTTTTTGCAAGAATCGAAAATAGGCTAAAAATATGGATCATGTTGCATAATTGTTACGAAACTTTACACATTTGGAGTATAAGAACTCAATATTACTCACGGATATTAGATTTCACATTTGCTGAGCTGAATGCTTGTCAAATAGGACTGGATGTGATGAAACAATAACTAAGAAATTAACGCTAATGAGATAAATACTGTATAATTGGATGACGTGAATCTTACATGGATTCAGATCTGACTAAAACTGTACATAACTGTAAATAGTTTTGATGGATAATTACGTGTATAGATTAGGGTAAATCAATATTTGGCGGATAGTTTAGTGAGATTCTCATACCTAATTATATTATCAACGTCAGATGCAAGATTGCATAGAAATTAATATAATCATTGACGAAACATTTTCTTTGAAATTTTTGAGTGTCATCATTTACGTCGTTTGTCTTCGATTAATAAACTTATATTTTATTTTAAATTCTTTCCGATGTGATGATTTATATTAATGCAAGGATGTGTTAGGAAGGCCAGTGTTTGATACTTTCCCAAGGTAAGTCTTTCACCAGGAGATTTACTTTTCATGCTCGAGTTCTTCGTTTTGAGCTAGTTTTTTTTGTTCCCATTGGTTTCTCTTAGCGCATTCTTACATCTTTGTGTATCCCTATTCCTGGTTGATCTTGTTGGTAGGAATTTGGGGGTTCTTCTATCCGGGTACTTCCAGATTCTACGAACCAGCTTAGGCATCGGATTCAACAGGTTCTGTCCACGAGAATACAGCTACAGTACCATCCCGACATTTGCCTGAAGACGAACTGGGAAACCACGGGAAAACCACTTCGAGGATGGCTGAGGTGGGGATCGAACACCCTCTAGTCATTTGGACCACCCGAGGCAGAGTACACCCCATTCCAGTCCTCATACCACTTTTCAAATATCGTGGCAGAGCCGGGAATCGAACCTCAGACCTCCGCGATGGCAGCTAAGCACGCTGACCACTACACCACGGAGGCTAGTATACAAGATCTTACGTGTTACAAATAGCAAGAAAGAACAATACGGATATTTGCAAAAAGGAAAAGAATATTTGAAGTGGGATTCGAACTACTTCCTGTTCTGTATGATGAAGTCAGAGTCTATAACGCAACCGCTAACGCTACGAAGACAAGGGGGAAGCGTGTACTATTTAGCTTATTAAACAATGTATGCACGCAATTGCCAGTTCTCCTAATAATACAGTCATATTAGGGCAAAATTTGGCCAGATACGGGAACAATTAAATGACAATGAATTTCTTCAAAAACATGTTCTACAAGACCCCCTGAACATCCCCAGGAAAATTGCCAAAAATCGGGCTTGGGGAGCACCCCTAAATATTCAAACAACGTCCGCCATCTTGGAGTTTTCAAAAAACTGCTATAATTTATGAACGAAAAGTAGAAATAAGGTACGGTTTTCGCCCAAAGTTGTATTTCGACATCTAGGTGTTGTACCTATGAAAACTCACATTCAAGTCGGGGACCGTCTTTAAATTTTGAAAAAAAAAACACTTATTATCTACTTAAAAAAAGCTTTCTCCTAAACGAAAAGTGATAAAAAAGTGCTGTTTTCGTCTATATAATTAATTTAACTTTCAGAACTCCTGTTCATTTTATTACTGAAATGGAAGAAAAAAAATGTCGAACTTCGAAACAGTGGCTGAAATATTTTCGACAGACAGCGATCATTCATGACTTTGTTCGAGCGGAAAGATCCGGAGATTGGAGCCTTCACCTATCCACTGTTCAAAGAATGCTAAATTGCCTGCATGCCGCAGGACAAATTCACTACGCCAAGGCGACTCACATCTATCTTCAGAGCATGGCTCAACTTGAATCAACTTTGACAGACAAGGAATTTGAGTTGTTCGTCATGAAAAGCTTTTTCACTGTCCGCTGATCGGATAAATTTTGGTGTGGGGTATGGACCGACATGACCATCGAGCAGGTTTTGATGAGATCGATGAAAGTCAGCGGTGGGTTGACTCAAGGTCGAAGTATCTCTGATGCAATCGTAGCCCGTTGGATTCGCACTTTGCCGGCGAGTCTACAAGTGATAGAAGCAGTGGAAGCCTTTGTAGGAATTAGAAGTGAAACCTCTGAATAACACGTCTCTCTGCTGGCATCCAGGCAGTCTCGAGACTCCAAAAACTTGAAGAAATTCGTTGAGTGGCTAAAACAACATTCTCTCCTTTAAGAAATCCAAAAATCTCGTCTCCCTGTCAACTGGATTAATTGCAGACGAAAGCGTCAATTGTGATTTGGCCGAAGAATTGGGCGAAAAGGCGGTGAGAAGTGTTGTGCGGAAGTCATTTGACACCGTCACTCTAAAACGGAAGGATCAAGTGACAACTTTCGCTGCCATGTAGAAAATAATCGTGATCAACAAGGAACCGGTCGTTGTAAATCCCAACCAATTATTATTATTATTATTATTATTTATTTACCATAAATCGTACACGAAGTATGGAAGGCCTAGTGAAAAAGGGCAAGCCCCACATACATATTTCATGCTCCACAGGCACAGCTTACATCTACATTTGTTTTAACAATATTTACAAGTTTTACAAAGATATTTGCAGTATTTACATATTTAGAATATTGACATAGTACATTTTCCTGTTCACTCACTCTCTCACGCACGCACTTTCATAACCTCAATCACTCGATACATTCATTCATTCATTCCATTCAGATATTCATTCATTCATTCAGCGAGACAATCAATCACTCATACATACGTTTATTTATACAATGTACCTTTTTACGTACGGCTTGAATTTCCGAAGAGGCAAGATCTTGGCATCCCCTGGCAGCGCGTTCCATAACCGCGCAGAGCGGCCGTAGAAACCTGTCAGGTAAGCATTGCTACGTGCGAAGGGCGGAACGAGGGTTACACCTCGTCCTCTCCGAACTGAGCGATATGCCAATGACAGTCGGCAAAAAGGGTCAATATTAATGGAACTTGTAAGGGATTTTTTAAGAAAAATTAGATCAATTTGTTTGGCTGTTGCCTCTATAGATGGAAATTTTGACAAAGGGGAAGGGGAATAACGATCTATTAGCCTCTCTGCGCGGCGCTGTACACGCTGGAGCTTGTTTATGTTTTCCGCTGTAGTGGGATGCCAAGCAGGTAAGCCGTACGTTAATATTGGACGGACCATGCATGTGTAAGCCATCCTGAAGGCTCTAGGTTTACAACCTCTCATGTTTCTGTACAAGAAACCCAGAACTTTGGTGGCCTTACATCTTGCCACTTCACTTTGAATGTTC
The DNA here is from genome assembly GCA_946902985.2 of Meconema thalassinum. NCBI lineage: Eukaryota > Metazoa > Arthropoda > Insecta > Orthoptera > Tettigoniidae > Meconema > Meconema thalassinum. The sequence continues at coordinate 146,697,135 of OX336391.1, forward strand.
CAATTCAGGGTGTCGGAGATTGTTACCCCTAATAGCTTTAAGTTTGTGCACTGTGGGATGACACTGTTCATAATTTTGTATTCATTCTCAATGGGTTTTTGTGACCTGGTTATTCTTATGTATTTACATTTTTGTACATTTATATTTAAATTATTCACAGAACACCACAGCGATAAGTTGTCCAGATCTGATTTAAGACAGAGGGAATCTTCTTCACATTTAATGCCCCTGTATAGCACGGTGTCATCTGCATATAGTGACATTGATGAGGTGACACAACCAGGAAGATCGAGCACATATATAGTGAAGAGAAGAGGTCCGATCACAGAGCCCTGAATCACTCCAGAAGTAACTTGAGCAGCCTGCGATCGAGCTCCTCCGTACACCACGCACTGTGTTCGACCCTCTAGGAATGACCTCACCCATGCATGTAAGCTACCCCGTATGTTAAGCTGCTGTAGCTTTAACAAAAGTCTTTCATGAGACACTTGATCGAAGACCTTAGCCCAATCCAGTGCAATACAGTCCACTTGTTTCACTTCTGGCTGATTCAAGTAGAACTGAAACTCATCAATGACCTTTGTCAATAGAGTAGTGCAAGAACGACCCGGAAGAAAACCGTGCTGATTTGGATCGAGCAGATTGTTCTCCCGTAGGAATTCCAGCACACTGTTTGCTACTAGCCGCTCCATACATTTACAAATTATAGATGTTAGACACACCGGTCTGTAATTTGCAACATCTTCTCTGTCACCTTGCTTATATATTGGCACCACGTTAGCACATTTCCACTCACTCGGAACAGAACCTTGGTTGATAGACAGGTTGAATAATGCACACAGAGAGGGCGCTAATGCTTCCGTACACTGCAGCAGGATCCGTCCGGGAACATCATCTGGGCCGGTCGCCGCATGTGGTCTAATCTTCCGAAGGCTCTGAATCACCTCAGTTGTTGTGAAGTACAGGTTGGAGAGTGGGAGGGGTGGAAGTGATGACCTTGGCAGAAGCAGGTTCATGGTCATACCCGGCTTAGAAAAGTTCTGCTTGAAACTGTCACTGAACGCTGTTGCAATATCTTGGGGTGCACTTAGGAATTTACCGTTACAGTGAAATGAGGCTGGCGCAGCGGTGCCGCGTCTTCTGGACAAAAATTTCCACATTTCACTGGTGCTGCTTATTTTGTGGATATAATTGTCGTATGTTTCGCGAATTAATTTCTTTGTTTGGTTCCTGATGTTCTTGTATTTTTCCCACATGATGTCGGTTGAGCAACTTTTCCATTTCTTGTATAAAACGTTCCTTTTCCTAATCATTTTAATGACTTCCTTCGTCACCCAAGGAGAATTTTTCTTCCCACTAATGGTTATTTTCGGTATAGCTATATCCACACATTCAAAGAAACAATTTCGCCAGGCGTGCCACACTGAGTTGATGTCGCTGGTGTCCAGAATACATGGGGTGGGAAGGTGTTTGAGGAATAAAGATGATAGCAATTTCCAGTCTGCCTTTTTGTAATTGTATACTGTCCTCACTGTGCTCTTGCTGCGTGGTTTGTTGTAATGCAATGTAGTAAAGATGGCTGCGTGATCACTGAAACCGGGTATGACTTCAGCTTTCTGTACGGAGGAAGGAAGGCTTGTGAGGAATAGGTCTATTGTGGAGCGTGTAGTTTGTGTGATTCGAGTTGCTTCGGTTATTAATTGGTCAAGGAATAAATCGTAGAATGCGGTAAGGAATTCATTAGCAATGGGATCCTTGGGAGTGGGAGGAGAGTTTTGCCAGTCTATTTCTAAATTAAAATCGCCTGTTATGTAAATGGCCTTGTATTTGTGCTGGATGTATTGTACACGACGGAGGGACTCCAATAGTTCATCATTGATGTGCCGAGTTGAATTTGGAGCACGGTATACAGAGCCTATTAGAAATGTATTGTTTGCACACGTGAATTCCACCCACACAGCCTCAGCATCAGTTTCAAGCTCCCGTTGGCGAACAGGCCTTAACTCGGGTTTCATGGCTATTAGTACCCCTCCCCCTGATGTCCAGGTTCGATCTTTGCGGAACATGGTGTATGTTACCGGAAATATTTCTGGGTCGTTAGTGGATTTTTTCAGCCATGTCTCCCCTGAACACACAATTGACGGATTAAGTGCTGTGAGACAAGAACGCAGGTCCGGTTGTTTGGAGGGACATGTTACACTTCGAGCATTGAAGGAAAAAATGGACAATGCTTTGCTATCCGAGGGTGTTACGTCACTATCTACACTATTTGCACTCTGTGTCGATGTATTAAAAATGAGTTAGAGAACTGAGGTAAAGAACAGTTCCAACACAGCCACGATTGTTTCCCAGAGGTGATTATTTTGTGTTTTGAAGCACTGATTTTTGCACAAGTTCTGTGCGCTTGAGAGTGGCAAGATGTACATGACACAAATAACTGATTCACACGACCCTTTGAATCACAAATTATACACACCTTATTCGGTCCTGGGTTCATCTCCACATCTCCACTGAGAGCCACAGACAGCACCACGAGATGTAATAATGTAGCGGGCGGTCTGGCAACCCTGCGCAGTGCTGGGCGCCCTCTGACTGCTGCTGTGACTATCAGCCCCTCGCTTCCGCACCATGTGAGAGAAGATATATTGAGTTTACAAACTACCATGAGGTGTTCCTTCAGGTCCGAGTTCACACACGAGTCTTCAATTGTTAAAGAATGATCGAGGATCTTTTTCGAGGCACCCACTGAGCTTTTTACTAGGTAGAACACGAGGAAAAGTTGGAGCACTCTAACTGCTACACACCCGCTGGCCGCCATCTTGCAATTGTTCCACCGCAACGCCTGTGTCGTTAGAACCGAGGAGGAGTTGGAAGACTGCTTACGGCACGAGTTAGCGCCATATCCCCAAGCTTTGTTCGACAACGTTGGGCACCGTGCTGGTGTTAAGTCGAAGATATATCAGGTTATAGACCAAGTCTGCAAGGTGAGCAGTCAGATGCCTGATAACCCAAGTTCGTTCTAGACGGTGCCGATCTTATACACCGCGCGCATTGGCCTCGCCCAGCAACCTACGACGATGTGTTCAATGCCTACAAGGACTACGTACAAAGGCATTACGGGGAAATTGCCATTATAGTGTTCGACGGCTACGAGGCGAGCACGAAAGACGCTGCACATGGTTGCCATTGCATCAGAAAGTTGTCAGCTAGGGTAGAAGAGACATCTTCCAACAATTTGACTGCACCAAAAGAAGAGTTTTTATCTAACGTTGACAACTAAGCGAATATCGTAAACATTCTAGGAGCAGCATTTCAGGCAGCAATCATCCCAGTCCTCCATGCACCCAGTGATGCGGATGTTTTGATTGTAGAAACTGCAAAAAAATAGGCCGAATCTGGGGAAAGAGCAGTCGTAGTCGGTGCCGATTCAGATCATCTTGTTTTAATAGCAGCCTTGACGCAGCCGGACCATTCCATCTTTTTGTTAGTTCCGGGTAACTCAACGAACTCCCAAAAGATTTACAGTAGTAGTGAGTAGCTCCATCAAGGTCTCGGAGAAATTACAGCTCACTTACTGTTTGTCCACGCAATGATGGGATGTGATACCACCTCCGCCTTTTATTACAAGAGTCCGTTGGTAGGCTTCAATAAACTGCACAACGACCAACAACTCCGTAAAACAGTAGCTGTTTTTCTGGACGAAACCGCAACACAAGATAAAATTGCAGCTGCAGGTAAATTAGTTCTTTTCTTTCGTACTTGTTCTTATAATACCGGTATGATCTTTTAATTCTCTGACTACTAGAAGTCGGTATACTGAGCATTACCTATGTTTTGTTTGATTCAGGACAGGAATTTATCATCAAGCTCTACGGAGGCAAACCAGGAGAGGGCCTTGACAAAGCACGATTTAAGAAGTACATCCCAACCGTGGGAAAGAAACCACCAAACTTCTTCATGAATCTTTCTAGGCTTCGTCCTTCTTCCGCTGCAGCACGTCAACACTGTCTGCGCGTCTACCACCAGGTTCAAGCTCGGAAGGGCAACCGTCTTCCACCGCAAGATTGGGGATGGAAACTAGAATGTGGAAGGCACATTCCTATTCAGTCTACGTTGCCGCCCGCGCCTGAACGTCTCCTCCACATGGTAAGGTGTGGATGCAAGGGAGACTGCACAAGAAAATGCGAATGCAGGAGAGGAGGCCTCCCATATACCACCTTGTGCGTCTTATGTGCACGAGATGCATGCCTGAACAAACGCACTTTCTTTGATGACAAGGAAGAAGATGACCCGGAGCAAATCGAAAATGAAACCAATGATGCCGCCGCCGTCTCTGTACAAAAGAAACCTCAAAGAGAAGACGAGTTGTAAACAAATGAATGTTGTCTTAATATGTGTCAATGTCTAATAAATGTTATCTTCAATGTAAAATGTCTGCAATTTGTGTATTGTTGTTTATAGTACTAATATTTTGTAATGTCAGTTTTAGCTAAAATGATTTTTTTGTAACCTTTGAACATCGTAAATCCATTGTACATGTTCTTGCCCAAAAACTGTAAATACTCTGCTACGAGCATTAGATTTTGTTTATGCAATATAACGTGTTTTTTTTACTAATTTAGGGACGTTCCCTCTCGTATATATCCAGTTATTTGATGTACACAAGTTGTGAAAGTTAATCTAAACTAGTAGACAGAATAGCATCCTTTTCACTTTTCGTTCAACAGTTACATCGAATTTTTTACAAAAATCTAAGATATCAAGAGTCTTTTTTTTTTCAATGTAAAGACGGTCCCCGACTAGACTGTTAATATTAAGTACAACATCAACAGTTAATAGTAAGTACAACATCTAAAAGTTGAAACACAACTTTTTGGGGAAACCGCATTTAGTTTTTACTTTTTGTTCGTAAGCTATATCATTTCTTTTTAAATCCAAAAATTTAAGGACGGTTCCCAACTTGATTGTGAGTTTTCATAGTAAGTACAACATCTAAAAGTCGAAACACAACTTTTGGAGAAAACCGCACCTTATTCCTACTTTTCGTTCATAAGTTATAGCAGTTTTTATGAAAAATCCAAGATCGCGGATGTTTTTTGAAAATTTAGGCGTATTCCCCAAGCCGATTTTTGGCGATTTTTCTGGGGATGTTCAGGGGGTCCTATAGAACGTGTTTTGAAAAAATTCGTTGTCATTTAATTTCTTCCGTCTCGAAGCCTAATTTGAACGTACTGCACTATAAATACTTTGTCCATATCATTTTAAGCTTTTGCCACGAATAAGGTCCTCTGTATTTCCTTTCCCTTAAAATTATTTTCCAGATAATCTCAAAGAAGCATCGCAAACAACGATCAGTGCTACACGCTTCTTGATCCGTCTGCCATGTTTCTCTAAGTTGAAATCGAGTCCACGCATGCGCGAGAGCCGTAAAGCGTTTTTAAGTAATTATGGACCCGAATGGCCTCATGAAATGCATCGACGATAATCACGTATTAACTCTTGTATTTAAGTTAAATGTGAATTAACTAACTAATCGTTAGTAAATAGTTGCTGAAAGCGTCCCTGAGTTAACACTATCATCATTCTGTTCGTATTTTAATTCATTTCACCTGACTCAAAAGTCTTGCATTCAATATTATGCATACTTAACTCTTTTCGTTTTAGTAGACAACCTCTGGAACTCCCAGAGTGAGTGAGTGACCCAGCTTACCAAATGATTACATTTCGTTAGAAGTCTTGATCTTGCTTCAGACGAGAGCTATCATCTCTAATTAGCGCTCCTGTGGTACCGATAGCTCGTGACGCAAAACACACCGCAGGGTTGCCAACTCAAAGACGTCCTTTCTCTGAAACTTACTTTAAATTCCAATTAAATCCGTTTGTTTCTTAAAAACTGTTTTTCGTGGCCGTAATGTACATCAATGAGTTCATCTATTGTTGTTAATTCATTTTAGAGCATGGGACATCCTGGCGATCAGCCCCATAAAGTTGGGTGTGTGTTGAACTTGTCTGATAACCTGTATTTATGTGATGACTGAGGTAGTGTGTGTAACGTTATTAGGGACAGGGAAGGAGTAGGTGTCTCGGGACTTGAAGTAAGCTACTATCCCGGCATGTGCCAGACAGAGGGAGTGTGGAAAATCTCGGGTTTGAAACACACCTATTCTATGGCTACGACCACCTTCTACCCGAATCCTACCTTGATTACAAATATAAACACTAGTATATCTCACCAAGGTGGAATGGGTTCGATTCCCGGTCAATGCATGTGAGACGTTCGAAGTGTAATGCCATGTCTTGTGGTTCGGTTTCCACGTAAAAAGGAGGTCACGTGGCTAATAATCACAAGATTTACGGTTACGTAAAACTACAATCATCCTTTTTACGCACAAGTATAGACATCACAGTGACACAGGTTACCAGACACACACTAGTACACGGCGCTACATGACCACGATGTCGCAAAGCCCAAATGAATCAACAACAACAACTTATTCTGGCTGCGTCACTCGACAATGCACTACATTCACACCGTTGTCGGTTGGTGTGAAGGGCCTAATACATCACTTGATTTTCGCCTAAGCCAAAAGGCTCGGTCAAACAGAAAGCGGGCTGCCCGCTCGAACCAGCCCGCCCGACCGCTGTGAACTCTGTACTGTGTAATATTGCATCATCCTGGTTAAACAGGGTCTACCGCGGCGGACCAATCTAGTTCGCGGCGGGCAAGTGAGCAGTTGTGATTTTCCACAAAGACCGCGCGGGCTGGGAGCATGGCCGACGAAACGGAGAATTTATTGACCTTGTGCGCGAGTGCGTTCTACAGTTATTCGAAAATATACGAAAAGACGGTCTGGAAATGACCTCAACTCACAGCATAGTTTGTGATACTCGCCCAACTCCTGTCACTTTTCATTAGTAGTCTATCATGCACCTATTTTCTTTATCGTCTCGCTTGACTCAAAGGGTACAGAAGAAGCAATTCTTCGTCCGAGGAATTGCTGGACATGTTGAATTAACACCACGAACAGAAAACACTATGACATGCACTTGATCGCGATTGCTTTTACACTGGTTCGCCTTGACTTGTCCGTATTCAGTTTGACCATCACAGTCCGTTGGCGCGGGCAGCCCGTGTCCTGTTTGACCGAGCCTTTACTTCTCAGACTGTGCGTGAGAGCGCACCAGGGTAGTACACAAAATTAGCACTAGCTGATCAGGAATTTGCTGCTCTAGCAATAACTCTACTGAGTCTGTTTACAGTGACGCATATTGATATTATTATTTACAATCATTTCAACTGGGACAAATTCATATTACAGTTGGCAAAACTGTAGGAAAAGCCACTGTTTCTGTTTTACACGTTAGACTACTGTACCACTTTTTGTATATATTTATTGGCTTATTCAAATTTCCGAAAATCGGTAATGCAATCAATTTAAACAAATCAACCAAGAACGAGGCATTAACCCAGCCGAGGCCGTCGGATTTTTTAAGAGCGTTAAAAATCCCTCAGTATGCTTTCCTTCGGAAGGGAAGTAAAGCCGGCCGTCCCATGTCATACATTTATGGCATGTTAATGATCCTTATACCACAGTATAGATATCATTTCAGTATGGACACTTCGGCAAAACCGGAAGAACGGATTTTCAAAAAAACAATTGATAAGGGGGAGCCGGAGGAGCACCAATACACCTGTGAGACGCTACGTAGCACCACTTAAGGACAAACACATGATAAACAGCTGGGTGCTGAATATATATTTTATGTAATTTATTTAACTCTATTTCAACACACTAGCTCTCTTTATAATCAGATACCTTAGTTTAAGAAAATAAATAACAAGAAAATAGAAAGTGTTAATATTACTGAGTTTTAATTCTAAGATGTGTGTGATTTAATGTTTAACACCACATTCCTTCAGTCCTGTGGTGTCGCATTGTGATTGCATCGTAACGATGAAAGGTTATGATATGTTTTTAATGATTAAATTAACACACAATATTTTGAAAAGTGTGGGGGAAATGTGGATTTTGTTTCTTAAACTTTTGTGGTCTGAGATAATGCAATTGAAGTTTTCTACAGTGACTATAAATAAGTGGTAATCTTTAATTTTCTCAGCTTCCTAACGTAAATACCCGGGAATTTATTTAGTCAATAAAAAGTCCTGTTGATTTGTGGGGACAGCCTTATTATGCAGTGTTATTTTCACATTTCATGATATGCCTAGGCTACTTCTTACTCCTCATTTCTTAGCCTACTCACACTTCCATTCATTACCTTGTGTTCCAAGAATAATACAATACCGGTAGCCTACTGTAAGTTATGTGCTACGGGATCTCTTTTCACTACCTTTATTAGTTCCACGTCTTTGTGGGGCTATTATAGCAGCAACAAGTAGCCTTCTGATTCAACAAATAGACTATACATTTACTGGTAGATTGTTTTGTTTAGCCTACGTATGGCCTAAAATTAAGTAAAGTAAAGCTAAAATACAAGCTCAGGGCTTACAGTAAGTAAACCGGCCAACCACCCTTCGTATAGAGGCCTGCTTCTTTAATCCTAGAAGCCAAGATCACACCCAAATAATCTCCTCCATTGGGATTCCTAAAGTCATCATATAGTTTTGGACTGGGTTTTGATTCTTGGTTAATGCATGTTAGAATATCAGAGTTGCATCTAGTGGTTCAAATTCCAAGTATAAAAAAGAAAGGTTCTGTGGCTTATGATCACGAGAGCCACGTGAAGCTACAAGTTTGCTTTGCTTCCTGCCGCTAGTGAATGTAATAAAGTAATATAACTGGTGAATAACACTATGTACAAGGTGTCGCCAATCAATCAAGTAAAACACTCTGTCCTAAACTTGCTCTAACCATAGCTTAACACCAATTAGTCCTAACTTTAACCTTGTCACGACTAATAAGTTGCCATCTAACCGCACCGCACTTTTTACTTGTCAGTGGTGTGTCTACTCCTTATTCTTCCCATTCTGCAGGATTGGAGATGAGTTTTACATAATGATGGATGGTTTTTACACCTGGATGAGAGAAATGTTAGGCTCATAATGCTGTGTTGCTTTTGGAGAGGCCTGGTGCAGGTCTTTCCAGTTGGTACCTGTAAGCGACATGTACATCATAGTAGAGTTAATACTGGTCATTAGGAGGCCTAACTATATGCTAAAGCTTCAGTTACTAGGCCTACGTCAAGAGTTAACAAAGGGCTATCGTGGTGTAATCAGTTCACACTCTGCGCAGAGTGCTGGGATTCAGTTTCAAGTCGCAACAGCAGTCTTATTTTAAACACTTAAGTTTCAAAGTATGTATATTTTTATTATTGCAGCCAATGGCCATGTGCTTTTATTTTCAGGACGGGTCAGGGAAGGGTTATTGGAGGGAAATTGGCCGTGGATTTATTGAAAGAAACAGACCTGGCATTTGCCTGGTGGTGAAAATGGGAAACCATGAAAACCATTTTCAGGATAGTCGATGTGGGATTCGGACTCACGCTCTCCCGATGCCAGCGAGGCACGAGGTAGCACGTTAGCGCTCTCGGCCACCGAGGCCGGTTCAAAGTATGTATGCCACTTGGTAAACTATAATCTGGAGTCATTTACATAATCATATTTTTGACATACTGTATATATTATAGTTCCTACTAGGACCTTTTTGGTCTATGACCCGAGTACTTGTGTGTGCATGGTATTTGATCATCAATGTTGTGGTGAATGTAATGTAATTGTTGTTTTAAGGGGAGGAACTTCGAGGTCATCTGCCCCTAGTGTGTTGTGGTGACTAGCAGTGTTTATAACTTGAACAGTACTCAAAAAAGGGTTTTGCATATTGCGCGATTTAATGTTTTGCTATGTGTACTATCATACCAGCGAATTGTTACCGGTGGCGGAAATCGGAACTAATGCGCTCCGCCCAGCCACACGCCTGCGATAGACGAGCAGTTGTCGCCAGCGAAACCTCATCGCGTGTCATTTGTGTGCATGATTCATGCTGGCTCGTGCGCTGTGCGATGTGTTATCATTGTATGACTGTACATGCGTTCCCCCTCTTGCCTAGCAACCGCTCGCGGCAGCCATAACGATGCGAGCTGACGTAATGTATACATAACAGCAGTGCTCCACGTCTAGCAGTAACAATTCCCTGGTAGGGTAGTATGTAATGACACACAAAGAAAAACAACACACAATATGCTGTGCAAAAGAGACAAACACAAAAACAATAACAAAAGTGGCAATCTTTTTCATGTTGGGGCATATCAATACCATGTATGGGCACCACGAGCCCTAAGGCATGCTTGCCGACAAAGAGGCATAACTACGAACCAACCGGGTTTGGGGCAGATTATCCCACTCTTGGAAAGCAGCTTCAATCAGTTGCTGAATGTTTATTTGTTTGTGAGAGGATTGGGACAGTGCGAAACTGCACTCCTAATCTCTTTCCATGCATGTTCGATGCTGTCCATGTCCGCAGAATATGCAGGTCACTCCATTCTCCATATGCCTTGCATCTGAAGGAACTGATTGACCCCCCTAGCTCGATGGGCATTATCGTCCACTAGTGTAAAGCCCTCACCCATTGTGGCAGCGAATCCTGTAACGACAGGTTTGAGGATGTTGTCTCTGTACACCAGACCGGTCATGTTACTGTGGATAGGAATTAGAGGCGTACGTCGACCAAACATGATCCCACCACAAAACATGACTGAATTTCCTTGCTGTTGGAGGCGTTCCTGGATGAAGAGCTTGTGAAATCTCTCACCCACCCGTTGCCACGCTCGTATGCTCCTGTTGTATGGGTTTCTTCTCACACCCAAATACACAGGGATGACGACCATGATGTACAACCTCCTACATGAAACAACAAGCATTAGCATAGCCACCTGGCTATGGCTTCATGAGACAGTGACGGCAGATAATCTCAATGTTCGTGCTCCAATAGAGGAACAGTTTGGCAATGGTTCGAGCAGAAATAATATGATAATGCACCGGATGTTACAGCCATTCCAATAGACCAAGAGGCTCTAAAGAGCAATCTGGCCACCATGTTAGACAACTTCTGTACATCGACTGCAATCTGTTGTTTCATTTGAGGGGCCTGGACATCGTGGTCGTTTAGCCCCGTGTACTTGGGCGAGTGTGGAATTTTGACTGATACCTGTGTTGGGTGTGTGTGTGTGTGTGTGTGTGTGGAATTTTGACTGATAACCTGTGTTATTGTGATGCCTGTCTTAGTATGTGTATTTGCAATTCAGGTGAGGATTGGGAAGGAGGCGGCCTTGGCTTTAACTTAGGAACCATCACAGCATTTGCCTGCAGTAGAAGTGGGAAACCTCGGAAGACCACTTCCAAGATGGCTGAGGTGGGAATCAAACCCTCCTCTTCTGAGTTGTGCCTCACGAGGCAGCCCTCAGACCAGAATTACATTTCTTGGCAGAGCCGGGAATCAAACCCAGACCTCTGGGGCAACAGCCAAGAATGCTAGTCACTACGCCACAAGGTGGTCAATGACTGCAATCTGGATCCTCTGTAAATATTCTCAGAATTGCCCAGTAACTTTACACATAGTATGGATAGTTATTGTTGTTTAAGGGACGGAACATCAAGGTCATCTGTCCCTCTTAACACAGAATAATACAAATTTTAGTTGAGTTAAAATTTATAGGTGGATGCCTAATATTAATAAAACAAACAAAAATAATATATATGGAATAAACATTCAGAAAAGAAAAAGTTCTTTGAGCAAATGCACATACAGGTACAGTATTTTTCTCACCAAGATACGATGAACTACACACATCAAAAAAAGTTTTGCATCACCTCGGTTCCCAGATCTCCGGCATATAGACGTTGACTGTGTATATTGTATCCAAGATACAGTCCCTTTGACTGTTCATAGATGTCACTAAAACTGCTCAAAGATGTAAACAACCATGCATGAGCAGGGCCTATTAGACGGAGGGGGTACGACAGCCGATCAGTTCCAGTCATTCCACCAGGACGAAGGTACGCTGCTCATGTTGTCTGTAGTTCTACCATGCCTAGAAGGTCAATACCGCAGTTCGATCGCGTCCGCATTGTTACTTTGTGTCAAGATGGGCTCTCAACAAGGGAAGTTTCCAGGCGTCTCAGAGTGAACCAAAGCGATGTTGTTCGGACATGGAGGAGGTACAGAGATACAGGAACTGTCGATGACAGGCCTCGCTCAGGCCGCCCAAGGGCTACTACTGTAGTGGATGACCGCTACTTACGGATTGCCGCTCGGAGGAACCCTGACAGCAATGCCACCATGTTGAATAATGCGTTTCGTTCAGCCACAGGACGTCGTGTTTCAACTCAAACTGTGCGCAATAGGCTGCATGATGCGCAACTTCACTCCCGACGTCCATGGCGAGGTCCAGCTTTGCAACCCCGACACCATGCAGCGCGGTACAGATGGGCCCAACAACATGCTGAATGGACCCCACGGAATTGGCATCACGTTCTCTTCACCGATGAGTGTCGCATATGCCTTCAACCAGACAATCGTCGGAGACGTGTTTGGAGGCACCCTGGTCAGGCTGAACGTCTTAGACACACTGTCCAGCGAGTGCAGCAAGGTGGTGGTTCCCTAATGTTTTGGGGTGGCATTATGTGGGGCCGACGTACGCCACTGGTGGTCATGGAAGGCTCCGAAACGGCTTTACGATACCTGAATGACATCCTCCGACCCATAGTGCAACCATATCGGCAGAATATTGGAGAGGCATTTGTCTTCATGGACGACAATTCTCGACCTCATCGTGCACATCTTGTGAATGCGTTCCTTCAAGATAACGACATCGCTCGACTACAGTGGCCAGCAAGTTCGCCAGACATGAACCCTATCGAACATGCCTGGGATATGTTGAAAAGGGCTGTTTATGGACGTCTTGACCCACCAACCACTCTGAGAGATTTACGCCGAATTGTCGTTGAGGAGTGGGACAATTTGGACCAACAGTGTCTTGATGAACTTGTGGATAGTATGCCACGACGAATACAGGCATGCATCAATGCAAGAGGACGTGCTACTGGGTATTAGAGGTAGTGGTGTGTACTGCAATCTGGACCACAAATGCTGAAAGTCTAGCTGTATGATGGTACAACATGCAATGTGTGGGTCTCATGAGCAATAAAACGAGCTGAAATGTTGTTTGTGTTGATCTCTATTCCCTTTGTATTTAAAGGTTCCGGAACTCTTGGAACCGAGGTGATGCAAAACTTTTTTTGATGTGTGTATATTATTAGTAGGGCCATGATTCTTATGCAAGATGTGTGAGTCCTCCAGAGAGACTCGTGCGGGTATTTTTAAAGTTAACACCTATATGCATTCTAAGAAGACTATTGAAACCGTGGTCTCCGAGCTACCATTAAAACGAAACAAACAAACCCCGTGGTACTACACTCCATAAAGGGCCTAGGCCTACCAAGCGATCGCCACCCAGCCATTTGGCCTGCAGATTATGTGGTGACGCGTGGTGGGCGCCTCGGTTCCCCTCAGCCGTTAATCTTGGTCTCCATGAGCGTGACGCTGCCTCACTGTCAGCTATTCAATTGTCCTTGCGAGGCTGTGTGCACCCTGTTCCAGCCCTCACGTCGGTTTCTTAAATTCCTGACTGAGCCTGGAATCGAACCCGAGGTCTCCTGGTGCGAAGCAGGCGCGCTACCCCAACACCACCCGTGCTATATTACTTCATTTAACTGGGCATGCAAAATAATTTGGAGATGGAATGTTTGGTGCATGGAGCATAAAGCAGGCTTTGCCTGGTTGAGGGGAAGGGGAATCAGAAACCATAGAGATTTACTTCTATTATGACCAAGAGGTGGATTAGAATCCATCCCTTTTCACTTAGATCACCTCGTGGTGTAGCAACTAGCATTCTGGTCTGAGGGCTGGAACGGGATACACTCAGCTTTGTGAGGCAAAACTAAGAAAAGGTGATTTTGATTCCCATTTCGGCCATCTAGTAAGTGGTTTTCCTTGGTTTCCCACTTCTACTGCAGGCAAATGCCGAGACGGTAGGCTACCTAACTTAAGGCCATAGTCGCCTCCTTCCCAATCCTCACCTAAAATTATAAATGCGCACACTAATACAGCCATCACAATAAGACAGATTATGAGACAAATTATACACACACCCAAGTACATGTGACTACATTCCAAAATTTATATTCTCCTTGGCAAAACCAGGATTCAAAACTGGGCCAACCAGTTAGAAAGCAGCTATGCTTACTTCTAGACCATGGCAGTAGCTGTGGAAACAATGGACTTATATGTTTGGCTATTTTTAGCCCATTTTCAATTTTGAAAAAATAGGCTTATGAGATCACCTTTTGTCCGTGTGTGTGTGCGTGTGTGTGTGCGTGTGTGATTCGTGTTTGTGTCCCCCCCTAATAAAATCGAAACGGCTGGAGCGATTTCAATGAAACTCGGGACGTTCATAGCACTATTACCGGCGACCTCGACCGTGCCCTTCAAATTTTGTTACGTCTCTCCAATCCAACATGGCGGCTGTGCGAAATATTTCACTAGCATTCAATATCTCCGAAACTATTACCGATATCGCCCTGAAATTGTGTACGGTGATAAAGGGCACTACTAGAAGTTCACCTATGAGACTTTCAAAAACCTGGTGACTACAAAACCAACATGGCGGCCAAGCGAAGTTGACATATTTAAATAGACTTTTCTTGCGATTTAACTATCTAAATGTAATAAAACTTGGTACAGCAAATGTTTATACACATTGTAATGCACTGGAGTCTAATTTAGTTCAATTGTTTACATAACCTCTAAATGGCGGCAGTGCGAAATATTTCACTGACATTCTATATCTGCGAAACTATTACAGATATCACCCTGCAATTTTGTACGGTGATAAAGGGTACTGATACAGGTATACCTATGTATATTTCATAAACCTGTAAAGTACGAAACGAACATGGCGACCAAGCGAATTTAAAATATTTTAATAGACTTTTCTCGTGATTTACCTCTCTGAGCGCAGTGAAATGTGGTACAGTAATTGATTTTGCAGATTGTAATGCACTGCCATCTAATTTAATTCAATTGCTTACATAACCTCAAGATGGCGGCTGTGCGAAATTTTAAAATTAAGTTTTAATTTCTTGTGTCGTAATCATGCGATCGATGTGAATGTTTGAATAATGAACCTAGGCAATAATTGTCCTTGAATGGTACATAACTCTATCTAATATATAAAAGTGAAAGTCTGTATGTATGTATATATGTTGGTTCCGTATACAAATCTACACCGTTCCACCAATCTCAACCATATTTTGCATACACATAGTTTAGGAGCCAGAAGGAACCACTGGCTACATGAATTTTCGATAGTCTTTCTCATTCTTCTGATTTCGGCCCTTTTTCACTCTAAAACAGGCTAATCAAATCATAAAATATACTCATAAAGGAATGGCAAGGCAGATAGTTTCCATGGCAACATAGCTCAAGTCCTGACACGGCCGACTTGATGCCAATTGCGCTCAGCATTACCGGTATAGAAAATGACGATCTTTACTTGAAATCCCGTTAGTTACTCAACTGCTCACACAGCACTGTCAACCGAGTTTAGCATAACAAAGACTAGACACTATCTTCTTTCTACTATATATTTTTCAAATACCACTCACTCACTCACTCACTCATTCATTTATTCATCACGAAATCTCAGAAACCACCGAACAGATTGGAATGAAATCTGGTATGCAGCTTCCTCAAGGGCCGCAAATGCCCACTAAGAGAGAAATTTTGGCTATTCAGGTTCTAAATGGGTGTTAAAGGGGTAGACCTGCATTTAATTGAATAGCAATATCTCCCGATTGGTTTCATGGGGGGATGTGATACTCGGCATAAAAACTCATCATTAAAAATAAGAAGACATGTGTCTGAGGGTTTTTCGATGTGGTGTATATTATGAGGTGAAAGGGGTGAAAAGTGGGGATTAAAAGATTCTTAACGGATCGTATGTCTCTTAAACGACATAGGCAAGGAGTTTAAAACACAGCGAAAAAAAATCAACATAAAAAAGAAGTAAATATGTGTTTGACAGTTTTATCATAAATCCAATTTAAGGGGCCCATGGGGAGAGATGAAATACTGGGGGGGGGGGGACAGGAAAGAAAGTGTCCTAACTGATTGACTGACTGGCTCACTCATCAAACTCAGGGGGAAAAACTGCTTTAAAGTAAGTAAATAGCTGTTCGACAGTTTTTTTTTTTCATAAATCAAATTTAAGGGGTTCATGGGGAGAGGTGAAATTCTGAAAAAAGAAAATTGAAAGAAAATGTCCAGACTCACTCACTTACTCACTCACTCATCATCGCCTAGCCAAAATTATTGAAGTTAGAAACATGACAGTTTGGGGATATGTTCATTGTATGTCAAAACCGTCTACTAAGGGAGGATTTTCGGATATTCAGGTTCTAAAGGGGTCTTAAGGGGATTAAACTTGCATTTCATTGAATAACAATATCTCCCGATTGGTTTCATTGGGGGATGTGATACACGGCATATAAACTTATCATTAAAAAGTAACAAGACACGTGTCTGAGGGTTTTTCGATGTGTTTATGAGGTTAAAAGGGTGAAAAGTGGGGATTGAAAGATTCCTAACGGAGCGTGTATCTCTTAAACGACATAGGCGAGGAGTTTGAAACTCAGCGGAAAAAAAATCAGCATAAAAATAAGTAAATATGTGTTTGACCGCTTTTCCATAAATCCAATTTAAGGGGCCCATGGGGAGGGGTGAAATTCGGAGGGGGGGGGGACAGGAAAGAAAGTGTCCTAACTGATTGACTGACTGACTCACTCATCAAACTCAGGGGGAAAAAACTGCTTTAAAGTAAGTAAATAGCTTTTCGACAGTTTGTTTTTCAATCAAATTGAAGGCGTTCATCGGGAGGGGTGAAATTCTGAAGAAAAAAAATGATAGGAAATGTCCTGACTCATTTACTCACTCATCATCGCCCAGCCAAAAATATTGAAGTTGGAAACATGACATTTCGGGGATATGTTCGTTGTATGTCAAAACCGTACACTAAGGGAGGTTTTTTGGATATTCGGGGGGTTAAACCTGCATTTCATTGAATATCAATATCTCACGAGTGGTTTCATTTGTGGATGTGATACTCGGCATATAAACTAATCATTAAAAATACGCAGACATGTGTCTAAGCGTTTTTCGATGTGGTGTATTATTATGAGGTGAAAGGGCTGAAAAGTGGGGGTTGAAGGATTCCTAATGGAGCGTGTAGGCCTATCTCTTAAACGACATAGGCGAGAAATTTGAAACTCAGCGAAACAAAATCAGCTTAAAAAGTAAGTAAATCGGTTTTCGACTGTTTTTTTTTCATAAATTAATTTAAGGGGCCAATGGGGTGGGGTGAAATTCTGGGGGGAAAAAATGAGAGAAAGTGTCCTAACCGACTGACTCAGGGGAAAAAGACAGCTTAAGAAATAAGTTAATAGGTGTTCAAGCGTTTTTTAATCAATCCAATTTAAGGGGCCCATGGGGAGGGGTGAAATTCTGGTAAAATAAATGAAAGAAAATGACCTGTCTGACTCACTCACTCATCACGCCCAGCGAAAACTATTAAAGTTGGAAACATGAAATTTTGGGAATATGTTCCCTGTATGTCGAAAACGTTAACTAAGGAATGATTTTTGTTTATTCGGGTTTTAGAGACGTGTCAAGGGGGTTAACGTGCATTTCATTGAATAAGGATATCTCATGAGTTGTTTGTTTGGGGATGTGATATTCGGTATATAAACTAATCATTAAAAATAATCAGACATATGTCTAAGGGTTTATCGATGTGGTGTATATTATGAGGTGAAAGGGGTGAAAATTGGGGGTTGAGGGATTCTTGACGGAGCGTGTATCTCTGAAACGACATAGGCGTGAAGTTTGAAATTCGGTGGGAAAAACAGCTTAAAATACAAGTAAATAGGTGTTCGAACGTTTTTTCATAAATCCAATTTAAGGGGCTCTTGGAGAGGGGTGAAATTATGGGGAAAAAACCAGGAAAGAAAGTGTCCTAACTGATTGACTCACTTACTCACTCATCAAACTCAGGGGGAAAACAGCTTTAAATAAGTAAATAGGTGTTTGACCGTTTGTTTCATAAATCCAATTTAAGGGGTTCATGGGGACGGGTGAAATTATCAAAAATAAATGAAAGAAAATATCCTGACTGACTGACTCACTCACTCATCATTGCCCAACCAAAATTATTGAAGTTAGAAACATGAAATTTTGGGGATATGTTCGTTGTATGCCGAAAACGTCCACTAAGGAAAGAGTTTTGGATATTCAGGTTCTAAAGAGGTGTTAAGGGGGTAAACGTGCTTTCCATTGAATTACAATATCTCACGAGTGGTTTCATTTGGGGATGTGATACTTGGCACATATACTAATCATTAAAAATAAGCTGACACATGTCTAATGGTTTTTCGATGTAGTGTATATTATGAGGTGAAAGGGATGAAAAGTGGGGGTTGAAAGATTCCTAACTGAGCGTGTATCTCTTAAACGACATAGGGAGGAGTCTGAAACTCGGACGAAAACTATCAGCTTAAAAATAAATAAATAAATAAATGAATAAATAAATAAAATAAATAGGTGTTCGACCGTGTTTTTATAAATGCAATTTAAGGGGCATATGGGGAGGGGTGAACTTCTGGAAGAAAAACGTCCACTAAGGAAGGATTTTTGTATGTTTGCTCTCATCGACCAACCAAAACTATTAAAGTTAGAAGAATGATATTTTAGGGATATGTTTGTTTGTTGTGTGTCGAAAACGTCTACTAAGGAGGGATTTTTGGGTATTCAGGTTCTAAAGGGGTGTTAACGGGGTTAAACCTGCATTTCATTGAAAAACAATATGATACGACTATGACGCGAGCGAAGCGAGGCTAAAATTGAGATGGTGTGTGTCTGTGTATTACTCAATCTCGCAAGTACCACTGGTCCTATTTACGTGAATTTTACATGGAAGTAGCTGATTTACCTGGTTAACATATAGGTTACTTTTGATTTCAATACTTTGCACTATTTAAAATGGCGACCATTTTAGTGACGTCACTACACCCTTTTGTTTCAAACTTTCATATTTCCATTTCAAATAAAAAGAGAACGCTAAGAAATAGCAAACTTTTGATGGCATATGCGAGGTTTAAAATTACATTTTCTATCCGAAAGGTATCTGCAACTGTTAGCGAGTAAAACCTAAATGTGTGCTATAAAACACGGTCAACGCCGAGCGGTGTAGTTGGACAAAATGTTCCATCCTTAATCTCCCTCTGCGCTGCACCTCGCCTATCCCCTGTTTTAACTGTCACCTTCACATTTTAATTTATTTATGACGCGTAGCGAAGCACGGGTACTTCAGCTAGTGGCCTATACACATAACACTCCTAAATGGTGAGCTACCGAAATATTTAGATGGTTCTCAATATCTATGAATCTTTTACAGCAACCAAACTGAATTTTTAATGTTCATAGAGACTATGAACATATGTTCACCTATAGGACTTTCAGGAACCTGGTGAGCACAAATCCAACATGGCGGCGACGCGAAGTATAAATATTTTAATGGACGTTTCTCGCGAATTAACTATCCGAGTGCCGTGAAACGTTGCACGTTAAATGCTTATACAAATGTTGATCCACTGGCATCTAATTTATTTCAATGGTTTGCATTATCACAAGATGGCTGCTGTGCGTAATTTTAAAATCTCGTTTTTACTTCTTGTTGTCTAATCATGCGATTGAAGTTTGAATACCACACGTACACAATAATCTTAATGTAATAGTACAAAAATAAAAATCCAACCTGGCGACCATCTGAAATATTTAGACGGTTCTCAATATCTACGAATCTGTTACAGCAATTAAACTGAAATTTTGTATGTTGATTGTGGCAGTTAACATAAGTAGGATATCTGAAAATAGGCTCTATAGTTCTTCACGGAACTACTTATTATTTCTTAGATATGAATATTTCTTTTATCCCCTGTCTTCATTCCCAAACTCTTTTTCATCCTAATTGACAGTGTCATTGAGCCCTTTAATTCTAGAGAAATGGATCATCCAAGCAGCCTCAAAGTAGATCGAAAGTAGAAGAGGCTAAGATAGGAATGGGGAAGTGACTGTGGTCTAAGGGAAAGCCACCATCTCAGCATTTTGAGAAGAGAAACAAGGAAGCTAACTTGAAATGACAGGTGAAGGGACATGAACCAACTTATTTCACAAACCAGGTCTTCAGATTGGTGATGTGATTTGCAGTTAATGTTGTAAAACATCCTTAGGTCTCAAACCCCAATCCTTCTATTTTCTAACAGGATGGGCTAACCCAGAACTAATGGATCATTTCACCTGTCTAAAACCATGGAGGATTATGTTAAGTCCTTTGGCTGTCCAACAATAAAATTGTAAGTTATTTTGATTTAGAAGTTATTGCTTTATGAGGTTACCACCAAATCCCTTGTTGTAATGCAATAAACAAACATTCCTTCTATCCTGATATCGCCATGAACCCAGATCACTGATTTTATTTCTGGTAGAGAGAGTCAGTTTTTGAAATACTGAAATAATGAACTGCTTCAGACCTGTCATACCATATTTTCCTAGCATCACTTCCATACGATTCCTGATCTCCACATAAATATGAATAATCAAGGGTAGAAATTAAAACTGATGCACATTCTGAAATTTATACCACATACTATGTCAAGTGTAGCAAGCACAATGCCTATGTAACATTGACATAGAGGTACCGGTACTGGATACTTGTGATCATGGGCGCACCCAGACTTTTGGTTTGTAGGGGGCTTTCCTCAATAACATGATTTCAGCTATGGAAAGAGAATGTGTTTATTATTAGTCTTGTATGTAAATATGAATATTTGAGATCATATGCATAAAAATATATTCTATAAGATCAAACATACTGTAGAATGTTCTGTTAAAACCAATACAAAAGATGCTATTGGACTTGAGATTATTTAAACAAAATGTGCATTGGTTTTATACAAATTTTAGTTACAGTACCATTGAGCTAAGGTTATACAAGTAATAAAAAGGAACTGCATGTTTTTATCAAGAATTAACTTTTGATCACGATCAGAGTGATAACGACTGGATTGCTCTACTCACTATTATCATAACTATATATCCAGCTACCAGGATCGTCAGATTGATGTGTAACATCAATTATCTGCAATCATTTACTAAGTTTTGGGTTGTTTATTCCAAGAACTAGTATAGGTTTTAGGAAATTAATAATAACATTTTGATTTTGAATATGTACATTTAATTGGAATTAAAAATTACATTTTAAAAATTACGAGATATAATTGTATACCATAGTGTTATGGATTGTAACAAATATTTTATGTACTGTACGTGAAAATATATGTTATTTTAATTTTCCTTAATAACTAACATTATAATAAAAAATCTTAAACATTTCTAGAATTTCAAGTCGAACTTAATCACACAGGCTGAATGCAAGTTTCAACTAATAGTTGAATACAAATCATGTATTAATGAATTAACATTAACGTTGTTTGAATAAAGCGGAAACTCAAGTTTCACAGAACAAAATCCAGCCGCCTAGCAGATTTTTTTTCAAAACGGAAACTTCCTCTGTACTGGTGACTTCAATTTCCCGGTGAATATCCAGTGCTGCTAGTCCAGTCTGCACCCATGGTATTCCTAAGATATGTTTTCAGCCGACGTAGTGTAGAAAATGACCTCTCAGCAGTGCTTGTAGTCACAGGGATGGTACACAAAATTCTCAACGATGTGTGGATATTAGGAAACAAGTCCTTGTCACATAGATTCAACACATCGATTGCGTTTTTAGGGATATTAGCGTGGGTCTTGAAGTTCTTGTGCCACAGTTAAAACTCAGCCATAAACAGGCCTTTGTTGTTTCCTCCACTTTCAATTATGTCATTCTTATAAAAATTACACAGCTGTAAGAAATCAAGTTGCATTTTTTCTTGGAAGGTTCCTTTATGCGTATTGTTTTAGATCCCTTAGTGGGGGGTAGTTAGATCTAAAACGGATGTGTTATTGTGTTAATTTATAAGGGGATGCCTAAAAGGGGGTAGCTTCCCGTAGCTGGGTGAGCTGACCAGTGTAGAGTGTTGTTTAGTGTTAGGATGCTAGGGGATGCTCCTATAAAAGACGTAGGTGTACTTCAGGGGATGAAACTTAGTGTACAGGTCAACGTGCCAGTCTCTCAGCTGGTTGAAGATAGTTATATAACCGACGTGCACGCGTCAGCTATATGGCGGCACGCTGCTTCTTGCAGGCGGGCCGCTACGGGAAATACAATGATACCTGATGTAGCAACTGTTTGGCTACTGTACGTCACGTACACACATCAAAAAAAGTTTTGCATCACCTCGGTTCCCAGATCTCCGGCATATAGACGTTGACTGTGTATATTGTATCCAATATACAGTCCCTTTGACTGTTCATAGATGTCATTAAAACTGCTCAAAGATGTAAACAACCATGCATGAGCAGGGCCTATTAGACGGAGGGGGTACGACAGCCGATCAGTTCCAGTCATTCCACCAGGACGAAGGTACGCTGCTCATGTTGTCTGTAGTTCTACCATGCCTAGAAGGTCAATACCGCAGTTCGATCGCGTCCGCATTGTTACTTTGTGTCAAGAAGGGCTCTCAACAAGGGAAGTTTCCAGGCGTCTCAGAGTGAACCAAAGCGATGTTGTTCGGACGTGGATGAGGTACAGAGATACAGGAACTGTCGATGACAGGCCTCGCTCAGGCCGCCCAAGGGCTACTACTGTAGTGGATGACCGCTACTTACGGATTGCCGCTCGGAGGAACCCTGACAGCAATGCCACCATGTTGAATAATGCGTTTCGTTCAGCCACAGGACGTCGTGTTTCAACTCAAACTGTGCGCAATAGGCTGCATGATGCGCAATTTCACTCCCGACGTCCATGGCGAGGTCCAGCTTTGCAACCCCGACACCATGCAGCGCGGTACAGATGGGCCCAACAACATGCTGAATGGACCCCACGGAATTGGCATCACGTTCTCTTCACCGATGAGTGTCGCATATGCCTTCAACCAGACAATCGTCGGAGACGTGTTTGGAGGCACCCTAGTCAGGCTGAACGTCTTAGACACACTGTCCAGCGAGTGCAGCAAGGTGGTGGTTCCCTGATGTTTTGGGGTGGCATTATGTGGGGCCGACGTACGCCACTGGTGGTCATGGAAGGCTCCGAAACGGCTTTACGATACCTGAATGACATCCTCCGACCCATAGTGCAACCATATCGGCAGAATATTGGAGAGGCATTTGTCTTCATGGACGACAATTCTCGACCTCATCGTGCACATCTTGTGAATGCGTTCCTTCAAGATAACGACATCGCTCGACTACAGTGGCCAGCATGTTCGCCAGACATGAACCCTATCGAACATGCCTGGGATATGTTGAAAAGGGCTGTTTATGGACGTCTTGACCCACCAACCACTCTGAGAGATTTACGCCGAATTGTCGTTGAGGAGTGGGACAATTTGGACCAACAGTGTCTTGATGAACTTGTGGATAGTATGCCACGACGAATACAGGCATGCATCAATGCAAGAGGACGTGCTACTGGGTATTAGAGGTAGTGGTGTGTACTGCAATCTGGACCACAAATGCTGAAAGTCTAGCTGTATGATGGTACAACATGCAATGTGTGGGTCTCATGAGCAATAAAACGAGCTGAAATGTTGTTTGTGTTGATCTCTATTCCCTTTGTATTTAAAGGTTCCGGAACTCTTGGAACCGAGGTGATGCAAAACTTTTTTTGATGTGTGTATAATCGCGACGGGGGTCAGGAAGGACTTTAGGACGTAAAGAGGCGTGTAAACAGTAAGACAAGTGTAGAGTACTGACCAAGTATTTATTGGTCAGTGAATATGAAATTATGAGTCCCTTTTAGGGGATGTAATAAATGTCACAGTTTAAGTGTACAAGTTTGTGGAGTAGGTCACAAAATATAGGAACTCTGAACACTGCTGACTCACCTGATGATAACGGCTGGGCCTTCGGCTGATGCACTGTAAGACTGGTAATTGAGAGAGAGACTGCCCTCCTTAAGGCCTCCTCTTATAGTCTTCGGTGTTGTGCTGTCAGCATTCCGCTTGGCATAGATGCCCCAGTTAATTATGTGTAGCTGTTTGTGGTGTGATGCAAGTATTTGGCAAGCTTTCCAGGCTGGTTAGCTGCCCTTGCGGTGTTAAAGATGTTGTTCTGGACTTACGAGATTTGCCAGTTAGGGGTGGTTTAAATAGATGATGGGGGGATGGCCTCCAGGGGGTGCAGACCCCTGGGGGACTGTACAAGCCTCTTCCTCTATTTAGTTCGCGTCCCCGCGAACGGGAACGGAACATGAGGTTGGGATGTCGATGTAGTAGTTCTTGGGTCTTCCTTGTATCTCCTGTTGGTGTCTTCTTCGTCGTATAGATGTGGTGATGTCGTATTGATGTATAGGTGTGAGATCAGCTCGTGTTCAGAGGGGTGGGTTATGGGATATACATACATATATATGACATTGACATTGGCATTGACATTGTAAAAATAGTGCATGAGAAAAATTGACATTGACATATTGAAAGTTCGAAAAAAAATACATGGTTCTGATAATTATGCGGTATATTGTTGTGCAGGGAGGAAAAAAACCAGGGCTGGACGGATGCTTGTGTCCGCTCCATCTTAGGGAAAAAATTGCTCCCTGCAATGAGAAAGATAGAAGAAGTAGACAAATAGGTGTTCCAGGGTATAAGTTAAGGGAAATATTCAAAATGTGTTTATTGCGTTGGGATGAAACGGAACACCTTTACAAATCGGGAAGTTAGAAGAAAGAAAATGAAAGAAAACAAATCATAAACATTGTGTACATGGGATTTAAAAAAAAAGTATACCGTTTAATGTGTTATATTGAGATGTGCATGTATTAATGTATTAACGTTGAGGAATATCATTTATCACCTCCGTAGACAATGTGGGGGTGCGAGGTATTATTTATATATTTATAGTAGAATGATTGCCCGTGGGCGCATTAATGTATGTTAAGTTACCCTTTTACAATTATGAATTACAATTATCTTATATCTAGCTTAAGCGCGCTAATTTTCTATGATTCTAGTTTATATGGTACCTCGCGTGCACGCTACTCCTTTGTACGTATGCGCCGTCTCACGGCTAATCCTGTACGCCCACTTCCTGGTATGGTTTAGTGGTCGTACCGCTTGAAATGTATCCTTAATCTGTGAAGCATTCCCTGTGGACGAATGCCTTCACACTTGACAATGAGAGTCGCCACCACAAGTCGGTTGCGCCCTCATTGCCGTAATTTGCGCCGCATTTTTGACGCCTTATGTTTTTCTTATTTACGTTGATCTGCCAGCGAGCCTGATACCCCACAGGTATCGGCCGTGCTGTGCAGATTTTTAGAGTGTAGCTGTAAAAAAAATGTGGTATGTGAGTGAGGATGAATACGAATAGTAAATACAAATTAGCGCACAAAGGTGGAATACAGTAATATGATGGCATAAATAGTATGCTCTGCTGTATGGCAGCGAAATTATAGTCACCAGTGCCATATTCCTGGTGACGATGCCTGAAATAAATGGAGAGGTTTAGAAAACATATAAATATTGCATATTTTCTATGCCGCTTCCTGTGGCAGTGTGTCCACAGTCTGAAGTTTTTTTTCCTGTGAAAAAAAAATGGCATGATTAGTGTTATTTGATGTATGCCCGGGCTTACCCTATACGGTGCCGTAATGTCGTTTCTTATGCTCAAGGTGTTTATATAACCTAATTAATCTAGTTAATTTACTTAATGTATCACCTTAATACCATGCATATTACCATGTTGTCTTAACCTGTTGTCGGCCTTACCCCGGCAGCGGAATTTTGGTTACCGGGTGCCGAGATATTCTACCTCAATTATACTTATTTTAATGTATTATCGGACTTACCCTGATGACGGGTTTGTCGGTCATCAGGTGCCGAGCGGCGTTATCTTAACACTATTTATCTTACTTATGGTAGCAAAAAATGGTTGCTATTACTAAGCCGAATGGGTGGCCTTACTCTATTGCCGAAATGTGCTGTGCTATTATCTAGCAACAGCGGTTGGTGAATTTGCTTAATCCTAAGTTGCGTACCGAAGTGCAACTGTCTTACTTGCTAAATTTTGACCAGGGCGATCGCCTGAGGTAATTTACTTCCTCAGGGCACCACCCGTACGAATCCTAGAAACACCGGTTGTCTCTAGAATCGCCGGATTCCTCCCCCTTAATTCTAGTTGTCGACGTCTATTCTTGGTCTTACTAACTAGTACTAATATAGTCACAGGCGGCTTACGGTGCCACAAATCAAACCGTCTCGCCCGCTGTATCTTCCTGCTCATTGCCGTTGTCTTTCATATGTTGTCGTAGTTGGGTCGCCCACTTTAACCCCTGTGAGTTGCTCGCTATGCTACTCATTTAATGCCCTAGGCTGCCCGCTGCGTCGCCATTTATGTGGGCATTGGACATCGTCCAATGGCATAATATTATCTTCGCCTTCATTGGCAATAGTAGTATTCTCTTCGCGTTTATTCGCAGTAATGATAATCTCTTCGCCTTTATTGGCAACCGTAGTATGCTTTTCGCAGTAATAATAATCTCTTCGTCTTTATTGGCATTGTTGGGTTGGCCCACTGAACCCCTGTAGACAGCTCGCCGCTATGCCTATTTAGTGTCTCTGGTGACCCGTTGTCAGCCATTTACGTGGGCACAGGACCGAATGAGCGCGGTCATTCCATATATATTCATATTTCATTCTTCTTTATTTGTTGGTTTCATAGACTTCACCTCGCCTCGCGGGGCAAGGACTTGTCGGATCTAGGATTGGTCCTGCTGAATCCTAGGATCCTGCTTCACTCCTGACGAATAGGAGTCTGACTTCCCGCCATGGAAGTCCTACTTACTTATATCCTAAACTAATAGTTTAGTCATAGTTTGGTCGTCCCTAGGGTCAACTCCTGGGTCCGGCGTGGAGCTAGCTATTTCTCCCACCATCCTCAGAAAGTCTCCCCTGCAGGTCTTGGCTTCGACGACCGTGGCACATAGTGGGTGTAGCATCTCTTCCTTCCAGGGGCAGGCTAGGCACACCTAGGATTCCGAAGCTTGCCCGCGCCAGGCCGTGAGTGCCTCAACCTTACGTGGTTCGTCTGTTTGGTCTAGTCGTTAAGTTACTAGGGTAACTAAGCTGTTGAGCCAACTGGGGTAAGGGTCAACATCCCCTTCCCCAGCTCTGCTCCAGTGTGGTGCCTCTTGCCTTCGGCTTGTGCCGTTATCACCAATCAGAGTGTTATCAGATTCCTTTTCATGTAAAAAATATAAGCGTAACCTGTGTAAATAATTTATTTTGTATAAAATGTAAAATTTTTCAAGTGTTTTGGGGTTGTAGAGCTTCTAAGTGCATAGACTACTTTAGGTCTACTGTTGCTACGTCGGCTTTCCAGTGGTAATGCTCTGTTAACCTTTATGGAGGTGTTAGTAGGGTCTATGGTGTTAGGTACCCTGTTATTAGGATCTGGGGGTAGTTATTCGTAGAGTAGGCTGAAAGCATGGTGGGAAAGGGTTGGGCATCTTTGGGCTCCAATAAATGATGGCCTTGAGCCGGTAATGCTGCTGGGATGCTTCTACAATGAGTGGACGGGGCAGGTAATTCCCGGGATTGCAAAAATATAAAAATTCCATGCAGGTTTGATAGTAATAACCCTTGGTAAATGGATGGGATACTCCATGCATGTATCTGGATATGAGGCATCCGCACTCATGTAAGGATAGGTATAGGGTGAGTGTAAAATAATATTATGTCCCTGTCATGCGGGATTATTTAATTTAAAAAAGGTTAATATATGATTGTGGCCTCATCTCTCATTTGGAGATGCGCATTACGCTTAATTGTTGTTTGCCGACTCACCCCTAATATTCAGGTGTTAGCATCGAGATCCAGGGCGTAGTAAGCCCTCTTTTTAAACGCATGAAGTCTATCAACCCCGATGTATACTTTGTAATGTAGTGTAGCTGTTTTCATCGTGTTCATGTGTCTGCGTTGGTTGATGTTGGACGTGGGAAGGTTATGGGAGGGGAGTAAGGTATTAAAAATGGTAGCCTGTGGGTGGTATGTCGGTAATCCCGCTGGGATTATCCACTTATGCTCCTGTCATTCTCCCTTGGTCCATGTCTGCTTTCTATCCACCTCTGGGGATAGTAAAGCGTGGTGACGCTGTGACGTCACGACCTAATCTGGTCTCCCCTTTGTAGTGTTAATGCAGCCAGTGGTCGTAGTGTGCCTGGCCACGTCCTGATCGCCTGTAATGATTTTTTAGAACTAAAATCGAGAAAGGAAGTTATTAGGGGGGGAGGTTTTGTTTCCTCAGAGCCCCTGTCTGTGTTCGCTCCTGATTAGCGAGCGCGTGTGTATGGGACTATGTTCCGCTACGCCATGCGGGCGGTTGGTCTGTTATAGGCTAAGTCCTAATGTGTATCGCGTGTCTGAGTGTCAGATGGCGCGGGCAACTTGTCAACATCTTTGAGATATGTCCCTGTGGCCCTATGATAAGTCCGGTGTTAAAGATGTCTATACGTTGCTAAATGTCACAATTGTTTTTGTAGCGCTGAAAAATGTGTGGCATTATGATTGCTTTGCGCTTGTGATTTCATGGTCACTGCCGATATAACAATAGTGTCTGTCGGCAGCAGTGTGGCAATGCGGTGAAACCTGCAAGTCAGTATTTTCGTCATGTTGTGCTTTCATTTGTTTGTGCACGTGACCTTTCGCCAGTATGTGAGTGTTGTCATTGTTCTAGATTCCGGACGGACCAATGTGTCAATTCGTCCTATTTAGCTAGTACTGTTGTGTGGACATTATTCCATAAGACTTTTTGCCTTACGAAATTTCCATACCTGTGTCTGGGAAATCTATTTTCTATGTCAGGTGTAATTGAAATTTTTGCATGGTGTTTGTTCCTCTCTTACTTGGAGCTGGCTTGGTCCGTCTGTATGCGTGAAGGTCGGCCAGTCACGATTGTCTTATTGCTGACAGCGGTAGTGTTGAATTACAATGGCGTGCGCACCCACTTGTTACTTGTGTGGCAATGCTCATGTTTCCGGCACGTGTATGTGTCTGGACCTGAGTGCTATCTCTGTAATTGCGAGTGGGGCTTTCCGCAGTGCAAAAGAAACTTTCATTACCTACATTCGTGTCCCCAAATTTTGTGTTAATGTAGCGTGGGTCGAATATATCCCTATTAATGGTGCTAAATGTCGTTATGCACGCGTGTCTCCGAGCCGCTAGTCGCGTGTTTGGTGACTAGGTGCCGGAGGTGATTTTGTTGTTTTCCGCTTATGAATATCTGTTAGAGTGACTGTCCCCATCTGTTTTAGATCCCATACTTTCCTATCCTGCAACCAATCTGTTTTAGATTCCTTAGTTTCCTATCCTGCAACTGGATAGCTACCCGACCTTACATTCCTGGTATTCAGAAGGTTGCGGGTTTTGGGGCCGTCTTTAACCAGAGTAATCGTTTCTGGTGCCATTCTAGGCTGTGTCTCCGGGACAGTTCTGTCGAGTGTTAGGGTCGTATCCCGGTGCGGTCAGTGAGGTCCGAAGGCTATTTCTTGGCCTTCTTTCCACGTCTGCCAGTGGGATTATTCCCTTTTCTTTTGATAGTGTTCCCGCCTGTACGTGTAGGTGTGGGAGCTTTGCGTGTATGATATGGAGGTGAGTAAAAGTCATGTTATAGGCAGTGTAACGTGTCATGTATGCCTATGGATGCAATATATACAGTTCAACTTGGCTAATTTTTCCTTTATCGGGCTTAATGACTGAGGCAGAAAAAAAATGAGTTATGCCCCGCTCCGCATTAAGAGAGCACTTTGGAAAGGGTATAGAAAATATATTGTATGTCGCCTGCCCACTGCTTTATGCTTATTAAAGCGGGTTTGCCAGGTGGCGGTAGTCTGTAAAAATTGTGTCGTAAACAATATGAAAAATGTTTAAAAATGAGGAGTAGGACCTGAGCGTACTATCCACCTATTTGGTGACGTTGGTACGGCAGTAATCTAGTTACGTCTCAGGGGAATCTAACGACACTGTCTAGTACACACTGGGAAGGCCATTGCAAGACGTATTTGATACATGTGTATCCACGCCACGAGCAAAGCCAGTGCACTGTGGGAGTAGAAACTCCACTCCAAAGCAATAACCTTACCTTGGCATTGAATATACAATTTTCATAAGAAAATATGCATTGTCCATTGAGCCATAATATATTTAAACACAAATAGTGCTAAATGTTGCGGCATAACTCAACAAGATGACAGTGTTTCGCCCAGGTGTGCTATTGGGCTCTTCAGTTGGTTAAAGCACACCTCACAAAATCTTTTGAAAAATAGTTTGCGATTCTTAATTCTTGCCACGATTAGGGCTCTCGCCCGTCACAAGAGAATCTGTCAAACTGTGGGACCGGAACATAGAACATTTAGTCATTTCTACCTAGAAAGACCCGTCTAAGCTCTATGCTGTGATTTGATGCTTAAGCTGTGTTCAGAATAGCTCTTTCCAGCCTTAAGCCGCGTGGTTCGTCTGATTGGCTTCCGCTTGGCTTTGGATATTTGAAACTTTACGCTGTCCAAGTTATAATATGGACCACTATGCTCAATAACCATGGATGGCCTGAGAAAAAAAATGCTAGGGCCCCCAAAAACAACCAAGAAGAATATTGGATATTATACTGTTGGTTTAGCCATGTTGCACTGCATATACATGAAAAAAAATGTGCCGTTTATGTTTGTGAGTCTCTGTGTGTCTATTGCCGTATTTCTCACGTGTAAACGAGCTTACGTGTATCCCTAATATAGGTTCAAGTGATATTAGTTTATTTTTGTGTCCCTGGTGGAAGTCGTTATTCCCGTCCGTGCGTCCTTGCTCTGAAAGGTGAAGACTTCCGCCCTGTTACGAGGGCATAGGCTCCTGACACCCATTGGGGCGCTTCTTTGCCATTTTTCGGAGGAGTTTGTAGCAAAGTAAGCCTGGGCCTACTTCCACCGTAACGCCTGTCTGTTGGTCTGAGTGTGCCTGTACTCGATGGCCTAATTGCGCTCTGTGCTACCCTAGTAGAGTTTACGGGTGTGTGTGTATTTTTGACTGAGTGGTTTTGTGGGGTAGGTAATAACACCTTTCCTATACCCCGTGTACCGTGTGGTAGTGCCTGGTCAAAATGTGCGGGCGTGTATTGTGCATCCTGAGGGCCTGAATGCAACACCCTCTTATGCATTCGCACCTGGGGTACGAATGCCGGTGCCCGCTTCCGTTCTGGCAAAATTGCCCTCTGAACTAGCGGAAAAGACCGTTTAATTGTCTGTCTCTGCCCTGGCAATGTAGTGGAGTGTGGTCTAACCGATTTCTGGCCTATGGCCACGGTAGACTCCTGCCATTGTGTTTGCCTATCTGTGTGGGTGTGTGTAGGCTCAATGTGCTGTAGGGCGGGCTCTACGTCCTCAGCCCATGATGTGGTTACCTCCCGTTTTATCCCTGTTGTGTCATGTGTGACGGATGATCCTGGCGTCAACTCCCTCCCGTTCGTCCGTTCTGAGGGGGTTGACGTAGGTCCTGCTCCTCGGTTTGGCAAAATTGCCTCCCGAACCGGAGCTAAGGGATGTGTAATGGTGTATGCTTGTCCCCGCAGTGTATTGGAGTCTAACCTGGCCGTCTCCTGGACTGTGGCCACGGTGAACTCCTTCCCATGTGTGGCAGTACATGGCGAGAGGGACATCCTCGCAAATTGCTGAGTTAGCGTATCTACGCTTATGTCCTCTCTCGGCTGGGCTGGTGGCCCTGCCATGTACTCGAAAATGGCCTTGTTCTTCTGGAGCTCGCGGTACTCGTCCCAAATTTGGGTGTACTGCCTGTTGAGGCTCATGGCCTGCTCAGCGACCTTTGTGCCATTAGTCCCTATGCGTTGGTGTTCCCTGATGAGTGTCTCCCATTGCTGGAACATGAACTCGTGTCGGCAGTGTAATTGCCAGTGTGCCCTTATGATTTGTGTACGGAGGGTGGGGATTTTCGCCCGAATCTTGCGTTTCTTAGCGCTGCGGATTGGCCGGACAAGGGCTCTTATGATCCGCATGTACTGGGCGTGCAGGAGCTGTTGAAACCTTCTGAGGTAGTCCTGCCTAGTTTCAAAGACTTTGTGCCAGGCAATTAATTCCTGGTACTCCCCAATGCTCCTTAGCACAGCTAGGCGGTATAGAGGGGCCATGCTGAATGAAGTGTATGCGTCTCCTAATAATAAAAAAAAAACTGTGCGTGTTTGGCAGTGTATCCTGTATCTCTCTGATTCTTTCTGGGGGCTGGGGGGGGGTTGTTAATAATAACGCGAGTCCCCGTGTAATAAAGGGGGAAGAGAAAAATTTCTCTCGTGTAGCTAGGGGAAGAAAAAAAATAATGCCTTCTATCAAAAAAAAAACACCTATTTTCGCTTGGCTGCGTATGGTACGGGCCGTTTTGACCACGATAACTCGTTGTATGAGCCCTATTTTACTGTGCGTGGTACCCGGCCTCCACCAATCTGTTTTAGATCCCTTAGTGGGGGGTAGTTAGATCTAAAACGGATGTGTTATTGTGTTAATTTATAAGGGGATGCCTAAAAGGGGGTAGCTTCCCGTAGCTGGGTGAGCTGACCAGTGTAGAGTGTTGTTTAGTGTTAGGATGCTAGGGGGTGCTCCTATAAAAGACGTAGGTGTACTTCAGGGGATGAAACTTAGTGTACAGGTCAACGTGCCAGTCTCTCAGCTGGTTGAAGATAGTTATATAACCGACGTGCACGCGTCAGCTATATGGCGGCACGCTGCTTCTTGCAGGCAGGCCGCTACGGGAAATACAATGATACCTGATGTAGCAACTGTTTGGCTACTGTACGTCACGTATAATCGCGACGGGGGTCAGGAAGGACTTTAGGACGTAAAGAGGCGTGTTAACAGTAAGACAAGTGTAGAGTACTGACCATGTATGTATTGGTCAGTGAATATGAAATTATGAGTCCCTTTTAGGGGATGTAATAAATGTCACAGTTTAAGTGTACAAGTTTGTGGAGTAGGTCACAAAATATAGGAACTCTGAACACTGCTGACTCACCTGATGATAACGGCTGGGCCTTCGGCTGATGCACTGTAAGACTGGTAATTGAGAGAGAGACTGCCCTCCTTAAGGCCTCCTCTTATAGTCTTCGGTGTTGTGCTGTCAGCATTCCGCTTGGCATAGATGCCCCAGTTAATTATGTGTAGCTGTTTGTGGTGTGATGCAAGTATTTGGCAAGCTTTCCAGGCTGGTTAGCTGCCCTTGCGGTGTTAAAGATGTTGTTCTGGACTTACGAGATTTGCTAGTTAGGGGTGGTTTAAATAGATTATGGGGGGATGGCCTCCAGGGGGTGCAGACCCCTGGGGGACTGTACAGTATGTGATGCATTAGCTGATGGCAGTAAGCACTCAAAACTCTTTAATAAGTCCTTATGCTTCATGAATCGCGATTCCAATGAAATAATGAATGAGTCAATCCAAGGGATGAAAACAGATCTTTTGTAGTATAATTCTGAAGTTTCTGCTGGAATGTTGCTTCTGTTCAGTTGTCTTCCAACTGTTCGAGGCATCGAAATTATTGAACCGCATTTATTAGCAATTTTGGTAGCTTCTTCAAACAACGAGTGAAATTCTTGATCTGCATTTTTTCTTAGAGATTTTAAGCTTTCAATCACAGTTTCAGCGTGTGTAATTGCAGACGATAAATCTAAATCAGTTCCCTGAAGCTTTTTGCTTAGTTTTACTGTGTAACCTAGCAGTTTTTCTGATGCCATGAGAGAAATTATAAATTCGCCTTGACTTAAGGAGTTTAGTAGTATTAGAGCTCCTGAAGAAGATTCCCTATCATTCCAGTTTTTAATCTCCTCTAACGCTACTTCAAGAGGTTGCAGCAGTTCTTTCATAACAAAAATAGCATCGTGCCTTTGTACCCCTCTCGTTGGACAAAGCTGCGGGAGTTTTTTGTTGTTGGTTTCAAGATTTACCTCAGATTCAATGCACTGTTTTAAAACTGCTTGTCTTTTAGGAGTGTTAAAAAAATCCCACAACTTCTCCACTATTCCAAAGCAGTTCCTGATTGATACAACCTCAGACGCGGTCGACAATGCCAGGTTAAGGCTATGAGAAGCGCAATGCACGTATATTGCTGTGGGGCGAGCTTCTTGGATGCACGTTTGAGCCCCTTTAAACTTTGCACTCATGGCAGCCGCCCCATCGTACCCCTGGCCACGTAGGTTATTTATGTCTATATTACTGTCATCAAGACCTTTAATCAATGTTTTTGCCAATACGCTACCCGTAGTAGGGGTTAGAGGCATGAACTTCAAAAATTGCTCACATATTTCATAACCATTTAAAGTATTTGGCGTTACTTAACGTAAACACAAAGAACACTGTTCAACAGTTGAAATATCAGATGTTTCATCTGCGAGAACACTAAAAAACTTAGCTTCTTTTACTTGCTATTTTTTCAGTTATTATTTAGCTACAAGCATCGATGACTTGATTTTGAAAATTTCAACTTATATAGGTCGCATTTTTGCCACATGACCCAAAGTGATCTTTCAAATTGTTGTCACCTGCTTCAATTTTAGCTCTGAGCAAAGCTCTTAAGTTCCCCTCATTTTCAAATGGTTTGCTGTCGATTTGAAACTGACCATAATCTCTATGGCCCCTAGGGGCGATATTTTGTCTGCCACACAAAATTATAGTTTCTATTATTGGAATTATTCTTTTCACATTATTTTGGGCTTGGACGTCTTTTCCTTTATCAAGAGATTTGTCAATCGGTTTCATTCGGTAGTCCATAACTCTTTTAAAGTTAGCTGCGCTTACACATGAGTCTTTATGATATTGCGAGTTTGCATGTTTTTCAAACATTTCTAGTGCTTTTTTCCAGTTACAAAAACCTTCTTCAACAAGTTGTCCAGTTTGTTGAGCGTTACTCTTACCTACTTATTTTTTTTGAAGAAAAAAAAGCATACAATGGACACAGTATGCAGAGTCTTATATTCCAGAATACGAAAGCCAGGTATATTTCTTTAGCCATGAAAACGAAAATCTTCGTTGTTGGTTCCCATGCGATCTAAAAGGAAAGTTAAAGTTGCTCTGAGGAACCCATTTGTCATTTAAAACTTTGAACTTTTCATTGTCCGTCAACACTTTGTTTTTAAATAAACCAATGTCCAAATCCATGTTATGTTTACTTACAACGGCATTAGGCCTGCTCACATTTGCCTCTAAGCCCTCCTCTGACGAACAACTTGGCTGTTTTTCTATGCTTGCAGTCCTTGTTAACAGTTCCTTACTCGTTGAAGGATCGCCACATTCACTAACACTAACCACATCATATTTATTTATTTTTAACGGTTTAAAGTAGTTTTGCATGTTTGACTTTCTTTTGTCTCCCATTACTACTAGTCAAATTGGACACACTACGAACACCAACTGCCAATATAAAATACAAACACAACAACAATCAACGAATGAACTTTTACAAACACCACTACTGACAATACGTTGGGGAGAGAAATTTTCTCCGCTGTCCCACGCACATCTTGCTCCGAGCATATAAACGACAACCACCGGAAATATCCGATCGTGTTGTGATTACAATATATATTATTATCACTGAAGTGTTGCATAAATATAGGCCTAACATAATTCTGTTCTAAACCAGTAGAAAATCGCAAAATGTTCCAACGTTCCAACACTAAATATTCTGGAGCCCGTTAAGCAATCAATTTTCTTGAAAGATATCATCAATGTTTTTAAAGTGTTCCCAGGTTTTTAGGGGGGGCTTAAGCCCCCAAAGCCCCCCCCCCCTGGGTGCGCCCCTGCTTGTGATAAACATTTGTACCAAATTCTACACCTTTAGCTTGTATCACATTAAACCTTGGCCATGTTTACAGCTAGTTATAAACAGATTATTTCTGCAATGATGAGAATCAAGTCCTTGCCCTACAATAGAATAGGATGTGAGGTGCGGCTTGATATTATCTGAGGAATTTCCGACATCCCTGAACAGGTTTGAACAATGTGGCTTAATGTAAACATTGAAATCTGTTGCTATGACTTAAGATAACTGTAAATTTTAAAACCATTGAGCTTTAAAATGGTATATGAAACTCAAATTTATGAAAATTTTGGATTGGCAGTAGATTTATATAGCCTATATTTATGACCAATACATTACATTACATTACATTACATTACATTACATTACATTACATTACACCTCGTGGTGTAGCGGATAACTTTCTTGGCTATCACCCCGTAGGTCTGGGTTTGACTCCCGGCTCTGGTCTGAGGGCTGGAATGGGGTACAGTCAGCCTCGTGAGGCAAAACTGAGAAGAGGAGGGTTCGACTGCCAACTCGGCCATCCTGGAAGTGATTTTCCGTGGTTACCCCACTCAAGGCAAATGCTGGGATGGCTGTTAACTTAAGACCACAGCCATCTCCGTCCCAATCCTATCCCCAATTTACAAATACACACACTAGTACAGCCACCACAGTAACACAGGTTATCACACAATAAGCCCACCCAATTTCTCAATTCCCGAGCGATAGTGTAAGGCTTGTTGACACCCAGAGTTTGGTGTAACATCTCCTCACTTATGCAAGGCTCCTCTCTTGTATGATTATTATGTATTCATTTTCAAATAACATAGGCCTATACGGTATTGCTTTAGTGGCACCATGTTCTGCATGTGTCATAGTGAAGAAAAATCATCCCTAGGATAGTTGCTGAAAGCATAGAACTATCCAGGAATTTGATTAGTGTGTATCGAAGATAAAGTTGTTGTTGCTTATTTTAAGGGCTAAGACATTGTACAGCCCGGGGGCAGTACCCCCTGAGACCCACCCCGCCATCTTTCACCAAAACCACCCTAACTGGAAACACTATAATTCCAGAACATATCTCTACACAGCAAGCGGCGACCACCTAAGCTTAGGAGGTTAGCCAACGGCTTGCAAAACTCACATAAACATTTACACTAAGAACTATCTGGGGCAGCTACACTGATGCAATGCTGACTAAGGAGCGCCGAAACATATAAGAATGGAACCCGGATTGGAGGGATCATCTGTTGTTCTGTTCTGTTATTCGCCAGCGGCCCTGCCCGACGAGTTCCAGTTCTTCACCAGGTGAGGTCTAGTTGTGCTCAGAGTCCTTTATCTTTGTAAAACACCTACCCTGAACTACTGTACACCTTACTAATTGTATCACATTTCATATTTGTCTAAACTCCCCAAGAGGGACAACACATCACATTTACTGGCCAATAAATACAAGGTCAGTAAGCATACACGTTTATCACTAATTACACTCCATCTTTACATCCTTATACCCAACCTGACCTTAGTCATAATTGCTCCTGACCGTTGAGGCCTGTAATCGCATTGTCAGGTTCTATTGTACTCGAGCACGCGACTCGACTGCAGAGTGCCGAGTCACTGACTCTGCACATTTGCTGAATTGCTCACTCTACTTAATTGGCAGGCTGGTTTAGCAGCCTGCACTTAGACATTCATCCCCAGGCAGGTAATTGCATCTTGCAGGGACGCCCCCAATAGATTAAGCACTCACACCAACACACTACACTGGTAGTCTCTCCCAACTGCGGGAAACTACTCTCATTTCGGAAGCAATCCTCAAAATTAGCACAGCTACACTACCGTGTTTTCCCACCCCCAACCAAGGGATAAAACATATTTTGTGGAGGCGCGACTACCACGCAAAACAAGGGTAAGGGACTCAAACAACGAGCCCTCGTGGTAGAGCGATCCGTACCGCAAGCAGCCAAGCAAAAGTTGATTTTTTTTCTGGGTTAAAGCATTATATTTTTCCATTCGCTCTAGGAACACAAGGGAAATTTTAGTCAAAACCCCCCCCCCCCCCCTAGAAAGAATCAGAAATCTAATACATTAGAAGCCGCACACATTTCTTTGTATACATAAACTTGATTCAGGATGGCCCCTCTATACCGTCTAGCTGTGCTGAGGAGCATTGGGGAATACCAGGAATTAATTGCCTGGCACAAGGTCTTTGAGACAAGACAGGACTACCTCAGAAGGTATCAGCAGCTCCTGCACGCCCAGTATATAAGAATTATAAGGGCACTTGTCCGGCCACTCCGCAGCGCCAAGAATCTAAAGATTCGAGCGAAAATCCCCACCCTCTGTACACAAATCACTAAAGTCCACTGGAAACTGCACTGCAGACACGAAATCATGTTCCAGCAATGGGAGACACTCATCAA
Organism: Meconema thalassinum; assembly: GCA_946902985.2. Taxonomy (NCBI): domain Eukaryota; kingdom Metazoa; phylum Arthropoda; class Insecta; order Orthoptera; family Tettigoniidae; genus Meconema; species Meconema thalassinum. Next base: position 146,735,619 of record OX336391.1, read on the forward strand.
AGAACACAAACGGATAGGAACTAGCGGTACTAAAGTTGCCGAACAGGCCATATACCTCAATACGCAGTACGCCCAAATTTGGGAAGAATATCGGGAACTCCAAGCCAACAAGGCCATTTTTGAGTTCGCGGCAGGGCCACCAGCCCAGCCAAGAGAGGACATAGGCGTAGATACGCTAACTCAGCAATTCGCGAGGATGTCCCTCTCGACACGTACTGCCACACATGGGAAGGAGTCTACCGTGGCCATAGGCCAGAAATCGGTCAGACTACCCTACAATACATTGCAGGAGTGCTCACAGACAATTACACAACCCCTATCGCCAGTTCAGAGGGCGATTTCTCGAGAATGGAAGCGGATACCGACATCTGCACCCCCAGTGCAAAGACAGACAGGGGGGATTACTTCCAGTTCATCAGCATGTAACACACACGCCTGCACGCACTATCATGCCTTCACAACAGAATACACGGGGTTTAAGGGAAGTTTTACCGCCCACCCCACGAGGCCAGACAGACAAGGGGGCATACAGGCACACACACACTAATAGGGTAGCGCGAAGCCAACACAGCCCTTCAGGCGCCAGCATACCTACGCCTATTAACTGGCACTACGGGGAACGTAGGCTTAGGCCTGCTTTACTTAAAACACCCCTGAAAGATAGTAAATAAACACCTCAATGGCAACCTGAGGCCTATGCCCTCATAACAGGGCGCAGTAATTCACCCCGACGTGCGAGGAAGCGCGCACTATAGTGAAATTCACTGACCGCACAAGCCCATGGATAAATATTCCCAGAACAAAACACACGGAATTTTCCACATAAAATGCCGGAACGTTCCCAAGACCCTCACGAGGGCGCGTACACACAATTAACACAAAAATACAGGTCCCACCCCTGTAGAGGGTAAACACACAGAAACTCATGCACAAAACTGTAAATTTATATGCATATATATATTTTATCCATAAGTGTACATTATTTCTTACACTGCCCATTGCAGAATTTTTTTTAGTCCCCTATAACAGTGCTCAAACTAAGCGTAAATACCATAAAAAGAGTCAATAACACTGACAAAACTGTCCCAGAGACACAGGTCCAAAAGGCAACAGGAATAATTATCCGGAACAAGGACGGTCTCAAACCCGCGACCTTCTGAATACCAGGAACGCAAGGTCAGGTAGCCATCCAATTGGAGGATACAGCAATAAGGGACAGTCACGCTAACAGGGATTAATATGCATAAAATAATAAAACCGCCTCCGACACCTAGTCACCAAACACGCGACTAGAAGCCCGCAGACACACGTGCATAAATACATCACCTACTCTCACAGACATCTAACTACCACCGACGAACATATTCGCCCCTGGTCTACAATAATACAAAATTTGGGGACACAATATATATGAACAGAGGTAGGGTTTTTTACATGACGAGGAACCAAAGGCACACCGTATATGCAGACAATAGAACAGCGTGTCAGCAAACCCACGCACATTGTCTCAACACATGTGGTAAGCAGACCGCTAGACTAAGCAGCAAGTACCTCCTACACAATTGAAACTTGACACTATCGCCAGTCGGCGATAAGACATATATAAACATGCGACCTTCGCCAGCACCAGACAGGCTAGGAGCGCTCTCGACCTGGCAGTAATACACACAATCATTCACGCCATTTTCAAAGCCGGATAACTCCCGAAATTAAAGTAGGAGGGACGTTCCGAATTACAAAAAACACTCACACTAATGTACATTTTCGCACGCGTATTTCAAACATACAGTACACGCCATGGTACATAAAACACAGAAATTGTAATACCGAGGCCTTAGCCCAAGGCATATGCGTACGCACAGAACAGATACCATACCTTTTTGGGTTGCGTCAAACCTGCATGCCCGTACCAAACATATTACATACATAATATACAGGCTACAGCCTCCAGCAGCCTAGGCTACAGAAATGTATAAGGTACGCACCAGGGCCTAACACATCCAACACACACAAACACGATACAAACGTGCCAAAAAGGAAGCTACCCAACGGCATTTTTGGCGCGACAACACGATAAGAGACAACACTAGGGACGCATAAAATCCCAACAGACAACGCAGACATAAAACACGGAGCGCAACACGGGATCACGGGTCCGAATACCCAATAAAACCGGACGCCGTGAAAACCAAAACTGTCGACCGACGAAAGATCGGTTAGATCCAACACATAGGTTTTTCAACATGGAAAGTCAGAAAACTCAGCCAGCGCGACTGGACACCAGATAGACACATTTACAGTGGAAAATTCACTCCCACCTGGAAGGAAACTGGCCAAAATTAAGGCAATCCGCAAGTACGTTCAAATTAAACCAGGAATATGGACACGGGGACAGACAAGCACATAAACGACTGAGCCACACAATCATGAACACAGGAAGGTTCTTTTACATACAGGGGCGGATACAGACAGATTTCATGAGGGAACACACCCCCTCCCCCCACTAATAACTTCTTTTCTTCGTTTTTTATCCCTAAACGTCATTATAGGCGATCAGACCATGACAATTTACACCTACGATCGCATGCTACCCCAACGTCATGAACAGGAGACCAGGTTAGGCCGTGACGTCACAGCGTCACTGCATTTAAACATCCTAAGGGCAGCCCGAGGGCGGTGCCCACAGACACAAACATTCCCACACAACATAGGTCTCACAGATCCACAGGCACTCCATAGACTGGCATTTTAGGAGAGAGCAGATGCTTTATGGCATCTCAACTTAGCCAGCGTACATCCCAAGGAGCGGGTAGAGAACACATAGTGACTAAGAGAGAATGAAACACACACACAAAATATTCACCGATTTCCCGTCACACTAATAAAGTGATGACAACAGGCGGCGGTTACACGAGGTGACCGTGGGGCACCGAGCGGAGCTGACGCAACACACGACAGACGCTTGAACAAGGAGCGGATGCGATAGCCAGGAAAGACGTAGCTTTGTGAACGTCTGTCCTAGCCATCAAGGTGAATTCTTCCACCCACGGAGGAAAATTCACGACACCGATTGAGCGGTTTAACCACTAAACCACAGAGGCAGGTCACAAGCCACAGATGAATGGCACAAGGTAAAGGTGACCAAGAAAGAAAAGCGCAACGGCCACATGCATAGGAGAAAGGTACTCATGAGCATAAAAGGTTTAGTAGTAATAGCAATATAATTAAGTCTAGCATGTAAGAATTGTAATCGAAAATTGTAAGAAATTGTAAAACTGTCAAAGCACGAGAAATATGAAAAATACACATAAAGTACTGCAACATTCTAACACCAAACACGTTTCTACACACTTTTGTCTCTTTCCTTTCTATTCTACTAACGATAAAATTTGTGAAGGTGTCCCGTTTCATCCCAACAACAATAAATCATTCTGATATACCTTTAACTTATAACCTTGGGGCACCTGTTTTTCTATTTTCTTCCATCTTTTATACAATACCTTGCAGGGAGCATTTTTTCTCACACAGCGTCGGACGGCACAACCACCCGTCCAACCATGTTTTTGTTCCTTCCTGCATAATACCAACACGCATATAACTTCAAGAACATGTATTTTTCTGTATTTTTACTTTTATTATTTCCAATGTCAAGTTTTATAGTGATTAATTTTTAATGAACATGTATACACCCATAACCCACCCCCTCTGAGCACACGCTAAACTCACATCACCACCAGGACAACACGACATCGATACACCCACACGACACCGACACTGAAGAAGAAGAAGAAGAAGAGGGACAAGCAGAAAACGACGAAAAATCATCACAACGACACGCCCACTCTATTTTCCGTTCGCGAGGACGCGAACAAACGGAAAAGGGGACTTGTACAGCCCGGGGGCAGTACCCCCTGAGACCCACCCCGCCATCTTTCACCAAAACCACCCTAACTGGAAACACTATAATTCCAGAACATATCTCTACACAGCAAGCGGCGACCACCTAAGCCTAGGAGGTTAGCCAACGGCTTGCAAAACTCACATAAACATTTACACTAAGAACTATCTGGGGCAGCTACACTGATGCAATGCTGACTAAGCAGCGCCGAAACATATAAGAATGGAACCCGGATTGGAGGGATCATCTGTTGTTCTGTTCTGTTCTTCGCCAGCGGCCCTGCCCGACGAGTTCCAGTTCTTCACCAGGTGAGGTCTAGTTGTGCTCAGAGTCCTTTATCTTTGTTAAACACCTACCCTGAACTACTGTACACCTTACAAATTGTATCACATTTCATATTTGTCTAAACTCCCCAAGAGGGACATCACATCACATTTACTGGCCAATAAATACAGGTCAGTAAGCATACACGTTTATCACTAATTACACTCCATCTTTACATCCTTATACCCAACTTGACCTTAGTCATAATTGCCCCTGACCGTAGAGGCCAGTAATCGCATTGTCAGGTTCTATTGTACTCGAGCACGCGACTCGACTGCAGAGCGCCGAGTCACTGACACTGCACATATGCTGAATTGCTCACTCTACTTAATTGGCAGGCTGGTTTAGCAGCCTGCACTTAGACATTCATCCCCAGGAAGGTAATTGCATCTTGCAGGGACGCCCCCAATAGATTAAGCACTCACACCAACACACTACACTGGTAGTCTCTCCCAACTGCGGGAAACTACTCTCATTTTGGAAGCAATCCTCAAAATTAGCACAGCTATACTACCGTGTTTTTCCCACCCCCAACCAAGGGATAAAACAACATCGTGGTCATATATCCCCGTGTATTTGGGCGTGTGTGGAATGAGAGGCAGGTATCACTTGAGAAGAAATTGGGTGGGCTTATCATATACATGGGTGGGCAAACTTTAAGTGGTCTCACAAAATAAAATAAAATTAAGGGCATTGTGATATGTCTATGAGGTAGGGACATCAAGGTTAACAGTCTGGTTTTTAAGTCACACAGCCTTAATGCCATGCCGAGCCTAGTGAGGGGTTTGCTAACCTCAATAGTTTGTCTCTGAAAGCAACACTATTTACAATTCTGAGGGACTGGAGTACCTTCAGTCATTTTCAACAATCATGAGATTGTAGCTTTGGGTACACGACACTCCAACCTTCTCCAGAACTCTAGCACAAAGTCTCATAGGTGAGGGAGCAAATGTTAAATCTGATTTGCATTGTAGCTTGTAATTAAATCACTTAATTCACGGTAAAGAGCTGCAGCTTAACAAATTAGAGTTAATAAAACACATCAACTAACTTCAGTCAGGAAACCATTTGCCTCCTAGGCTAAGTGGGGTTAGAAAACGGTCACTTTAAGGGAGACAATAGCTTCTCTATGGTAGAGATTTAATGTTTGTTGGGCATTATTACCTAATCTCAGCCTAACACTGCCCTCGTTGTGGTTTAAAACACTTCCTTTGAGAAATAAAGACTACATACCCTATATATTGACGTGTAGATTTGCCACGTATGCCAGTAAATCCTCCTGATTACAGGCCTTGATCCAGTCATTATATCTGGATTAGGAATGAGGAATTTGTGAATTAATGGATAGGTGTTTGAGGGACTGACATCTCATGGGTATTAAAACCAGAATTATTCGGTGAAACGTGTGATATTTGTATTTACCGCTCCAATGCACGAGGAAACCGGAATGCTGTTATGTCCGGTGTGATAAGAACTGCGCAAAAAAAAATACCGCACAGATGTTGGTTTCCCACATTTCTGCTATTGGTTAAATCGCAAAATTATATTTCTGAGTTGATTTTAATAATTACAAACAATATTTTCTTCAGACAAAATCGACAGGCCGCACTCAATGAATATGGGTAGACTGCTCTCTCGCGGATATATGGTGAACCATCACCGCCATGCGTGCGTGCGTGCGGTGCTTCCGGTGACGGCCGTTTCAAAACCATGACGAAAAAATTACATGGTAAAGGCCTGATGTGTCCATACTGTATATGGTTACTATACTGTGCTTATACTAATTACACCTGTGTGAAGCTAAATTGGATAGGTTAAGAATGTAAACAACGCTCTTAGGTTTCTACGTTCGTTGCCAGGTGCCGACTGCGGTGGCGTCTAGTAGCTAAGTTCTGAACTTGGCCTAGTAGTCGTTGACGGTGGAGCTTGGCGGCAAAAGTAGGAATTATTTGAAAAATTCTATCTTGCAGTCTGTACTTAAATTTAAAAAAAAACAGATAACACACACTAATACAGTCCTCACAATTAAGACCGGTTATCAGACTGATTCTACACACACCCAAAGTACACGGGGCTACATGACCGCTTTGCCGCAGCCCCTAATCTTAAGAACCAATCAACCAAAACATGACCCTGAGGTGCCCTTTGCTAGTGCTACCTATGTACCAAATTATTATTCGATTACGCTTTACCGTGTTTGAATTGATAGGTGGAATCGATTTGCACACTGACATGGCCGCCATATGCAAACTATTGGACTGATGACCTAGTAACTTGGTCAAAGAACGTTCCTCGCATAACGGTATGTTAATGCAAAATTTGGTAGGGATCAAATAATCAGGTTGGTCGTAATGATTTAAGCCTTACAATTGGGTGGCCGCCACTACGGTTCCGTCAAGATGGCGGCGATATAAAACATAACACTGAGTTACCTTTTGCAAATGCTACCTCTGTACAAATTTCATTCAATTCAGTTTCACCGTTTTTGAATTGATATCGGGAACCGATTTGCTCACATACATGGCCACTATCTGCAAACTATTGGGCTGATGACCTTGTGATTTGGTTAAAAGATGATTACCACATAAAGGTATGTTGTTGAAAAATTTAGTAGAGATCAGATGATTACGTTGGTCGTAATTTGATGTAAGTTTTTAACATTTGTGAGGCCGCCATTACGTTTCCGTCAAGATGGCGGCAATATTAAACGAGACAATGAGGTGCCCTTTACTAGTGCTACCTCTGTACTATATGTTGTTCAATTCGGTTCCACCGTGTTTGAATAGATAGGGGGAATCGATTTGCACACATACATGGCCGCCATCCGAAAATTATTGGGCTAATGACCTTGTAGTTTGGTCAAAAGATTCTCCGTACATAAGGGTATAATGTTACAAAATTTGGTAGAGATCAGATGATTAGGTTGGTCGTAATTTGATTTAAGCTTTTAATATTTGTGTGACCGCCATTACGTTTTCGTCTAGATGGTGGCGATATAAAACATGACTGTGAGGTTCCCTTTCCTAGCGCTACCTCTGTACCAAATTTCGTTTAATTCGGTTTCATCGTGTTTGAATAGATAGGTGGTATCGATTTGTACACATACATGGCCGCCATCCGCAAATAATTGGGCTGATGACCTTGTTGTTTGGTCAAATGATTCTTCATACACAAAGGTATAATGTTGCAAAAATTGGTAGAGATCAGATGATTAGGTTAGTCGTAATTTGATATAAGCTTTTAATATTTGGGGACCACTATTACGTTTTTGTCAATATGGCGGCGATATAAATTATGACACTGAGGTGCCCTTTGCTAGTGCTACATCTGTACCAAATTTCGTTTAATTCTGTTTGACCGTGTTTGAATAGATAGGGGGAATCGATTTGCACACATACATGGCCGCTGTCTGCAAACTATTGGGCTTATGACCTTGTTGTACAGTCAAAAGGTATGTTGTTGCAAAATTTGGTAGAGATCAAATAATTAGGTTGGTCGTAACTTGATTTAAGCTTTTAATATTTGGGTGGCAGCCATTCCGTTTCCGTTTCCGTCAAGATGGTGGCGATATAAAACATGACCCTAATGTGGCTTTTGCTAGTGCTACCTCTGTACCAAATTTCGTTCAATTCGGTTTTACCGTGTTTGAATGGATATGAGGATTCGATTTGCACACATACATGGCCGCCATATGCAAACTATTGGACTGATGGCTTTGTAGCTAGGGAACAAAATGCTTCACACATAAAGGTATGTTGTTGCAAAATTTGGTAGAGGTCAGATGATTAGGTTGGTCTTAATTTGATTTAAGCTTTTGAAATTTGGGTGGCCACCATTTTGTTTTCGTCCAGATGGCGACGATATAAAACATGACACTGAGTTGCTTTTGCAAGTGCTACCTCTGTACAAAATTTAGACAATTCGTTTTCACCGAGTTTGAATTGACAGGGGGAATCAATTTGCAAACATACATGGCCGTTATCTGCATACTATTGGGCTGATGACCTTGCCATTTGATCAAACGATGTTTTCCACATAAAGGTATGTTGTGGCAAAATTTAGTAGAGATCAGATGATTACGTTGGTCGTAATTTGATTTAAGTGTTTAACATTTGGGTGGCCGGCATTACGTTTCCGTCAAGATGGCGGCGATATAAAACATGACAATGAGGTGCCCTTTGATAGTGCTACCTCTGTATCAAATTTCGTTCAATTCGGTTTCACCATGTTTGAATAGAAAGGGGTAATCGATTTTCACACATGCATGGCCGCCATCCGCAAATTATAGGGCGGATGACCTTGTAATTCGGTCAAAATATTTTTCGTACATAAGGGTATAATGTTGCAACATTTGGTAGGGATCAGATGATTAGGTTGGTCGTAATTTGATTTAAGCTCTTAATATGTGGATGTCGCCGTTACGTTTTCGTCAAGATGGTGGCGATGTAAAATATGACACTGAGGTGCCCTTTGATAGTGCTACCTCTGTACCAAATTTAGTTCAATTCGGTTTCACCGTGTTCGTATTGATAGGGGGGGGATGGGACAAACATTCAGAGTACACACACACAGACAGACACACAATTTTTCGCCCTGTGTTGATCTCATAAGTCTACTTTCCATTTTTGCAAAAGTCGAAAATAGGCTAAAAATATGGATCATGTTGAATAATTGTTACGAAACTTACAATTACACATTTGAAGTGTAAGAACTCAATATTACTCACGGATATTAGATTACACATTTACTGAGCTGAATTGCTTGTCAAATAGGACTGGATGTGATGAAGATAAAACTATGAAATTAACGCTAATGAGATAATTATAATCGGTTGGTGTGAATCTTACATGGCTACAGATATGACTAAAACTGTACATAACTGTAGATAATTTTAATGGATAATTACGTGTATAAATTAGGGTAAATCTATATTAATTTGGTGGATAGTTTAGTGTGATTCTCATACCTAATTATATTATCAACGTCAGATGCAAGTTTGCATCGATATTAATATAATCATTGCCGAAACATTTTCTATGAAATTTTTGAGTTTCATCATTTACTTCGTTTGTCTTCGATTAATTAACTTATATTTTATTTTAAATTCTTTCCGATGTTGTGATTTATATTAATGCAAGGATGTGTTAGGAAGGCCAGTGTTTGATACTTTCCCAACGTAAGTCTTTCACCACGAGATTTTCTTTTGATGCTCGAGTTCTTCGTTTTCAGCTAGTTTATATATTTTTTGTTCTCGTTGGTTTCTCTTAGCGCATTCTTACATCTTTGTGTATCCCTATTGCTGGTTGATCTTGTTGGTAGGATTTTGGGAGTTCTTCTAGCCGGGTATTTCCGGATTCTACGATCCAGCTTGGTCATCGGATTCAACAAGTTCTGTCTTCGAGAACACGGCTACAGTACTGTCCCCGTTTACCCGGATAGTAGGCTGTCAGATATCCGCCCCCTCAATCGGATTGCCAACAATCAATCGCACCGGCTCAGCTGCACCAATGAAAATGGCACTGACAGGTACTACAGAGGTTTGAGCACAGAAGTTACCAAGAAATTATTGTGGAACACACCAAAATAAACGGGGGTTCATACTTACCTTTACTTACCTCTTAAAAATTATCTCGGGGATTGGGTTGACAACAGGATCTCTAAAGTATGCTCCCACAATAACCTTCACCATGACATTTAAAAATGAACCAGAACGAAGACGAGAACTTTGAACTGTACAAAAGCTTTTAATTCAAATAAAGGGTATGATTTTAACAACTCAACAAAATAAATGTGGCTATCAGTAGCCCATGTCAATCTGACTATGTCCTCCTAAAGGACTTGCAAAGTTATCAAACAATATGTTAGCTCCCATGAGCTCAAAATAACGTAACATTCAAAACACATTTGGATTGGATAAGGAAGTCAGGACGAGACACATATATAGAGCATTTTGTTTCTTTTAATAAACATGACACTTGTATTTATAGGCACTAGGCCTCAATGTGGACGACCTCGCCCGCTGATAACCAGTTGTCCGACCAGCTGCGATCTACCCTTCAACCTGACGCACACCTGTCAAATGGGGGCTCACTTGTCATGCCACACTGCGTAAGAATTCAGCTCCCTCTCAACAGCTTTAAATGTCCGCAAGACAACTCATATATATATTGACGCAAATCTTTCAAATGCTTTACTCACATACCACTGGATTATTCTGACAATCCCTAAACTTGTTAAGTTATCATCCAAATGTTTAATAAGCATAGTTTAGAGTATAAAACACACTCTTAAATGTTTATAACAAAATCACATAAATTATTTATAACAATTAGAAATTGTTTATAATATTGTCGAAGATAATTACAAACATTTTAAACACGCCTTTAACATTACTTTCGTTCCACATTATTGTCAAAGATATTTACATCATTATTTACAATATCAACATTTAAATTATTCAAATTATTAATTTAAGAAATACATTTAACCACATGTTCTTCCGGTTGGTAATTTCATAATCGTGTCAATATAATCGACCAATGAAGGTTAGTTATACATGTTAATGTCATAATCTGGTTTAATAAAGGTTGTAATAATTATTATAATTATTTGTGACGGTAATCTTCATTCAAAATCTTATCTCAAATTCTTTCAAAACTCTTGTTAATTATAACAGTAAATTCACTTGATTAATTTTCAACGAACTATGACAATACACTCAAGCGGAAAATAATTCGCTTACAAAATAATGCACAAAACTGCATTAAAATAGGCCCAAAATTCATCATATATTAATATATATGGCATCAAAATCTTCCACAGAACTTACAAAAACCTCCATTAACAAATTCTTTATCATTAAATACTGTGGGAACCTCCTTCATTTATTCAAGGGCATTATACATCAGCGACTTTCAACACGTCCGCTGCACTAGCGATTATACATTCATAGTTCCACTTAAAAATTCTTATAATCATTAATAGTTTCAAAACTGTTGTCATTTAACCTTCGTGGATTTCATTCATGAATCGAAATGAAGTAAAAATTTGCCAATCACAAACAAATTTTATAGTGAATACGCTTATATACGCATGTCTGGTCTATCAAAATTTAAGATTAATATCTTCAAAGAATTGTAGTATAAAAATACTATCATCAAACAAAGTGCGACTAAACTGCAAAATAGTCGAATAGAATCCAATTAGACTGGGGAATGCAAACATCATTATATAAATCTCTAAATGAGAAAAAACTCCTAACAAAAGTTCATGACTTTAATGCATTCAATAATTCATAATTAAAGTTCATCTTTCACAAAATGGTCTATGATGCAATGGTCGTTCATAACTGACGATAAATGTCTGTGTTGCAATCAATTCAAATAACGACTAGTATTTCCAAGATCGTCGACAACGTAAGAGATTTTAACGCTCTAAAATCATTTAAATGTTCTTCCTTCTTGATGATGACAGAAAATGGGTCAAAGTAATTAAACTGGGGTAGAATTACTTTAATAAAGTGACACGCTGTCTGAATTTAAATCTGCCATAAAAATCATTAACTTACAGTCAAATCGTGACTACAAAAAAAAAAAAGCAAATTACTGAAAAATCTAAATATCAGTCTCAACTGATCCAAAATCGTTTAACTATGCCCATGACATAACAATGTCTTAATAAATCGTCGAAAAAGGCATAACTCATCAAGGTGTACTGAGAATAGGAATCTCAAACAAGAATATGGGGCAAAATACATGAGGACAAAAAAATATGGGAAAATGGTTGCTCAAATATTGCTAAGAAACTCAAATACAATAAACGTTCACGACTACCTTATCTGCTGGTTGAAGTTCTAGAGGAAAATTCCCCAAAGAAGACTGCTGATGGATCCATTTCACCAACTTGAAGATGAGCTTCATCCTCGAAACAAGAAACAGCACCCTCGGAGATTCGAACTGCTTCCTCCTCCGGAAATTGCACTGCTCCGTGAAGACGAACGACATCCTTCCGGCAATAATCTTCTTTGTGAGTCGGGACAACCCTGACCTCTCTTGAAAAATCCCTGAAGTTCCAGTAGAAAATCGCCATGAAGTTTTTGTAGTAATTTTCCGAAGAAATATTCATATTCAGTGAGTATGAAATCGTTTCCATAGCTGTTTGATAGTATTCAGCGTTGAACCACGAAACATGGGTGTAGATGGTTATTCACCACATGTTCGCTTGTGTGGAATGGCAATTAGCGAAGTTCCATGCTGCTATCTTACTCCGTTGAAATATGTCCCAATTGCATTAAAGTCCTTTAGCCTTCCATCTTCTCTTCGGTTATGGTAATAGAAGAACAAACTGCCATATTAAACTGCTCCATAATACTGTAGCGTTGTGTCACAAAAGCAATCTGAAGTCTCCCTATTTCACTAGCCGTGTCAGCCGTGGCGTAAAATCTGGCGATACAAAGTGCTTCTCAGGTGGCGAGAAAATCACTTTTGTCAGTCGTCTAAAATTGCCAATATCTTCCAAAATAATTCCTCGAAATTGTTCAACTTTTCTACACTCCTTACTGTAGCACTGCACAATAGAATTAGCTTATAGACGACCGCTAACTGTTCATAGCTAATCTTGTAGACGCGTTATAATGTGCGTTTCAACTTCACCTAGATTTACTCACAGTAAACTTGCACTGCTTGTATGCTCGACTCTCGTTTAATGCAGTGGCTTCACCACGCGTTATAAAGACGATTCTTTCTACTAATCTCACTCGACGTTTCACCGAAATGACTATTTGAGATCTGACGATTGAGCTATCAGACGATTGATCTTTGACGATTAGAGCTTCGATGATCTGAGAATGAGACTCCTCTCTTCTGCGCAAGGCCTTTTATAAACATCATGAGGGGCGTATCCATCCCTTCCATAGCGTGTTACTGCGTCATCGCTAGAAGTTCCAACTTCGTCAATACATGACGGATTTTCAAAATTCAAAAACAGAAAATAAATTTCACCAAAATTCCAGAACAATGCCTCTACTGCAAATGGATTTCCACATTTCTGAATTCCAAAAAGTAATAAAAATACCATAGTTTCAGCAATCTCCGTCTTCCTTCAGACTATCGTTCATTGGTTCGAGCCTCCCCTCCAATAGCATAATTTCTTCCTCAGCAGAATTCCACGTTTCCTGCGACTGCGTCGTAGATCTCGGATCTTTCTCGAATAAATGCTGACGTCACTGAGAATCTCAGCTCAAGTAGCCTGCTGGCATAACGTCTGCGTTATCCGTGCTTACGTCATGACTACCCACGTCATAACTATGACAGCCATAACTTTCTTTATAATTTTCCAAAATAGCCACCGTGGTCTCTATATAATTCAATTACGGGGGCAGTACCATCCCGGCATTTGCCCGAAGACGAAGTGAGAAACCACGGGAAAACCACTTCGAGGATGGCTGAGTTGGGAATCGAACATCTTCTACTCATATGGAGCACCCGAGGCTGAGTAGACCCCGTTCCAGTCCCCATACCACTTTTCAAATATCGTGGCAGAGCCGGGAATCGAACCTCAGACCTCCGGGATGGCAGCTAAGCACGCTGACCACTACACCACGGAGGCTACTATACTATATACGGATATTGAAAAAAAGGATATTGTGAAGAAACCTTCTCGCATGGAGAAAAAACTTTCGCTGACCAAGGCTGGATCATCTACCACATTTTTAAGTGGAATTCCTGTTCTGTATAATGAACTCAGAGTCTGCAACGCAACCGCTAACGCTATGAAGACAAAGGAGGGGTTAGGGGGCGTGTCCTACTTAGCTTATTAAACAACACAATTGCCAATTCTCCTAAATACTTTTTCATATCATTTTAAGCTTTTGCCACGAATATGTTGTTGTTTGAGTCTTCGGTCTTTTGACTGGTTTGATGCAGTTCTCCATGCCTCCCTGTCCTGAGCTAATCGTTTCATCTCTACATAGCTACCACACCCTACATCTGAGGCAATCTGTTTAACATATTCTAATCTTGGTCTACCCCTACAGTTCTTGCCCTCGACCCTTCCTTCCATAACTATGCTTGCTATTACTGGGTGTCTTAGTAGCCTATGTGTCCTACCAACCTATCTCTTCTCTTCTTTTCATTAAGGGGCAGATGACCTCGTAGTTCCGCCCATTAAAACAACAATAACTAATAACTTTCTTCATTAGCAGTCGCCAGAAACATCTCTCCTCTCCCACTAGGCTTAATACCTCTTCGTTTGTAACCCTATCTACCCATCTGATCTTAATCATTCTCCTGTAACACCACATTTCAAATGCTTCAATTCTTCTCTTTTCTACTGCACCAATAGTCTAAGTTTCACAAGTGCCACGAATAAGGTCTTCTGTATTTCCTTTCCTTTAAAATTATTTTTCAGAAAATCTCAAAGAAGCATCGCAAACAACGATCAGTGCTACACGCTTCTTGATCCGTCCGCCATGTTTCTCTAAGTTGAAATCGAGTCCACGCATGCGCGAGAGCCATAAAGCGTTTTTAAGTAACTACGAACCCGAATGGCCTCGTAAAATGCATCGACGATAATCACGCATTAACTCTTGTATTTAATTTAAATAGGAATTAACTAACTAATCGTTAGTAAATAGTTGCTGAAAGTGGCCCTGAGTTAACACTATCATCATTCTGGTTGGTTGATTCTTAAGTTTAGGGGCTGCGACAACGCGGTCATGTAGCCCCGTGTACTTTAGGTGTGTGTAGAATTTGTCTGATAACCGGTGTTAAGTGTGATGACTGTATTAGTGTGTGTTATCTCCTTTTTTAATTTCAGTACTGCAACTTAGAATTTTTCAAATAGTTCCTACTATTTCCGCCAAGCGCCACCATCAACGACTACTAGGCCAAGTTCAGAACTTAGCTACCATACGCCACCGCAATCGGCTCTTGGCAACGAACGTAGAAACCTAAGAGCGTTGTTTACATTCTTAACCTCTGCAATTTAGCTACACACAGGTGCAATTAGTGGAAGGTTCTTTAACACGCCATAAATCTATGACATGGGACCGCCGGCTTTACTTCCCCTCCGAAGGAAGGCATACTGAGGGATTTTAACGCTCTTAAAAATCCGACGGCTTCGGCCGGGTTTGAACCCGCTATCTTGGGCATAGAAGCTCAGCATGCTACCGACTACGCCACCGAAGCCGCCTATCATTCTGTTCGTATTTTAATTCATTTCACCTGACTAAAAAGTCTCTAATTAAATATTATGCATATTTAACTCTTTTCGTTTTAGTAGACAACCTCTGGAACTCCCAGAGTGAGTGACCCAGCTTACCAAATGATTACATTTCGTTAGAAGTCTTGGTGTTGCTTCAGACAAGAGCTATCATCTCTAATTAGCGCTCCTGTGGTACCGATAGCTCGTGACGCAAAACACACCGCAGGGTTGCCAACTTAAAGACGTCCTTTCTCTGAAACTTACTTTAAATTCCAATTAAATCCGTTTGTTTCTTAAAAACTGTTTTTCGTGGCCGTAATGTACATCAATGAGTTCATCTATTGTTGTTAATTCATTTTAGAGCATGGGACATCCTGGCGATCAGCCCCATAAAGTTGGGTGTGTGTTGAACTTGTCTGATAACCTGTATTTATGTGATGACTGAGGTAGTGTGTGTAACGTTATTAGGGACAGGGAAGGAGTAGGTGTCTCGGGACTTGAAGTAAGCTACTATCCCGGCATGTGCCAGACAGAGGGAGTGTGGAAAATCTCGGGTTTGAAACACACCTATTCTATGGCTACGACCACCTTCTAGCCGAATCCTACCTTGATTACAAATAAAAACACTAGTATATCTCACCAAGGTGGAATGGGTTCGATTCCCGGTCAATGCATGTGAGACGTTCGAAGTGTAATGCCATGTCTTGTGGTTCGGTTTCCACGTAAAAAGGAGGTCACATGGCTAATAATCACAAGATTTACGGTTACGTAAAACCACAATCATCCTTTTTTATGCACTAGTACAGACATCACAGTGACACAGGTTACCAGACACACACTAGTACACGGGGCTACATGACAACGATGTCGCAAAGCCCAAATGAATCAACAACAACAACAACGTATTCTGGCAGCGTCACTCGACAATGCACTACATTCACACCGTTGTCGGTTGGTGTGAAGGGCCTAATACATCACTTGATTTTCGCCTAAGCCCTACTTCTCAGACCCCTCAGGGGCTCACTTCTAGTGGGACGTGGGTTGGCGACCACGGGACCCCAGCTGAGTCCGGCATTGCTTCCACTTACTTGTGCCGGGCTCCTCTCCGTCTTCTTTCCTGTCGACCTCCCTTGGTCAACTCTTGTTCTCTTCCGACCCCCACGGTATTAGGTTATCCGAGGCCTAGGGAGTCTTTCACTTTCCCGCCTTAATTGGCCCTTGTCTCGTCTTTCCTGATACCCTCCTTCTGTGAGGGGTCAGCCTTCTTTTTCTTTTCTTTTTACCTCCTGCCTTGTGCTCAAAGCCCTTAAGGAGGCAGGGTGTATGTAGCCCCCTCCACTTCTGGTGCATCCTAGATAATGCTACACCCTCAGGGGCTCACGGCTGGTGAGTTCGGGAGTTGGCGACCCCGAGGGATTCCTGAGCTGGGTCCGTTTTCCACTTTTGTCCCTTACCTTTGGGGTCGACCCTCTCCTCTCTCCCCTCTCCTCTCCTCTTCACTTTTCCTTCTATTTCCTTTTCTCTTTAAGATTCCCGCACTATTTTTGTTACTTGGTTCACCGTGTATCTATTGAACCCTTATTGATTTGCCGATCAATAAGTCTTCATGATTTTTATTATTATTATTACTGATACCCAGGCAGTACATGTTGAAATTGACAAAGGGGAGTCAGGTAGTGTGTCGCAACGATTACAACAGAAGCAGCTTGGTAGTTATTCCTGAAGATGACCGGTTAAGCCGAGTTCAAGGACAAATTCTGAACGAACGCGCACCTCGGCGTCATTATGGGTGTGCCAGAAGTGAAGTTCCAACCGATCCACGATTGAATCAGCAAATCAGGAGATAGAAAGCCAAAGCCACGCGGTGGATTGCGTACCCTAGGAAAAGGCGCGAAAAAGCGTATCTGAAGAACCGCCGATATGATATAATTCTGCATAAGTCCATTGAGACGTTTGGATGAAAAGAAGAAGATTGATACTAGTCCCAAGTCTGTGAGGTGAAAACTACAGATTATTTTCACAAATTGCCCCCACCCTACCCCATTCTGTCAGTTTCAAATAAATTGATCGGTGATGAGCAGTTTGAGACAACTTTATTGAGCTCTGGTGAGCAACATTCACACCAGTTTGCGACACGATTTATCAAGCTCTAGTGAGCGTACTTCACGTCTATTTGACAAACATTTTATCTTGTGCTCAAGGGAGCAGAGTTCACGCTTAGCCTTGTGGAGATCTCTAGTCGAGATAAGCGCTACGTGATAGACATATTTGAGACTTGTTAGAAGCCAGTTGCGTGGTGATTGAAGAGTGTAATTTATGTAAATTTTTGTATTATTTTTGAGTGATATATTGTGCGTGTGTTAGGCAAATGCTGAGACAGGGCCAGTTCTACGTTAAGTAATCGCATAGGACATTTATTGTGAGTGACAGTCAGTAGCTCATAGCGATTCTAGCTAGGCAAACTAATATCTTTGAACATTCCTTTCCAAGAAGCTACGCCAAGATGTCTGCTGAAAGGTCGTGTGACGGAATGAAGTGCATCGCCTCTACCAATACGTCGACGATGGACTAGTAGATTTCCCGTAGGGAAATGCTTTGGGATGGAGGTTAAGTTCTACAAGCTGCAACGGTGATGTACAAACCATTGCTTTACTCAATATGTAGTTAGATTAGACGCGGGAAGGTTGTAAATATTTTATTCATTGTCTTTCTTGTATTTAGATTTTTGTGTGTGCCGACAGTATTTTATTTAAATGTACGTTGGCACGTGGCCAAAGTGTTCGCTTGATTGTATATTTTTGTCTTATGAGTCATATTTAGTGTACACGGCGTGTGTATTTGATTTTATCCATGCGAATGCGAAACTCGTCACGGTCGATAAGTGGTGCTTTATTCAAGTTCATTTTTTTTATAGGAAAAGGGGGCAAATGTTGCAAGATTTTTTATGAACAGGTTTTTATTCATACTAGGGTTGCCGAGCGCAACAAATTAAGATGTCACTGTAGAACACCTTAATTCTATATTTTTTTGAGTTTTATATGAGTCCTTTTTAGGTTCTTTAGTCACGGACTAGATTGGGAGCGCAAGTTGGTGGAAAATATTCTGTCATTTATTTCAGGTTTCTGTCAAACCCATACGTGTGATTCTGGTGTGTGTTTTTGTGTCAGGTGTGTGTATTGATTCTTCGTGATGAGGGGTAAAATGTGCTACCGCCCTCAAATTTTGTTGTTGTATTTTATGGAAAGGCAGAGCACTCTCAGAGGCTACTGTACCTTGTCCATTGCTGATTCTTGGATTTCCTTGGGAAATGCTGAGGTATTGTATTCTGACACACACACGTATATTATGTGCCTTTGGGAGCACGCTTCTTCGAGACTCGAACCGTGCCACGGCAGGTCAAGGTTATTGACACATGGGTTGACAGATGTGCAGATTCCACTTAGCGCCCGTCTATGTCTGGTGATTCATGTTTTAGGCAGTCCAGCTGACCGACTGACCCTTGTAAGCTATCAGTAGCAAACCTGTTCTTTGATGGTCATTGGACCATAATTAATTGGGAGTTTGCCATGTCCGTTACGAATTACTGCATATCGTACGAATGAAATATTGTTTTATGATGTAAATGTTGGCTCTGAGCCTAGTGATTTCGATGACTCATTTCATGTTAGATTTGTCCGTTGTGACACCCCTGGGTGTATTTTAGTATTTTTCTGGTAAAAATGGCAAGCGGCCATATGTGTTCTTTTTCTTGTTTGGTCACGTGTTAATTTACTTGTGTTGATTTGAAAAGTCCTAGTTTTAGGCGTTAATATTGTTTGCTTCGGCAGTTCTTTTATTCCAATTTCTCGCGGAAATTATTTGTTGTTTTATTTAGTATAGGAAGTGTCGGATTAATTTAATTAGTGTTAGTTGGTTCCCCGCGTCGGTCTAGCTCTAGACAATGCAGATTCGTCCCCTGAAGGTGTACTGGATGGTAACGGATCTCGCATTAATTTGTACACATCATAACGCATGTAGAACAGCCGCACACGCACATTGTCATTGTAGAAATTTGGGACATTTGGTCCAGCTGTTTACAATCTCTCCTGAGATTAGGCCTGTCTTGGCATTTTATTAATTCAAGTGGGAGTCATCTGGGAGACCTTGTTTGTTTTGTTTTGTTTTAATTAGTGTAAATAGTTCATCTGTTATTAAATTCATTTGTTTTAAACCTGGTATTCACTTCTTCCTGCATGTTATTTTGTTATATGTTACCCTGCATGTTTTAAGAAGCGCTTAACAACAACTTAACGAAATGGACTGTTACACCCCCCGAAACTGAGTCTCATATGCTTCTTTGCAAGGGTTCACTATATTCCCTTTTAGCGATTTTTAAGGCATTTTTGATCTACGTTGCATTTTGTAAGTTTATTCGATCTAAATTACATCCTGCGATTGTTTTCAACCTCAATTGCATTTTGTAAAGATTGACAATCTATATTGCTTTTTAGTAAGTCTTTCAATGCAGGTAGACGGGTCTTTTAGTGAGTATTTTGAATTCAATTGCATTTTGTAGTATTTTCAATCAAAACCGCATTTTGCACGAATTTTAAATCTAAATTGCATTTTTTTGGTGGGCATTTTGCACATATTTTGATTCTCAATTGCATTTTGTGGGTATTTTGAATCTAAATTACATTTTGTCAAGTATTTTCAATCTAAATTGCATTTTGTAAGTATTGTCAATCCACATGAGTCATTTGAATCTACCGTACATTTTGTAAGCATTTTCAATTTCAATTGCATTTTGTAAGTATTTTGAATTTCAATTGCACTTTGTGCATAATTTGGATTGGAACTGGGATAGGGCCTATTTCAATCTGAATTGCATTGTGTATTTTCAATTTCAATTGCATTTTGTAAGTATTTTGAACCTCAATTGCATTTTGTACGTATTTACGATCTCATTTGCATTTTGTAAGTATTTTGAATTTCAGTTGCATTTTGTAAGTATTTCGACGCTATATTTCATTTTGTACGTATTTTGAATCTAGCCTACGTTTTTTGGGTCTTTTTCAATCTTTTTTTTTTTTGTGAATCTTTTCGTTCTAAATTCCCTTTTGTAAGACCATATTGTGAGTTGTTTTCATCTGAGTTTCTCTTTGTACGTATTTTCCGTCCCACATAATGTTCGTTCGGTTTCCATTTCATTCTCATTTTCGCTATCACCCAGATCATTAGGGGCCGATAACCTAGATGTTAGGCCCCTTAAAACAACAATTATCATCATCATCATCATTACTTCTCAGACTGTGCGTGAGAGCGCACCAGAGTAGTACACAAAAGTAGCACTAGCTGGTCAAGGAATTTGCTTCTCGAGTAATAATTCTACTGAGTGTGTTTACAGTGTCGCATATGGGTATTATTAATTACAATCATTTCATGTGGGACAAGTTCATATTACAGTTGGCAAAACTGTAGATAAAGCCACTGTTTCTGTTTCACACGTTAGACTACTGTATCACTTTACGTATATATTTATTGGCTTATTCAAACTTCGCATAAACGGCTATAATATTTTCTTGGAAATGCTTATTAGCCCAGGCATATTAAGTTTTAACCTAAAAAAAACAATAATGTATAGTTGAAATTTGGCATAGATGTTCCCTAGTACCCTAGTAACAAATCCTGAAAAGTCCCCATCTCTGCGTTGTCTGCGGCATAGTTTTTGGAGAGTTCAAAAGGGCTTAAATGGGGCCCAAGTGCCAAAAACAGCATTTTTAGCCTACTTTCGATTTTTGCAAAAAATGAAAGTAGACTTATGAAATCACTACAGGGCGAAAAAAAGCGTGTCTGTCTGTGTGTGTGTATGTGTGTGTGTGTGTGTGTGTGTGAGTGTGTGTACTCTGAATGTCTGTCCCCCCTATCAATTCGAACACGGTGAGCGCAAATTGAACGAAATTTGGTACAAAGGTAGCACTAGCAAAGGACACCTCAGTGTCATGTTTTATATCGCCGCCATCTTGACGGAAACGTAATGGCGGCCACACAAATGTTCAAAGCTTAAATCAAATTACGACTAACCTAATCATCCGATCTCTACCAAATTTTGCAACAACATACCTTTATGGGGGCAGGATCCTTTGACCAAACTAATAGGTCATCAGCTTAATAGTTTGCGGATGGCGGCCATCTTTGTGACAAAATCGATTACCCCTATTAATTCGAACACGGTGAAAACGAATGGAATGAAATTTGGTACAGAGGTAGCACTAGAAAAGGGCACCCCAGTGTCATGTTTTATATCGCCGCCATCTTGACGGAAACGTAATGGCGGCCACCCAAATGTTCAAAGCTTAAATCAAATTACGACTAACCTAATCATCCGATCTCTACCAAATTTTGCAACAACATACCTTTATGAAGGGAGCATCCTTTGACAAATCTAATAGGTCATTAGCCCAATAGTTTGCAGATGGTGGCCAAGTATGTGTGCAAATCGATCCCCCTATCAATTCAAACACGGTGAAACCGAATTGAACGAAATTTGGTACAGAGGTAGCACTAGAAAAAGGCGCCTCAGTGTCATGTTTTATATCGCCGCCATCTTGACGGAAACTGAATGACGGCCACCCAAATGTTAAAAGCTTAAATCAAATTTCGACCATCCTAATAATTTGATATCTACCGGATTTTGCAACAACATGCCTTTTTGTGGAAAGCATCTTATGACTGACTACAAGGTCATCAGCCCAATAGTTTGCAAATAGCGGCCATGTATGTGTGCAAATCCATTCCCCAGATCAATTCAAACACGGTGAAACCGAATTGAATGATTTTTTTACAGAGGTAGCACTAGCAAAGGGCACCTCATATTCATGTTTAATATCCCTATAGCACGTTGTATTTCAACAAGCTACTACAACCAACATTCAATTATACTCCTTGAAAAGGACAAAGAGTTATAACAATACCCATGCATTTAGGAGAAAGTAGGCTATATGTTCTTTACTGAACATCTTGTTGCTTCCTGCGTTCAAAATATTTATCCAAAATCAGTTCTAATTAGCTTTGATAGTAATAAGAGAAGGACTGCGTTAATTATAACGCTCTTATTGGTCGTAATTATTGCCATACATTTAAACAGATGAGTAATCGAACATTTTTAGCTCAACTTTTCTCACGAAAATTTAGCTAATTTGTCATTAGCCGGGACATATTGTGTAAACAGCTGCTGATAGCGGCTAAAGACCCGAAGTAAAAGTTGTAAAGCACACTTGTAGCTTTAAAACGATACATTGTTCATGTTCATCCGACAAACAGCAGCAGAGATACAGTTACAAATATAAAAGTGCAAGTGTGGTAGTCGCTTTCCGAATGAACGCCCATTTACGCGGGTGGGCTCCATCTATTCTAGCCCAGGCATATTAAGTTTTAACCTAAAAAAACTGTAAAGCTGAAATTTGGCATAGATATTCCCTAGTACCGTAGTAACAAATCCTGAAAAGTGCCCATCTCTGCGTTGTCCGCGTCATAGTTTTCGGAGAGTTCAAAAGGGCTTAAATGGGGCCTAAGTGCCAATAACAGTATTTTTGCCTCCTGCGTTCAAAATATTGATCCAAAATCAGTTCTAATTAGCTTTGATAGTAATAAGAGAAGGACTTCGTTAAATATAACGCTCTTATTGGTCGTAATTATCGCCATACATTTAAACAGATGAGTAATCAAACATTTTAGCTCAACTTTTCTCACGAAAATTTAGCTAATTTGTCATTAGCCGGGACGTATCGTGTAAACAGCTGCTGATAGCGGCTAAAGACCTCAAGTAAAAGTTGTAAAGCACACGTGTAGCTTTAAAACGATGCATTGCCCATGTTCATCCGACAAACAGCAGCAGAGATACAGTTACAAATATAAAAGTGCAAGTGTGGTAGTCGCATAACGCTGTTGGGCTCCATCTATTCACCTTTGCTGACACCATTTTGTATCTTTGATCATGAGCTTTTGGGATGGTATTCCTTTGAATCCAGGTAAACTAGCAGAAACAGTTTGCATAGAACAAAACGAGCTTAATGCAGTTAGCAGTTAAACGTACATTCATAATATGCATAATGCAAATAATAACAAAACGAAGCATAAAAAGCTTTCTGTAGACAAAGAACACTTGCAAAACAAAGCTTACGTCGAACTCAATCGTCCTCCTTTTTGACTGAGCCATCAAATGTGACGTTGCCACACGCTTTTCCGCTGCAGTGTCCACACATTGAGGAGCATTCTAAACCGGAACGTACACACTCACACCGGCTGCCACAAGAGATCTTGCAGTTGCAGGACACCAAATTGAGGAGATGATCTGGAACAACTGGAAGATGAGTTGTCACTGGTACGAAAGCTGAGTGTTGGATTTTCCATCCCCATTGGGTCGGGCCCAAAGAAAATCCTAACCATTCCTGAACTTGCAAATATACCCGCAATGAATGTTGTTTGCATGCCGCCGCAGTCGGCAGAAGTGAAGCCAGCTGAACTGATGCTGTGACCGGTTGTTTGGCAATTTTTTGGCTGTATTTCACTACCCGAAGTTCGTCGAGGCTTTTGCACGCCGATTTGGCACTATCGTAGAGACAAATGGCGAACTTCTCCCCAGCTGATATTATGGCCTTTTCATCTGGAGCCGTAGAGACGAATACCTTCATTTCCTCGCGTAAAGTTGCGGAATTCTTCAATATTTTCCAGGCGTGCTGTTTGATGTACTCTACCCACAGCTTTCCTGTGCGAGATTTCTGGCTCATTGAAGAAAATGTGTCATGAAGCAACTCTTTTGAGACGTTGAAGGCAAGGATATGATAGCAAGTCGTTGGCGGTGCCTTCTTGGAATGCGGTAAAAAGAACATTGTCCCGACAGCCTGTTTTGTCAGAAAATGCGCTCTGTGGGCCCTAGAACATGCACAGTTTCGCGTTATTGATACATTTGAAATTGATGGCATAACGTAATCATTAACAGCGAGCTAATTGCAAGCCTACCTAGAATATGCGTGTCCAGACATCATGTGAGTCACTGATGATTTAGCGTATATTTCCGACCAGAGCTCCTCCAAACCGCTTCCATTCATCACGTAGCCGATTGCCCCAAGAAAAGACATCAGAAGGTGAAATCCGCCTAGACGAACAACCACGGTTTTGAGTTCCTCTGAAGTGTCCGATGCGACTATCTCTGCAACTTTCGCGTATAGGGGCTGGTCAAAGGTTACGAAACAATTGCTTTCTTTCAGTTCCGCGCACTCTCTTGCGGAAAACTTCAACGCGGAATGTATAGTTGATGGATAGCTCGGTTCCAAGTTTATGAACGGCAGGGCATCAACTGACGTTGTCTGGGAAGCTGGTTGAGTATGAGCAGACAGTGACGTCTTCATAAAGCCGTTCCACGAAGCGGGTAAATTAATACCTGACCACAGTCCAGATAACCACAAGGAGTCCATCATCGACGTAATAGCCACAGAGTTTGGGGCTTCCACAGTTAACTCCTTAATCTTGACGTCCTTTTTCACTGTCAGGCGCTGGACCGGTGCACTTGATGCCTCCCATGCAGTGAAATGTGTTTCGCCCGTCCTATGTCCTTATGTTATAGTCAGCGTTGTTAAAGCAAAACTGCGTGAACGCTACAGCATTCGGGATTGGACGTTCTTCACGAAGCGCTGAAACTTCGTACCTGTGGATTTCCGCCACATTTTCTGAAAATCCAAGACTGTTTAGAAGCTGAATTAATTGTTTCGAGTATTGTTGGCCTGCTCCGACAGGCCGAGCACTGTCACCTAGAAACGCGATCGGGTGCCTTTTCAACAGTGGTTATGCTTTGGGACCGTAACTCGGTAACCTTTTCTCGCATAGACATGGGTAATATACCAATGTAAAGCTAAAAGTATGCTTTATAACTTTAATTCTTGGTCTTTAGTCAATATCAGCTGTTGTTTAAAAAATAATGACCTGAAATTGACAAATTAACCAAATTTCCGTGTAAAAGTAGTGCTAAAATGTTAAATTAGTCGTTTTTTCCTTCATCAATAGCAATAATTAGGCCTGATAAGTCCGTTATGCTACTGGTAATGCCTGTAATCGGGAGGATTTGCTGGAATACGGGCTAAATCTACACAAGTCAATGTATAGGGTGTGTGGCCTTCATTTCTCACAGGAAATGTTTTACCCCACAAATGAGGGCAGTTCTAGTCTGAGATTAAGCCCTAATGCCCTACCAATTTTAAATATCTACCCTAGAGAAGGTATGGTTTCCTTTAAAGTGTCAATTTTCTAACCTCTCTTAAAGTAACTGTACCGGTTTTCTTTACTGAGCCAATACTCGTCACTCGCTTGTATAAGTACAAATAATAAGCCTGTCAACGGGTCTTGCTCAATGCACAAAGTCTTAAGAGATTCTTCATACCTTCGTTGCCGATAAGGAGCAACTTCGCAAAATCATGCGTGCGAATAGGTGATTCCCAGCGTCAAACATGTCCTGTGAGTTGAGCTGTTTTGGCGTGGCGTGCCGGTATTGCTTCTCGCATTAGCTAAGCAGGCACGCGAGTTAATTATGTACATACGTGTTATGTTTCGACGTTTTAAAATGTTACAAGTGTGTGATATAGCTGGTAATTGTTTCTGTAACTTATGCGATTTGCTATTTCGTGCTAACGATCCTAGTTTGGTTAGAAATGCTGGTGACGAACATTGGATTAAAAAACGCACTTTCCAATGCTCGTCATTTGTGACGAAAACTGGCACATTGTCATTTCTCCTTGTAGGACCAAACTAACCGCGGCAATATAATTATAATGTAGTTTTGAAGCACCCTGCATTAATTAAATTGTAGTTTGATCACCGTGTCCAATAGTCATCATAGCTGACGATCTTTAGAGCACATGCGTGACGAACACTAGTGAACGATAATGTTAAACTTTGCGTTTACGTTTCAGAACCAATAAACATTTACAGCGTGCTGTTATCATGTAGATCTCTCTTTTTGACGCCCGTAGGTCTAGGCTGGCTGCGTGGCTCAGCGGTAACGTTCTCGCTTGCTGTCGCAGGATCGAATCCTGGTGCAGTCATGTGGAATTTGAGGGTGCGCAAATGTGAGGGAGCCGTGTCAGTAGATTTACTGGCACGTTAAAGATCCCCTTCGGGGCAAAATTCTGGCACCCCGGCGTCTCTAAAAGCTGCAGTAGTTAAAAGGGAGATAAAGCAAGTAACATTATTGTTATTATCAGTAGGTCTAGGCCTAGGGTTTTTAGGTGTGTTAAAGAGAAACGCCCTCTCGGACAAAATTAAAGGACAAACTAAAGAGAAGAAGATGGGGCCAAGTTCCTTTTTAACATGGGGTGTTAGTTCAATGGGTAATCTCACTAGGAAAATCAGGGTTCCCGATTACAAAGGACGATTTGCAAAATAGCGTCCAGTGGCTCACAAAAGAATTGAAGAGGGACTCTCCTTTCAAAGATGGGCGGCCAGGAAGGAAATGGTGTGCATATTTCCTAAAATGAAATCCAAGCCTGTCTTTACGAACCCCTTCACATGGAATTAAGTGATTTACTTTCAAGCTGCAAAGCAGATCATGTTGAGAATTTGCTCCTTCATCTTCTGTATGGGACTTTGGTTCTATTCCCGATGGATAAGTGTTGTGAAAGTTCGATTGTCCTGTTACGTCTCAAATCTCACGAACTAAAATTAGTAGCAAATAGTATCAAAACTCACGACAACAAACTGGTAGCTAAATAATTAACATTCTAATCAGTCTCAAAATTCACAACTCCGGAGAGCTCGTGCCTGTAATAACCACAGGAGGGACTGTGTCGCATATAACATACTTTGTGCGACAGGTCCATCTCTTGATGAGAAGTGCCAATTACAAGAGGGCACGCAATTTCTGCTGGCACTAACAATAAACATTTTTGCACAATTCCGATTAAATTTTCAAATCGGCTATCTACAGTCGTGATGTGGGTAGAGTAGGCATTTATCCATTCAAAGAAAACTGCTCAGGCTCGTGAGTTTTGAGACTGATAAAGTGACCGGTTAGAACCTACTATTACTAATCCTCTTCTTGGAATTAATGAGTATTGATAGTCGTGAGTTCTGAGAAGACACGATTGTCCTACACCCAAAGCTACAATCCCACCATTGTTGAAAACAGACTTAAGGGATTCGACACACTACAGTCCCTCAGAATTTTTAATAGCGTTGCTTTCAGAGGTTATCAAGCTCCTCAGTAGACCTTTGCGTGGCAGTAAGTGTGTGTGTCTTAAAAAGCATGGCGGTTAACCATAGTGTTTCTATCTCATCGCTTTATTACAATGCAATTAGTTTAAATTACATCTCTAAGACCACTAAAAATTGACCATCCATGTAAATGATCAGCACGGTCTGGAGTGTCTCATAAGCTGACAAGTGACCGTACTTGTGCGAGACTCCACTCTCGTATCATTATTATTCATTTTCAAATGAGTCATATCTATATTGCTCAAGTGGCAAGAAACTACCTCAATCTATAAAGCCTACCCTAAGTGAAGTAAAAACATCCCTACTATTGGTGCTGAAAGTATTCAGGCATTCTGTTAGTGGGTGTCCAAAAGATACCAGTTGCCGTATATTAGCACATTCACTAGCAGAGCAAACTTGTAGCTCTCGTGATCATAAACCACAGAACCTTTCTTTTCTTTGAAATTGGACCACTGGATGCACTCTGAAATTCTAACATGCATATTTAACGAAGAATCAAACCCAGTCCAAAAATACACAATGACTTTGGGTTCTCCTAATGTTGGAGATTATTTGGGTTTGGTTTTGGCTTCTAGGATACAAGAAGAGGGCCTCTGTTGGCCAGTTAAGTGTACTTAAGCCCTGAGCTTGTATTTCACCTTTACTTTTCCTTAATTTATTTTATTTTTAGGCTATCTGTAAACAAAACAATCAGTAAATGTAGCCTATTTGTTGAATCATAAGCTCTAAGAACTTCACCCACGTATACAATAATCCGTAACTATCAAAACTTTCCTTTTTGTGGCGTAAGGACTACAAATCTTAGTTATAATCCCTCAATCCTACACTCCTTTTCAGCCCTCGATAATAACATAACTTCATAATATTTACGGTCACGTTAAACTACAAGCTTCCTTTTTTTTCATAACATTAAAAAAAATCAAGCTATCGTGATTTTATTCTGTGTATTGACCTAGCCCACCTCGTAGCACTTGGCAAATAATGTTCATTCAAACGAAGTTTGTAGTTTTACGTGACCGTTGATCTTGATATCATGAACCACGGTGCCTTCTTTTTATATTGAATCCGAACCACAGGACATGGCATTTCACTTTGAAAATCTCACATGCATTAACCGGGAATCTAACCTGGTCCGCCGTGGTGAGAGGCCAACAGCCCCCTATGTTCATTCAGGGAGATGCACTAATTTATTATTGATATAAAATAAAATTGTATATATGTTGCTGCTATAATAGCCACTCAAAGATGTGACACTAATGAAGGTGAAGAATAGAAATAGCACATAATGTAAGTTTATTTTATCATGAAACGTGAAAAGAACATTTCATAGATCCCCTCACACCAACATTACTTTTTTATTGACTAAAGAATTGTCCGGGTATTTACGTTAGGGAGTTGAGAATATAAAATATTAACACTTAACTTGAAAATATATGTATATATTTCCACAAGGACATCCGCCTGGCATTCCGGGAGACCATAAGATCCAGAATAATAAGGTACATTGTTTGCTCCACAGTACATACAGTATACATCACGATACGCCATACAAATGGTTATGCAGTATGTGGATGGAAACTCTTAACATGCCAAAGCAGACCTTCTCAAGATTATCCTCGATGATCCCAAGCTCTTTCAGGATTTTCCCCGAGCTCCGAAAAAGAGGCCGTTCACTTTCCATGCATTTTTAGTTGCTGTAGAAAACTTGAATTGCATTAGCTCTGACCGCAAAAGCTTACGAAACAAACCCCACATTTCTACCACACTTTTCAATATATTGTGTGTTAATTTAATAATTTAAAACATCCCATAATTTTTCATCGTTACGATGCAATCACAATGCGACACCACAGGAGAGAAGGAATGTGGTGTTGAACATTAAATTACACACTTCTTACAATTAAATCTCAGTAATATCAACACTTTCTATTTTCTAGTTATTTAATTTCTAAAAATATCTGATTATAAAGAGAGCTAGTGTGTTGAAATCGCGTTAAATAAATTACATAAAATATACATTCATCAATCAGCTGTTTATCATGTGTTTGTCCATAAGTGGTGCTACCTAGCGGCTTACTGGTGTATTGGTGCTCCCCCTTACCAATTGTTTTTTTTTGAAAATACGTTGTTCCGGTTTTGCCGAAGTGACCATACTGTATTGATATCTATACTGTGATTTAGCCTACTTTCGCCTAAATGCCTGGGTATTGTTATAACTCTTTGTCCTTTTCAAGGAGTATAATTGAATGTTGGATGTAGTAGCGACTTGAAATACTACGTAAACATGAATATGAGGTGTCCTTTGCTAGTGCTACCTCTGTACAAAATTCCATTCAATTTGGTTTCACCGTGTTTGATCGATTTGCCTACATACATGGTCGCTATCTGCAAAATATTGGGCTGATGACCTTGTAGTTCAGTCAAAAGATGCTTCCCACAAAAAGTTATATTGTTGCAACATTTGGTAGAGATCAAATAATTAGATTGGCCGTAATTTGATTTAAGTTTTTCACATTTGGGTGGCCGCCATTCAGTTTCCGTCAAGATGGCGACGATATAAAACATGACACTGAGGTGCCCTTTGCTAGTGCTAACTATGTACCAAATTTTTATTCGATTAGGGTTTACCGTGTTTGAATTGATAGGGGGAATCGATTTGCACCCATACATGGCCGCCATATGCAAACTATTGGTCAAAGAACGCTCCTCCCAAAGAGGTATTTTGTTGCAAAATTTGGTAGAGATTAGATGATCAGGTTGGTCGTAATTTGATTTAAGCTTTTAACATTTGGGTGGCCGCCATTGCGTTTCGGTCAAGATGGTGGCGATATAAATCATAACACTGAGTTGCCTTTTGCAAGTGCTACCTCTGTACAAATTTCGTTCAATTCGGTTTCACCGTTTTAGGTAGATTTCATTAGAAAGCTAACTATTGCAATGGGTACCATGTTTCGACTTCCGGAAAATTTCGACATATCTTCGCATTTCACATCCCCCAGACCCCAAAACTACCGTCAGTTCAAAAGTTTATATATAATTTATGTATATATGTATATATGTATCTATATATATATATATATATATATCACTTTCTTGTGGACACGATAACTGCCGTAATTTTGCCCCAATCAGTTTAATTTTTTTACATAATAAGTATCCCATTAAAATCTCGGTCGAGTTCGTTAGTGGGCAAAATCGGTCCAAGGGGGTGAAAATGGGGGGCTTTTTTCGAAAAAGTGAAATTTCGCTATAACTCTCTTAATACGTGAAATATCGAATCCATTCAAAGTTAATAATATGTGCCGTATAAGTGCCAAAAATTTATGTCAAATAAGGTTTTTGATAGCACCAACCATTGACCAAAGGGGTGGAAAAAAGTGGGTTTTTAGGGAAACATTAATCATATCTCTCTTAATAGGCACAATATCAAAACCGTACAAAATGGAAAATATTCCCCTAATAATTACCTAAAACTTTTGGCTGAAAGAATTTTTGATATGACCCACCATTACGCCAAAGGATGTGAAAAATTATTTCGGAATTAAAGAAAATGCAAAGTGCTATCAGAGGTTACCATGACAACGCTTCTAAATTGATCAGGGATGAGCTATCAGAGGTTGCCAAGACAACGCCATTGACGAGATCACATTCATTTTTTAGCCTATTTTCAATTTTGAAAAAATAGGCTTATGAGATCACCTTTTGTCCGTGTGTGTGTGTGTGTGTGTGTGTGTGTGTGTGTGTGTGTGTGTGATTCGTGTGTGTGTCCCCCCCCCCCCTAATAAAATCTAAACGGCAGGAGCGATTTCAATGAAACTCGGAAAGTTCATAGCACTATTCCCGGCGACCTCGACCGTGTCCTTCAAATTTTGTTACGACTCACCAATCCAACATGGCGGCTGTGCGAAATATTTCACCAGCATTCAATATCTCCGGAACTATTACCGATATTACCCTGACATTTTCTATGGTGATAGAGGGAACTACTATAAGTTCACTTATGTAACATTTGAAAACCTGGTAACTACAAAACCAACATGGCGGCCAAGCGAATTTGTGACTTTTAAATAGACGTTTCTCGCGATTTGACCAACCAAACGCAATGAAACTTGGTACAGTATATATTTATATACATTGTAATGCACCGACATCTAACTTCGTTCAATTGTTTACATAATCACAAGATGGCGGATGTGCGAAATATTTCACCGGCATTCTATATCTCTGAAACTATTAGCGGTATCTCCCTAAAGTTTTGTACGGAGATAAAGGGCACTACTGGAAGTCCACCTATAAGACTTTCAAAAACCGGTTAACTACAAAACGAACATGACGGCCAAGCGAATTTGAAAATTTTAAATAGACCTTTCTCGCGATTTAATGTTCCATGCACACTGAAACCTGGTACAGGAAATATTTTTACGCATTGTAATCCACTGGTATCTAATTTAGTTCAATTGTTTACATAATCTCAAGATGGCGGCAGTGCGAATTTTAAAATTAAGTTTTTATTTCTTGTGATGTAGTCATGCGATTTAAGTGAAAGTTTGAATAATGAACCTACGCAATAATTTTCCTTTAATGGTACATGACTCTATGGCCTATACATTTAACAATCCAACATGGCGACCATCCGAAATATTTAGACGATACTGAATATCTACGAATCTATTTTAGCAATCAAACTGCATTTTTTAATGTTCATAGGGACTATGAACTTAAGTTCACCTATAGGACTTTAAATAACCTGGTGATCACAAATCCAACATGGCGGTGACGCGAATTATAAATATTCTCATGGACGTTTCTCGCAATTTAACCATCCGCGTGCAGTGAAACTTGGTACAGTTAATCCTTATTCGAATGTTAATCCACTGGCATCTAATTTACTTCAATTGTTTCCATAACCTCAAGATGGCAGCTGTGAAAAATTTTAAAATCTCCTTGTTTTTTCTTGTGTCCTAATTATGCGATTGAAGTTTGAATACTACACGTTCACAATAATCTGCATGTAACAGTACATAACTCTAGGACCTACATACATAGAATCCAACATGGCGACCATCCGAAATATTTAGTCGGCTCTTAATATCTACGAATCTATTACAGCAATCAAACAGAAATTGTGTATGTTGATAGTGGCAATTAACATGAGTAGGATATATGAAAATAGGCTGTATAGTTCTTCACGGAACTACTTGTATTAGCCTACTTTTCACATTTTGCAAAAATGAGGAAAAAGTAGTCTTATGAGATCGGGCAAATGTCTGTCTGTCTGTCTGTCTGTCTGTCTGGCTGTGTGTGTGTCCCCCCCCTATCAACTCCTAAACGGCTGCAGCAATCAAAACCAAATTTAGTATGAGTAAAGATGTGCACCGGAATATCTCACGTCCATATTTGAAAATGATGTCAGTGCTACCAACTGCTGAAAATACGCACTAGAAATTTGAGCTCCATGTCGGATATCTTGCAAGGTATACATGGGAGATTTTTCAAATTTGGCAGACATGTAGATAATACTATTTCAGTGTAATTTCCAGGAGGCCAACCATGACAGTGTTACCAAAATAATTTTAAGCCTCCTGATAGGTCCAATGTTTGAATGCATATAACTTTTACACTATCAATTGGATTTCAACCAAATTTTGTATGTAATATCTGTACATAAACGGATATGATTAGGCGTATTCTTACGAGCCACCAGGGCTGCCAACTGTTAATAATATTGCTCTCTCTATTTTTTTTTTCCAAATACCAATATATCAGAAAGTACGCAAGCCAACAACTTTAAACTATGCACACGTATATTCTGCCATTTTAGATTAATTTGGAGTAACTTATATACGTCAGTCCTACCAACATGATTATAAGCCTGCTGATAGTACCAATTTTTAAATACATGTAACTTATATACTATCAGTTGGATTTCAACCAAATTTCGTGTGTGCTATGTGTACCATAACAGATATGACTATAAGTATTGTTAAGAGCAATCAGGGCTGCCAACTGTTAATAAATGCTGTCTATATTTTTTAACCCTAATATCAATATATCAGAAAGTATGCAAGCCAACAGCTCTATACTTTGCACACGTATAGTACCTGACATTCTAGATTAATTTGGAGTAATTAATACAAGGCACTGCTGCCAACATGATTCTATGCCTGCTGATATATCCAATTTTAAAATACATGTAACTTCTATACTAACAAATGGATTTCATCCAAAATTGGCACAACAAGATATCATAATATTTCAGATTATTTCTGACCAGCACACGTATGGTATTGTTGGCAACATGCTTTTACGCGTGCTGATAGATCCAGTGTCTAACTGCATGTAACGTCCATTGGACTTCAACCAAATTTTGTATTCTGTACCTAAAGAGATGGAACAAAGAATATATTCAGTCACCAGGGCTGCCAACTGTAGTGCTCTATTAGGCTACATCATACCAGGTATATTTTGAACTAATTAGATATTTCGATATTACCAACTTAATTTCGTCATTATTCTAGATAGGTTCATATACTGTAAAATAATCATTGGCATGAAAAGTAGGCTGTATAGTTCTTCACGGAACTTCTTGTTAGCCTACTTTTCACACTTTGCAAAAATGAGGAAAAAGTAGACTTATGAGATCGGGCAAATGTGTGTCTGTCTGTCTGTCTGTCCTTCTGTCTGTCTGTCTGGCTGTGTGTGTGTCCCCCCCTATCAACTCCTAAACGGCTGCGGCAATCGAAACAAAATTTGGTAGGAGTAAAGATCTATATCTGAATATCTCACGGCCATATTTGAAAATGATGTCAGTGCTACCAACTGCTAAAAAATCGCAATTGAAATTTGAGCTCCTTGTTGGATATCTTGGAAAGTATGAATGGGAGCTATTTCAAAATTGGCACACGTACAGATCATAATATTTCAGTTTAATTTCCAGGAGGCCAAACATGGCAGTGTTGCCAAACTGATTATAAGCCTCCTGATAGGTCCAATTTTTAAATGCATATAACTTCTACACTATCAAGTGGAATTCAACCAAATTTCGTATGTTGTATGCGTACATAACCAGATATGACTGAACGTATTCTTAAGACCTACCAGGGCTGCCAACTGTTAATAAATGCTCCTAATTTATTTTATCCAAATACCAATATATCAGAAAGTATGCAAGCCGACAGCTTTAAACTATGCACACGTATAGTACCTGACATTCTATATTAATTTGGAGTATCTTATATACGTCAGTGCTACCAACATGATTCTAAGCCTGCTGACAGGTCCAACTTTAAATACATGTAACTTCCATACTATCATTTGGATTTCAACCAAATTTCGTATGTGCTATGTGTACCATAACAGATATGACTATGCGTATTCTAAGGAGCAACCAGGGCTGCCAACTGTTAATATGTGCTGTCCCTATTTTTGTTACCCTAATATCAATATATCAGAAAGTATACAAGCCAATAGCTCTAAACTTTGCACACGTATAGTACCTGGCATTCTAGACGAATTTGGAGTAACTAATATACGTCAGTGCTGCCAACATGATTCTAAGCCTGCTGATAGGTCCAATTTTAAAATGCATGTAACTTCTATACTAACTAATGGATTTCATTCAAAATTGGCACAACAATAGATCATATTATTTCAGATTATTTCTGACCAATACATGCATGACATTGTTGCCAACATGATTTTACGCGCGCTGTTAGATCCAATGTTTAACTGCATGTAACGTCCATGCTATTCATTGGACTTCATCCAAATTTTGTATTTAGTACCTTAAGAGACGGAACTAAGAATATATTCAGTCATCAGGGCTGCCAACTGTAGTGCTCTATTAGGATACATTATGCCAGGTATACAGTATTTCGAACTAATTGGAAATTTCGATATTAGCAACTTAATTTCGTCATTATTCTAGATAGGTTCATATTCTGTAGAATAATCATTGGCATGAAAAGTAGGCTGTATAGTTAGTTCTTCACGGAACTTCTTGTTAGCCTACTTTTCACACTTTGCAAAAATGAGGAAAAAGTAGACTTATGAGATCGATCCGGGAAAATGTGTCTGTCTGTCTGTCCTTCTGTGTGTCTGGCTGTGTGTGTGTGTCCCCCCCCCCCCCCTTATCAACTCCTAAACGGCTGCAGCAATCGAAACCAAATTTAGTATGAGTAAAGATGAATACCGGAATATCTCAAGCCCATATTTGAAAAAGATGTCAGTGCTACCAACTGCAAAAAAAACGCATTAGAAATTTGAGCTCCATGTTGGATATCATGGAAGGCATACATGGGAGCAATTCCAAAATTGGCACACATGTAGATAATACTATTTCAGTTTAATTTCCAGGAGGCCATACATGACAGTGTTGCCAAAATAATTTTATGCCTTCTGATAAGTCCAATTTTTAAATGCACATAACTTCTACACTATCAATTGGATTTCAACCAAATTATGTATGTAATATAAGCACAAAAGCAGGTATGACTGAGCGTATTATTAAGAGCCACCAGGGCTGCCAACTGTTAATAATTGTTCTCTCTACTTTTTATCCAAATACCAATATATCAGAAAGTATGCAAGCCGACAGCTTTAAACTATGCACGCGTATAGTACCTGACATTTTACATTAATTTGGAGTATCTTATATACGTCAGTTCTACCAACATGATTCTAAGCCTGCTGATAGGACCAATTTTAAATACGTGTAACTTCTATACTGTCAGTTGGATTTCAACCAAATTTCGTATGTGCTATGTGTAATATAACAGATATGACTATAAGTATTCTTATGAGCAATTAGGGCTGCCAACTGTTGATAAATGGTGTCTATATTTTTTACCCTAATATCAATATATCAGAAAGTATGCAAGCCAACAGGTCTATACTTTGCATACGTATAGCACCTGACATTCTAGATTAATTTGGAGTAATTAATATAAGTCAGTGCTGCCACCAGCATGATTCTATGCCTGATGATAGCTCCAATTTTAAAATACATATAACTTCTATACTAAAAAATGGATTTCATCCAAAATTGGCACAAAAATATATCATAATATTTCCGATTATTTCTGACCAGCATACGCATGACATTGTTGCCAACGTGTTTTTACGTGTGCTGATAGATCCCATGTATAACTAACTCCATGTAACATCCTTTGGACTTCAACCACATTTTGTATTCTGTACCTTAAGAGATGGAATTAAGAATATATTCAGTCACCAGGGCAGCCAACTGTATTGCTGTATTAGGCTACATTATGCCTAGTATACAGTATTTCGAACTAATTAAGACATTTCGATATTACCAACTTAATTTCGTCGTTATTCTAGATAGGTTCATATACTGTAGATTAATCATTGGAATGAATCTTAATTTTAAGAAAAGGAGGCTCTTTAGTTCGTCACGGAACTTCTTGTTCCATCTGACTATGAGGGAAGCGGCTAACTGGTAGCATGCTGAACGTCTATGCCCAAGGTCGCTGGTTCAAAGCCGGTCAAAGTCGCCGGATTTTCTAAGAGCGCTAAAAATCCCTCAGCATGCTTTCCTTCGGAGGGGAAGTTACAACTTCCGTTGCAAGTTGCTGGTTGCGATGGCATCTAGCTGCCAAGTTCACAGCTAGGTGTCGTTGACGGTAGTATTTGGTACAAAATTAGATACTACAACTTAAAATTGACCGTCTGCAGACCTCACCTGAATTACAGACTAATACAGTCATCACAATTAACACCGTTTATCAGACAGATTCTAAACACACCCAATGTACACTGGGTTACATGACCACGTTGTCGCAGCCCCTAAACTGAGGAACCAACCAACGTCTCTGCCGGAGATAAAATTTTGCGTGAAGAAGTAACAGACTGTTATATAGTTACACATTAGTTCCAAACCTTGCATAAGGACAGTGTGATCACAAGTATAACAATGAACCCCAAATGACAAGAAGGTTACCATCCCCATAAGACAATAAAATGATAAAAATATGCATACAAAAACGAAAAAATAAGTTAATTAACCTCCAATTGTAAAATACTTTCTTGCAATAAATGAGGTCTGATCCTCCTACGAAAACCTGCATAGTTTGCCTATTATAGCCTATCCCCTAGTTTGCCCGGTGAAATCTACCTCCGCCTTCCAGCGTGCCAAGAGGATTTTTTTTGTAACAGAACTGTTTTTTTTTAAATTTTAGTGTATGTGTTTCTTACAAGGGAACGGATTGCGGTGTAAAATTGTAATCTGGTTGAAATTTAGTACACAATATTCCTACTAGGTTGTACAATGACGTAGTGAAAACCGCACGGGCCACTTTCAATTTTGAACGCTAATATTGAACGCCGAAAAACTGCCGGGTGACAGCATGAGCGAGGAAGTGGGGAGAGATATAGCTGACCTTGAATCCTAGCAGCACGCGATGGTTTCCGGCCACCAGCCAGCGACCTGCCGTGCTGAGTTGCATTCCCCACCTTATACGTTGTTAAAATATACGTCAATCAATACATGAATTAAAATGTTTCGACCTACAATGAGGTCTTCCTCAGCCCAAAACAAGAATTAAAATCCTAACTCCTCGCTCATGCCGTCGCCCGGCAGGTTTTCGGCGATCAATATTGGCGTTCAAAATTGAAAGTGGCCCTTGTGGCTTTCACTACGTCATTGTACAACTTTGTAGGAATATTGTGTATTAAATTTCAACCAGATTACAATTTTACACCGCAATCCGTTCCCATGTAAGCTTTTAGACGATTAATTATTTAGAAATAGATTTGAGAACAACCTTCTTTTATGGTAAAGTTTTTCATGTATAAGTCTTGCATTGCTATTCATATTATTACTAGGTGACCCGGCAAACTCTGTTCCGCCTTAGAGGCAATAAATAAGCAGATTTGCGATTTTATTAAGTTCGATTTTTAGCCTACTTTCGATTTTTGCAAAAAATGAAGGTAGACTTATGAGATCAACACAGGGCAAAAAAAAAAGTGTGTCTGTCTGTGTGTGTAAATGTGTGTGTGAGAGTCTGTGTGTGAGTGTGTGAGGGTGTGTACTCTGAATGTCTGCCCCCCCCCCCCCTATCAATTCGAACACGGTGAACGCGACTTGATAAAATTTTGCGTGGAGAAGTAACAGACTGTTAGATAGTTACAAATTAGTTCCAAACCTTGCATAAGGACAGTGTGATCACAAGTATAAAAATTAACCCCAAATGACAAGGAGGTTACCATCCCCATAAGACAATAAAATGTTCAAAATATGCATAGAAAGACGAAAAAAAAGTTCATTAAACTCCAATTGTAAAATACTTTCTCGCAATAAATGAGGTCTGATCGAAAACCTGCATATTTTGCCTATTATAGCCTATCCCCTAGTTTGCCCTGTGAAGTCTACCTCCGCCTTCCGCCGAGAGGAATTTTTTGAATTGATATGGGGAATCGATTTGCACACATACATGGCCACTATCTGCACACTATTGGTCTGATGACCTTGTCGTTTGGTCAAAAGATGCTTACCATATAGTCTAAAGGTATGTTGTTGATCAATTCAGTTGAGATCAGATGATTAAGTTGGTCGTAATTTCATGTAAGTTTTTAACATTTGTGTGGCCGCCATTACGTTTCCGTCAAAATGGCGGCAAAATAAACATGACACTGAAGTGCCCTGCTAGTGCTACCTATGTACCAAATTTCGTTCAATTCAGTCCCACCGTGTTTGAATAGATAGTGGGAATCGATTTGCACACATACATGGTCGCCATCCGCAAATTATTGGGCTGATGACCTTTTAGTTTGGTCAAAAGATTCTTCGTACTTAAGGGTATAACGTTAAAATTTTTGTAGAGATCAGATTATTAGGTTAGTCGTAATTTGATTTAAGCATTTAACATTTGGGTGGCCGCCATTACGTTTTCGTCAAGATGGCGGCGGTATAAAACATGACTCTGAGGTGCTCTTTACTAGCGCTACCTCTGTACAAAATTTCGTTTAATTCGGTTTCATCGTGTTTGAATAAATAGGGGGAATCGATTTGTACACATCCATCCGCAAATTATTGGGCTGATGACTTTGTAGTTTTGTAAAAAGACTTCCGCTATATAAATATATGTCGTTGCAAAATTTTGTAGAGACTGGATGATTAGGTTAGTCGTAATTTGATTTAAGCTTTGAACATTTGGGTGACCGCCATAACGTTTCCGTCAAGATGGCAGCGATATGAAACATGACACTGAGGTGCCCTTTGCTAGTGCTACCTCTGCACGAAATTTTGTTCAATTCGGTTTCACCATGTTCGAATTGATAGGGGAGGACAGACATTCAGAGTACACACACGCACACACACACACAGACTCTCTGTCTCTCTCTCTCTCTCTCTCTTACACACACACAGACAGACACACAATTTGTTTCGCCCTGAGTTGATCTCATATGTCTACTTCCATTTTTTTGCAAAAATCTAAAGTAAGCTAAAAATATCAGACGTACGAGTAAGGGTAAAATCAAATTAAGAAATTGTGTAGGAATTTAGTATCGTGCAATGATATAATCATATACGGGTGTTACATTTGTTTCAGCTGGTCATTATATATTTATACTAGCAGTAGTGCCCGGCTTCGCCCGGTGGATTTATTTGTTTTATGGATGTTAATGAATACTACAACCGAACTGCCACATGATACTTAAACAAACAGTTTTTTTTAATATAAATGTTGTTGGTGGTGGTGGTGGTGGTTGTAGTGAGGGTGATAAGCAGTACAGTATAATGGACGTAACATTTAGGTTATTTTTCCTAATGATAATAATGAATAGGGAAACGGCCATTTACTAACTACAGCACTGACACCTATAATTTACAAACAAAATACTAACAAGTAGTTCCGTGAAGAACTATACAGCCTATTTTCATATAAACTATTTATGTTAACTACCACTATCTACATACAAAATTTCAGTTTGTTTGCTGTAATAGATTCGTAGATATTGAGAACTGACTAAATATTTCGGATGGTCGTCATGTTGGATTTTATATATGTAGGTCCGAGAGTTATGAACTGTTACATGAAGATTATTGTGTACGTGTAGCATTCAAACTTCAATCGCATGATTAGGACACAAGAAGTAACAAGGAGATTTTAAAATTTCGCACAGTTGCCATCTTGTGGTTATGGAAACAATTGAAATAAATTAGATGCCAGTGGATTAACATTCGTATAAGGATTTACTTTACCAAGTGTCACTGCACTCGGATGGTTAAATTGCGAGAAACGTCCATGTGAATATTTATACTTCGCGTCGCCGCCATGTTGGATTTGTGATAACCAGGTTATTGAAAGTCCTATAGGTGAACTTATGTTCATAGCCCCCATTAACATTAAAAAATTCAGTTTGATTGCTATAATGGATTCGTAGATATTCAAACCCGTCTAAATATTTCGGATGGTCGCCATGTTGGATTGTTAAATGTATAGGCCATAGTGTCATGTGCTATTAAAGGAAAATTATTGCGTAGGTTCATTATTCAAACTTTCACTTTGATCGCATGATTACGACATAAAAAATAAAAACTTAATATTAAAATTCGCACAGCCGCCATCTTAAGGTTATGTAAACAATTGAACTAAATTAGTTACCAGTGCATTGCAATGTGTATAAACATTTC
Organism: Meconema thalassinum; assembly: GCA_946902985.2. Taxonomy (NCBI): domain Eukaryota; kingdom Metazoa; phylum Arthropoda; class Insecta; order Orthoptera; family Tettigoniidae; genus Meconema; species Meconema thalassinum. Next base: position 146,776,943 of record OX336391.1, read on the forward strand.
CTGTACCAGATTTCATTGCGTTTGGAACATTAAATCGCTAGAGAGGTCTATTTAAAATTTTCAAATTCCCTTGGCTGCCATGTTCGTTTTGTAGTTAATCGGTTTTTGAAAGTCTTATAGATGAACTTCTAGTAGTGCCCTTTAACTCCGTACAAAATTTCAGGGTGACACCGGTAATAGTTTCAGAGATAATGCCGGTGAAATATTTCGCACATCCGCCATCTTGTGTTTATGTAAACAATTGAACGAAGTTTGATGTCGGTGCATTACAATGTGTATAAACATATACTGTACCAAGTTTCATTGTGTTGGTTGGTTAAAATGCGAGAAACGTCTATTTAAAAGTCGCAAATTCGCGTGGCCGCCATGTTGGTTTTGTAGTTACCAGTTTTTCAAAAGTCACATAGGTGAACTTCTATTAGTCCCCTTTATCACCGTAAAAAATTTCAGGGTGATATCGGGAATAGTTTCGGAGATATTGAATGCTGGTGATTTATTTCGCACAGCCGCCATGTTGTGAGACGTAACAAAATTTGAAGGGCACGATCGGGGTCGCCCGAAATATTGCTATGAACTTACTAAGTTTGATTGAAATCGCTCCTGCCGTTTAGAAATTATTAGGGGACACACACACACACACTCCTCACACACTCCTCACACACACGCACACACACACGGACAAAAGGTGATCTCATAAGCCTATTTTTTCGAAATTGAAAATAGGCTAAGAATGATTAGAAAGAGGAGTAAGTGAAATAAAACACTGCCTAAGGTCAGTATCTCATTGTCTGTTAGGAATGTAGAGACCAATATTGTCGTCTTTTGTCGCATAGCGCCGTAGAAAAATAATCAGAACACTTCGGAGGACTTCGGCTGTCCCGAGCTCCTGAGCTAGGAATAGTAGCATTTATGGACACATAGTGCTCAACGATAAGTTTCGGAATAAATTTAGGTAAATTTGAAATCACCAACGCTAATTGCAGCTGATAACCTCAATGTATTGCACCAAGACCATTGCACTTATACAGATGCATAATATGTTCATGATGATAACTGTTTTAAGGGGCAAAATAAATCTTTTTGCACTAATTACTCCCCGTGACTGCAATTTATAAGCAGCGCAAGATTTAACTATTTTTGCAATTCTGCACCTGAACTCTGGTAGGGGCAACGTGATGCAGCTCGAATTGCCAGACAACGGTAGACTTATTAAAATACTCTTCCAGTTACACAACTACGGACATGAATTATTCTAGGGCCTTAATACATGGTTTTCAAGTTCAGTTTGTTTGTTATTCCAAATGTAGTGAATGGAGAGCTTTGTCCAAAATATCAAGTAGACAGTGTTACCAGCAGGGTCTCAAAGTGTATGTATAGTTTGGTGCAATTATAAGGAACGGTGTACATTTGTGATAAAGGGCATAAATGCAGGGAATGGAGTGGTCTGTCCGAAATTTAACATAGCTTAAACTATTCCTCTTGAATATGGCTATCATATATAAAAATAATTTTTTGAATCCGACTGGTAGTTCCCGAGATTAGCCCGTTTAAACAAAAAACAAACACACAATCTCTTCAGCTTTATTATATTAGAATAGATAGTGATTGATATCTTTCACATTGCCCCTCAGGGGCTCGAATCTAGTGGGACGTGGGTTGGCGACCACGGGACCCCAGCTGAGTCCGGCATTGCTTCCACTTACTTGTGCCGGGCTCCTCTCCGTCTTCTTTCCTGTCGACCTACCTTTGTCAACTCTTGTTCTCTTCCGACCCCGACGGTATTAGGTTATCCGAGGCCTAGGGAGTCTTTCACTTTCCTGCCTTAATTGGCCATTGTCTCATCTTTCCTGATACCCTCCTTCTGTGAGGGGTCTGTTTTCTTTTTCTATTCCTTTTACCTCCTGCCTTGTGCTCAAGGCCCTTAAGGAGGCAGGGTGTATGTAGCCCCACCACTTCTGGTGCACCCTAGATAATGCTACTCCCTCATGGGCTCACGGCTGCTGAGTTCGGGAGTTGGCGACCCCGAGGGATTCCTGAGCTGGGTCCGTTTTCCACTTTTGTCCCTTACCTTTGGGGCAGACCCTCTCCTCTCTCCCCTCTCCTCTCCTCTCTTTTCATTATATTTACTTTTCTCTTTAAGATTCCCGCACTGTTTTTGTTACTTGGTTCACCGTGTATCTAAATTCCTTTTTAGCGATTTTTTAAGGCATTTTTGATCTACGTTGCATTTTGTAAGTTTTTTCGATCTAAATTACATCTCGCGATTGTTTTCAACCTCAATTGCATTTTGTGAAGATTGACAATCTAAATTGCTTTTTAGTAAGTCTTTCAATGCAGGTAGACGGGCGTTTCAGTGAGTATTTTGAATTTCAATTGCATTTTGTAAGTATTTTCAATCAAAACCGCATTTCGCACGAATTTTGAATCTAAATTGCATTTTGTTTGGTGGGCATTTTGCACATATTTTGATTCTCAATTGCATTTTGTGGGTATTTTGAATCTAAATTACATTTTGTCAAGTATTTTTAATCTAAATTGCATTTTGTAAGTATTGTCAATCCACATGAGTCGTTTGAATCTACCGTACATTTTGTAAGCATTTTCAATTTCAATTGCATTTTGTAAGTATTTTGAATTTCAATTGCACTTTGTGAATAATTTGGATTGGAACTGGGATAAGGCCTATTTCAATCTGAATTGCATTGTGTATTTTCAATTTCAATTGCATTTTGTAAGTATTTTGAACCTCAATTGCATTTTGTACGTATTTTCGATCTCATTTGCATTTTGTAAGTATTTTGAATTTCAGTTGCATTTTGTAAGTATTTCGACGCTACATTGCATTTTGTACGTATTTTGACTCTAGCCTACGTTTTGTGGGTCTTTTTCAATCTATTCTTTTTGTGAATATTTTCGTTCTAAATTCCCTTTTGTAAGACCATATTGTGAGTTGTTTCCATCTGAGTTTCTCTTTGTACGTATTTTCCGTCTCACATAATTTTCGTTCTGGTTTCCATTTCATTCTCATTTTCGCTATCACCCGGATCATTAGGGGCCGATAACCTAGATGTTAGGCCCCTTAAAACAACAATTATCATCATCATCATCATCTTTCACATTGCTCTCATATTTAAAAATTAGTTCGTAAATGGTGAAATTTTTACGCCTTGAAATGTTGTATGTTCAAATTATTTACCACAGATAAGCCATAGGGTCGGCTTCGAGGGAAGCAGAGTAGTATAATTTATTATGTTTAAAAATTAGATTTTTATGTACGCATGTACAAATGAAGCTATATATTATTATCCCTCTCTCCAATTTCTAAATTCAGCTGGTCGAGTTTATACTATTGACCAGCAAAAAAAAGTGGAACACTTTATTTCTTTATGTAATTTCTTAATTTATTCCACTAAAATGTATCGGTTTTCCAATATTTGCATTATTCATGTAAATTTTAGATGGTTGGCGACAGAAAATACCTAAACATGTTTTACAATAGGCTTTAACTCACAAGTTTCGTTACATTTTGCAATTCTTACAATTTTCTATTTTTTAGTAATGTTGTTTTGGGCTGGTTTTTATCAAACGTATTGCCAAACAAAACAGCGTTAATGTTTGCACTGCACTGCACGAGAACACTAGTCACTAAAAACGTGTGTTTCCACCCTTAACGTCTATGACAGCTTGTAAACGCTCAGGCGTATTGTTCATAACTCGTCGAATAGCTTCTGCCAGGATGCGATCCCATTCCTCCGTCAGCTATGTTCTCAGTTGTGCCAAGATAGTGTGGTCACTCTGTCTGACGTTCCTTCCAAGCATATCCCATACATGTTCGATGGGGTTCAAATCAGGACTACGAGCTGGCCAGTCCAGGATTTGAATCCCCACTTCCTGCAGATATTGTACAACACAGCGAGCAGTACGAGAGCGGGCATTATCTTGCATCAGCATGAAATTCTGACCAATGAATGGCGCAAAGGGCATCACATGGTTCACCAGGATCTCTTTGATGTACCTTTGGGATTTGAGCGTCCCGTGATCGATGAACAGCAACTCAGTGCGGGCCATAACTTTGATGCCACCCCACACCATAACCGAGCAACCTCCAAACGGAGTCCTAGAGGAGAAAGCAACAGGGCTGTACCTCTCCCCGCGCCTTCCCCCACTCTTTCTCTTCCATCAGGAGACCTAAGATTAAAGCGACTCTCGTCAGTGAAGAGAACAGAGGCCCACCGCTCGTGGGTCCATCCCAGATGCTGCCTTGCGAAGCGAAGACGTGCCTCTCTGTGTCGTTCGAGTGCGGGTCCACGTGCAGGTCTCCTGGACGAAAGATGAGCTTCTTCAAAGCTTCTTCTTACTGTTCGCACACTCACTCTCACATTTCTGACATTTTCCAGTTGATTACGTGCCTGGACTGCTGTGGTATGGCGATCACGCAAAACTTGCACTTGTGCTTCTTCGACGGCCTGACCCTTGTCTCCTGGCGTATGTCTGGAGATCTCTGTAACGTTGAACTGCACGGTGAATGCTACCGAGAGACGATCCAATGACCTCAGCAACATAATGGAAGCTGCGGCCATTCTCCACCAATGCAACTGCCTGTTCAGCTCCTTCACGGCTAAGAGGCATGTTTTAGTGTGAACTGCACATGGATACCTTACCAAAATGTATGACAATGGTTCACAGGTGTTCAACAAATGCCAGTTGTTATCCCTAGAACAACAATAAGCGAGCGGCAACACTCATAAACCTTAAACGCTTACAGTGCGCTTTACGCCATAAAACCACTAAGATAGGCTCATCGAAGATTGGGGGTAATTGGAGGTAATAAACCATCCTAAGAAATGTCATACCATCAATTTCTATTCATGGATGTTTCAGATGTTTGTTCTAATGCGTGAAGAGCTTTTAAAATATGATTACATCTTTTTATGGATACTTTTCTACTATTTATATTACTTTTTTTTACTGTTCCACTTTTTTTTTGCCGGTCAGTGGTAGTTTCAGCGCTCTACATAGATTTTGAAATTGTTTCCTCGCAATCCTAGGTGACACTCTTTCGGTCCGGATTATATTCCCGGCTCTGCCAACAAATTGAATTCTGGTCTGATGGCTACCTCGTGAGACAGAACCAAGGTTAGCTGGGTTCGATTCCCACCTCAACCATTCTAGAAATGGTTTCCGTAGCTTCCCCATTTCTACTCCACGTAAATGCCGGATTCCTTACTTAAGACCATGGTTGCCTTAGTTATACATAAATCACGTAGGACAACGGCAAAAAGTATAGATAGGCTAAACGCTACAAAGAACACAAAAATGCAATAAATCACAGGAAATACTCGGCAGTATGCGAACACGTGTATATCACCCTACTTAATTTAACAAATATAGAAACAGACCTAAGAATTATACCCTACGAAACTGAAGGTAGGGAACTTGACATAAAATAAACCACAAGAATCCATTTAGATAGAGTAAAGAACCCAGTTAATTTAAATGACCACACCTTTTTAGAGAGCGTACACCTTTTCACATTATTACGCAATTCTCCCGTCAATAGAAAGGAAACTTCATAACACAAGAAGCCAGGCTCTGAATACAAATGAGGGGTGAACAATAGTAAAGGGAAAAATGCTAAGCGGGAAGCAAGTACGTTGCACCATATTCTCAATAAACCAAGGCCGAGATTAGGCTGTTTTAACGACGCCTCTGTAGGTCTGTTGCGCTTTAAGCGGACTCGTTAGTTTATTCGAGGTGGGGAAGAGATTGGTCGTTAATAGTTGAGATTGTCCTGAACCACTCTCATACTTTAGATCATCACAGGTTAGGCATTGCCGAATCAAAATACTAATTAAACCAATCGAGGTTTCTAAAACAACAGCAAATGGTCAGCCAGCACTTAGACATACCTGTAGTGATACAATCCATAGAATAACAAGTACCGGAATTTAGTGCCACAATATTCAAACGACGAAGTTAACGAAGCTTGCAGCAACCAGTCCTAGGCAAGATGTGTGTGACAACGGATGCAGGATAGAACTCAGGATTCAACAAGATGTTCAGTAAAGAACATATAGCCTACATTCTCCTAAATGCATGGGTATTGTTATAACTCTTTGTCCTTTTCAAGGAGTATAGGCTAATTGAATGTTGGTTGTAGTAGCTTGTTGAAATACAACGTGCTATAGGGATATTAAACATGAATATGAGGTGCCCTTTGCTAGTGCCACCTCTGTAAAAAATTTCATTCAATTCGGTTTCACCGTGTTTGAATTGATAAGGGGAATGGATTTGCACACATACATGGCCGCTACTTGAAAACTATTGGGCTGATGACCTTGTAGTCAGTCATAAGATGCTTTCCACAAAAAGGCATGTTGTTGCAAAATCTGGTAGAGACCAAATTATTAGGATGGTCGTAATTTGATCTAAGCTTTTAACATTTGGGTGGCCGTCATTCCGTTTCCATCAAGATGGCGGCGATATCAAACATGTCACTAAGGTGCCCTATGCTAGTGCTACCTCTGTACCAAATTTCGTCCAATTCGGTTTCACCGTGTCTGAATTGATAAGGGGAATCGATTTGCACACATACTTGGCCACCATCTGCAAACTATTGGGCTGATGATCTTGCAGTTTGGTCAGAATATGCTTCCCAAATAAAGATATGTTGTTGCAAAATTTGGTAGAGACTAGATTATTAGGTTGGTCGTAATTACATTTTAGCCTTTATCATTTGGGTGGCCGCGATTACGTTTCCGTCAAGATGGCGGTGATATAAAACATGACACTGAGGTGCCCTTTGCTAGTGCTACCTCTATACCAAATTTCGTTCCATTCGGTTTCACCGTGTTCGAATTAATAGTGGGATTCGATTTTCACACAAAGATGGCCACCATCCGAAAAATATTACGCTAATGACCTATTAGTTAAGTCAGAGAATGCTCCCTCCATAAAGGTATGTTGATGCAAAATTTGGTAGAGATCGGATGATTAGGTTAATCGTAATTTGATTTAAGCTTTGAACATTTGTGTGGCCGCCATTACGTTTCCGTCAATATGGCGGCGATATAAAACATGAGACTGAGGTGCCCTTTGCTAGTGCTACCTCTGTACGAAATTTCGTTCCATTCGGTTTCACTGTGTTCGAATTAATAGGGGGAATCGATTTTGACACAAAGTTGGCCGCCATCCGCAAACTATTAGGCTAATGACCTATTAGATTGGTCAAAGGATGCTCCCTCTATAAAGGTATGTTGTTGCAAAATTTGGTAGAGATCGGATGATTATGTTAGTCGTAATTTGATTTAAGCTTTGAACATTTGCGTGGCCGCCATTACGTTTCTGTCAAGATGGCGGCGATATAAAAAAATGACACTGAAGTTCTCTTTGCTAGTGCTACCTCTGTACCAAATTTCGTTCCATTCGGTTTCACCGTGTTTGAATTAATAGGGGGAATCTATTTTGACACAAAGATGGCCGCCATCCGCAAACTGTTAAGCTAATGACCTATTAGATTGGTCAAAGGATGCTTCCTCCATAAAGGTATGTTGTTGCAAAATTTGGTAGAGATCGGATGATTAGGTTAGTCGTAATTCGATTTCAGATTTGAACATTTGTGTGGGCGCTATTACGTTTCCGTCAAGATGGCTGCGATATAAAGCATGGCACTGAGGTGCCCTTTGCTAGTATTACCTTTGTACCAAATTTCGATCCATTCGGATTCACCGGGTTCGAATTAATAGGGGGAAACGATTTTCACACAAAGATGGCCGCCATCGGCAAACTATTAGGCTGATGAACTATTAGTTTGGCCAAAGGATGCTTCCTCCATAAAGGTATGTTGTTGCACAATTTGGTAGAGCTCGGATGATTAGGTTAGTCGTAATTTGATTTAAGCTTTGAACATTTGTGTGGCCGCCATTACGTTTCCGTCAAGATGGCGGCGATATAAAACATTACACTCAGGTGTCCTTTGCTAGTGCTACCTTTGTACCAAATTTCGTTCAATTCGCGTTCACCGTGTTTGAATTGATAGGGGGGGGGGGTACAGACATTCAGAGTACACACACACTCACACACACACACACACACAGACTCACACATACACACACAGACAGACACACTTTTTTTTCGCCCTGTGTTGATCTCATAAGTCTACTTTCATTTTTTGCAAATATCGAAAGTAGGCTAAAAATAACAGCTAAGTTTACACAATAATAATAATATATCTTAAATACAGCCATTCAAATCCCCTAAGGTTAAAGGCCTCCTGTTTTCCAAGGATTTCGGTCCATTATACACATTATGTGAGTAGTTCTAAATAGTAGTGAAGCACTTGGTGCTGCACATTTCTTGGCCTATTAGTAGTATCTGTTTGTTCTGATAACTATTAATATATCTATCGTTCTTACAGTACTCTGTACTTTATGTACTCTTGCTCTCAGTAATATAGCATTTACAAAATTGTTCACTTTCTATCACACGTGCACTTAATTTTAGGAGAGTTTTCTCTGATCTCCTCTTTTTGTCCATCCTTTATCCACTATAACTTTTACTTATATTTAAGAATTCATTAGAATGTACTGCATTGTTGATTTATTTTTTGCTGTGCTGAGGGCGTCCCTTATACCGCTTCGTCTACGTATTTACTCGTTCCTAATGCTGTCCTTCAGCGTGATATTGAGAATATTTCGTTCCATCTATTGGTCTGTCTCGAGCGTTTTTTTTTTTGTTTTTTTTTTTTTGCTTCGAAGTTGGTGATCAGGTTTGGCATCCATAAAGCACTACCTGGAATTACACATTTCTCCGGAACTAATGTCTTCAGACTTTGTTTCTGACATTTATCTTCTAATTTGAATTTCAAGGACTAATTTTTTTCCATGCTTATCCGAATCTTCTTTTGATTACCCTTCTCCGATATGTTCTGGCTTATGTAAGTATAATCTTGTACATATTCCAATGTTTCGATGTCTTTGTTTACTGGTTTTACTGTCGCATTTGTCATGAGTTTCGTTTTCCACGGATTCGTGGTTAGGCCAAATTCTTTACTAACCTTATCTAATTCTGTTAACGTCGGTTATAAATCCAATGTTAATTTTTCCATCAATATGATGTAGTCTGCAAACCGTAGATGTGACAGGTTTGGTCCGTCTATATTGATGCCGTAATTTGTTTTCCATTTCATTTTCACGTATTGGTTTTCTAGCAGGTTAGCCCAAAGCTTTTTCCGTCCATCTCTATCCTTATTTTTGCCTGGCTACCCTCGTAGATTTTTGCTAGTAGTAGTCTGATATACCCTTTCTGCATGTCTTGGTTTTCTAATTCTTGCAGTTTTTTAATGAGTTGGTTTACTGTATGAAGATGATCCATCGTGCTGAATCCTGATCTGAAACCTACTTGTGTTTTAGGATGGTTTTCCTCTAGTGACTATGACATTCTCTTTTAATACTTTTATGAACGGTTTGAATAGACTTGGCAGGAGAATTATAGTTGTTGATGTCGTGATTAGCTCCTTTTTATGAAGTAGGATTGTAGTGCTTTGCCTCCAATCTGTTGACATTTCTCCAGATTCAAGTATTGTGTTAAAGAGTCGAGTGATGGTGAATACAAGCTCCTAACCTCCTCCTTTTAAGTACTCGTTGAATATACCATCATCACCTGGTTATTTTTACCCTATTTTCATTTTTTTAAAATAATTGGCTTATGAGATCACCTTTTGTCCGTGTGTGTGTATGTGTGTGTCCCCCTCTAATAACATCTAAACGGCTGGAGCGATTTAAATTAAACTCGGTAAGGTCATAGCATCATTTTGGCCGACCCCGACAGTGCCCTTCAAATTGTATTACGTCTCACCAATCCAACTTTGCAGATGTGCGACATATTTCACCAGCATTCAATATCTCCGAAACTATTACCGATATTACCCTGAAATTTTGTACGGTGATAAACCGCACTACTAGACGTTTACCAATGAGACTTTCAAAAGCCTGGTAACTACAATACCAACAGGCTGGCCAAGCGAAGTTGAGACTTTTAAATAGACTTTTCTCGCGATTTAACCATCTGAGAGCTGTGAAATATGGTACAGTAAATCTGTATACACATTGCAATGCACTGGCATCTAATTTAGTTCAATTGTTTACATAACCTCAAGACGGCGACTCTGCAAATTATTTCACTGGCATTCTATACCTCCGAAACTACAGGGCGCCCGAGAATGTTCTCCGCTGTGGTTACGTGCAGCTGTGAGTGGTTGCCTCATCGGTTTAGTTGGTAGCACGGTGTCTTTGACAGGGTGAATCCCACACGTGTGGGCTGTAGCCTGTCGAAATCGTCAGTGTGTATTGCAATTAGTGAGCGTATGTGTCATCAGCACTTCCAGCATCAGTTATGAATGGCTGTGGTGAGTACAAAATATACTGTTTGTTTGTTATTAGGGAACACAGCGATGACAGAATGCATTCTGCACGTAAGTCAAGCAGCGTTGCGCGTCATAGGAGCTCATGCCACCACGGACAGTTAAACGATGACCGAGGCTACTTGAGCTGAGTCATATCCTATTCGCGCACCTGTACCTGTCAACGAAGCAGGCTGACGTGTGACACAAGTAAACAAAGAATAGTTCCCATCTCGACCGCCGGCAATCATTTCGTGAAAGGCTAATATGATGCAAGCGGCAGCCGTGCTGCCAACGTAACTTCTGTAGCTAGCTCTCGCAGACGCATGTAGGTGCTGCGGAGAACATTCCTGGACTCACTGATTACCCTGTACTTTTGTAGGCTGATAAAGGACACTACTGCAAATTCATCTATGTAACTTTCAAAAACCTGTAAAGTACGAAACGAACATGGCGTCCAAGTGAAGTTTAGACATTTTAATAGACTTTTCTTGTGATTTAACCATCTGAGCGCAGTGAAATATGGTACAATAAATGATTTTACATATTGTAATGCGCTGCCATCTAATTTAATTAAATTGTTTACATAATCTCAAGATGGCGGCTGTGCGAAATTTTAAATTTTAGTTTTCATTTCTTGTGTCATAATCATGCGATCAAAGTCAACATTTCAATAATGACGCAATAATCGTCATTTAACAGTACATAACTTTATGCCCTAAATACACACATCAAAAAAAGTTTTGCATCACCTCGGTTCCCAGATCTCCGGCATATAGACGTTGACTGTGTATATTGTATCCAAGATACAGTCCCTTTGACTGTTCATAGATGTCACTAAAACTGCTCAAAGATGTAAACAACCATGCATGAGCAGGGCCTATTAGACGGAGGGGGTACGACAGCCGATCAGTTCCAGTCATTCCACCAGGACGAAGGTACGCTGCTCATGTTGTCTGTAGTTCTACCATGCCTAGAAGGTCAATACCGCAGTTCGATCGCGTCCGCATTGTTACTTTGTGTCAAGAAGGGCTCTCAACAAGGGAAGTTTCCAGGCGTCTCAGAGTGAACCAAAGCGATGTTGTTCGGACATGGAGGAGGTACAGAGATACAGGAACTGTCGATGACAGGCCTCGCTCAGGCCGCCCAAGGGCTACTACTGTAGTGGATGACCGCTACTTACGGATTGCCGCTCGGAGGAACCCTGACAGCAATGCCACCATGTTGAATAATGCGTTTCGTTCAGCCACAGGACGTCGTGTTTCAACTCAAACTGTGCGCAATAGGCTGCATGATGCGCAACTTCACTCCCGACGTCCATGGCGAGGTCCAGCTTTGCAACCCCGACACCATGCAGCGCGGTACAGATGGGCCCAACAACATGCTGAATGGACCCCACGGAATTGGCATCACGTTCTCTTCACCGATGAGTGTCGCATATGCCTTCAACCAGACAATCGTCGGAGACGTGTTTGGAGGCACCCTGGTCAGGCTGAACGTCTTAGACACACTGTCCAGCGAGTGCAGCAAGGTGGTGGTTCCCTGATGTTTTGGGTTGGCATTATGTGGGGCCGACGTACGCCACTGGTGGTCATGGAAGGCTCCGAAACGGCTTTACGATACCTGAATGACATCCTCCGACCCATAGTGCAACCATATCGGCAGAATATTGGAGAGGCATTTGTCTTCATGGACGACAATTCTCGACCTCATCGTGCACATCTTGTGAATGCGTTCCTTCAAGATAACGACATCGCTCGACTACAGTGGCCAGCATGTTCGCCAGGCATGAACCCTATCGAACATGCCTGGGATATGTTGAAAAGGGCTGTTTATGGACGTCTTGACCCACCAACCACTCTGAGAGATTTACGCCGAATTGTCGTTGAGGAGTGGGACAATTTGGACCAACAGTGTCTTGATGAACTTGTGGATAGTATGCCACGGCGAATACAGGCATGCATCAATGCAAGAGGACGTGCTACTGGGTATTAGAGGTAGTGGTGTGTACTGCAATCTGGACCACAAATGCTGAAAGTCTAGCTGTATGATGGTACAACATGCAATGTGTGGGTCTCATGAGCAATAAAACGAGCTGAAATGTTGTTTGTGTTGATCTCTATTCCCTTTGTATTTAACGGTTCCGGAACTCTGGGAACCGAGGTGATGCAAAACTTTTTTTGATGTGTGTATATAAAAATCCAATATGGTGACCATCCGAAATATTTAGACAGTTCTCAATATCTACGAATTAAACAGCATTCAAACTATTTGTTTATATTCATAGGGGCTATGAACATAAGTTCACGTATAGGACTTTCAATAGCCTGGTGAGCACAAATCCAACATGGCGGCAACGTGAAGTATAAATATTGAAATGGACTTTTCTCGCGATTTAACCATCTGAGTGCAGTGAAACTTGGTTCGGTAGATGCTTATACAAATGCTAATCCACTGGTATCTCATTTATTTTAGTTGTTTTCATAACCACAAGATGGCAGCTGTGCGAAATTTTAAAATCTTTCTTTTACTTCTCGTGGCTTAATCATGCGATTGAGTTTGACTACTACACGTATACAATAATCTTCATGTAATTGTACATAACTCTAAGACCTACATACATAAAAATCAACATGGCGACCATCCCCAAAACTAGACGTTTCTCAATATCTTCGAATCTATTACAGCAATCAAACTGAATTTTTTATGTTGATAGAGGCAATTAACATAAGTAGGATATATGAAAATAGGGTTTAATTCTTCACGAAACTCTTGTCTTTGCTCCTTTTATTGCTGCACTCACCTCGCTGTGAATGATGGGGAGTATCTTCTCTTCTTGGTGGTTCTCTAGACTTTATAAGCCTTGAAGCATTACTGTACTTTCCTTCTCAAGGGTGTTGCAGTATAGTTTTCTCACCGAATTCCGTGGCATGTCACACTATCTCCTCTCTTAAAGCTAGGCTATTTTCTTTTTCGTCCTTCACTCCTAATATCACGTATTTGCCATTTGATATTTCTTTCCTGATCTTTCTTACTGCTCTTGGAATATTGAATAGCTATTTTGACCAATTCGGTGTTATGATCTATGATGTCCTTTCAGATTTCTCTTTGTGTGCGTTTGTTCATGACGCGTATTCTGCTTTTTCTGATGATTGATTTCTGCTTTCAGATTTAATTTTTCTCTCTCTTTAATCGGTCGTGTTGTGTTCTCTTTCAGCTTATTTCTCATTCCTGACTTTTTGCACGCCCAAAGAGGATTCTTTAGCAGATTTTATGATGCGCTTCCCCAGTTGATTATATAGTTTCTGTTTTCTTGACTTCTCTTGTTCTTCCAGCCCAAGCAGTTTCTTTATCAATTATTCTGTGTACTGACTTCGGTTGGTTCTTTCGGGGTTGAACCTTTGGCTCTTAGCATATGGGTGCCTTTTCTTTGGAATAAGAATTTTCAGTCGAACCATTCTGTGATCCGTGTCTAGTTTCCAGCCATTGTTCACCAAGATATCCTTGATGCAGTCTATCCTGTCTGCTAGTATGAAGTTAATTTCATTCTTGGTTTTCCCATTTGGGGCTTTCCACGTCCATCTTCTGCTTGTGTTTTTCTTAGGAAAGGTATTTACCACTTTTAATATATGACCCTGTGCAAACTGTATGAGCCATTCCCCTCTTTCATTCTTGGACCCATAGCCGTAGGGCTCTATTTGCTCCTCTTCCTCAATTTTTGATAGCATACTTTAGTTTTCAAGTCCTACATAACAAGTTTACATAGCCTTATTTAACTCGAATATGTTGAATGATTTGTGTATTCGCTACACTGACAAGCTAACCACATTACAATAGGCCACCAGTTTAAAAAGTATGTTTTGAAATAAGAACAGCAATAGCAAAATAGTGTACATAACATACCTGAAGTTCATCACAACTTAATACGTCAATAGATCACAGGCCAGCAAACTTAAACTACATTAATAATAACGCTACAACTATAGGAGTGCATCAGATCAACTGAGCAATAATATCTGTAAATAAGATTGACACGTTACACAAGTTTTTACAAACTCTTGTAATCTAAAGATTGGTTGGTTGGTTCCTCAGTTTATGGGCTGTGACAACGCGGTCATGTAGCCCCGTGTACCTTGGGTGTGTGGAGAATCTGTCTGAAAATTGGTGTTAATTGTGATGGCTGTATTAGTGTGTGTTATCTGTATTTCAGGCAAGGACTGCAGACGATCAATTTCAAGTAGTTCCTACTTTTGCTACCAAATGCTACCGTCCACGACACCTAGCTGCGTACTTGTCTACTAGATGCCATCGCAGCCAGCATCTGGCTGAGAACCTTGGAACTAATACAGCGTTATCAATCTAACCTACAAATTTTGGCTTCATACAATTGTAATTAGCGGAAGGTTCTTGTACATGCCATTAATCTATGGCATGGGCTCGCCGACTTTACTTACCCTCCGAAGAAAGGCATACTGAGGGATTTTAACGCTCTTAAAAACCGACGACTTTTGCCGGGTTTGAACCCGCGACCTTGAGCATAGAAGCTCAGCATGCTACCAACTACACCACCGAAGCCGCCAATCTAAAGATTGTATATAATATATTGTACCCATCTGAGGAATTTATACATGGTCATACTTCGGTTCGCTCAGTCAAGTCGGGGGTGGTACGTCCATTCCCAGTCTATGACACACGTATTCAGGATCATAAGCAACAGGTCAACACTTCCAAATAAAATCAAAAATCACAATATAAAACATTATTTAATTATAATCAATTTAGGCGCTACAACAACTCAAAAATACATATAAAAACTCAAAATACGTCACATTACTTCCCATTCTTCGCACTTGTTCCAATGAACAAGGAATTACTAAAAGCATTCATTAAAATCAATTGCTTAGGTTCCATTGAACCTACCACTTAAGTTTCACTTCCATAGAGTAACTTCGAAAATGTTTGTTCTTCTGGGCTCACTATGCCTCCATAGTCCCTTTATAACATTACACGTTATTAACAACATGATTAATTCCCTTTAACTTGGATTATTATGGAATGTCTGATCTACATTTATTCACAATAATAATAATAATAATAATAATAATAATCATAATCATTTTCATTTTGCGCTCACATGAATCATTATCCTATCTCTTTCTCTCTCTGTGTACTGTTTTATGTTTGGGAAGTTCGTGTTACACCTGAGCCCACAAGTTACTGAAGAAGTTTCAATATAAACAAGACTCCCTGAATTGTTTAAGACTTGTGTTTGCTCAGGAACACCCATTACTAAACATGTCACACCATGAGAATTCATAACAATGGTAATACACCAATTTATTCATTTATGGAATCTGAACGTACTCACAGCCTACACTCAATACTAATTAGGTCACGGGGACGCTTCCCGCCCTTCCTTTTAAAACTTCCTGCGAGTGCAATAACACCCGGTTATTTTTATAACACGTCTAGCCTGCTCTAAAGCAAGTAGTGGGCTAGTGACCTACCCTTGGGTCTTTCAAAAGATTAATAGATTAATAGATTTTACAAGAGCACTAATGGTTTTAAAAAGTGTTACTTTGATATTTAAAGAGATTTATACTCTTATCGTGATAACAATTCATTTCCTTGATCGGTACACAATCACTTTGAACATTACAATTCATTTCTCTATTCACTTATTTAATAGCTGTGTTCAGATCCATTCTTGTCTTATCTCATATTTATCTTTACATATCAATTTCCTGTTTCTAACAGTGTGACACTTCAATTAATTAAGGATGCACGAACTCCCCCAAAAGTATTCATATTAATAACGGTACTCACATTTTTATCCGGTGGTCCCGGGATCTCAATGAATGATGACTGGTTCGTCCACCATTGTTTGCTTACTTGATCATTATTGACATAGAAGCACTTTCCATATAACTTCATTTTCCACACATATTTCTGACATGGATTTCACTTATTAAACCCATCTCAGTTTTTTTAACATATTAAATTTCACTAATACACTGTGTAACCCTTTACCAATTATTACTTTGTACACTAACACTTTAAATCTTACTATCTTACACACTTTGTTTTAACGTGAATAAATGCTTTAACGCTGATTTTTCTCTCTCCACTATATTCACAAGTTTCTTTACTTTCTGCCTGCTTCATCCCTGAATGTAGGTATCTGCAACTCCTGACATGATCCTAACATCTGCTTGACTTTAATGTGATAGTTCCTGAGCTCCAACTCGGCTCCTTATTCATCCGTAAAGGTCTCTACCTCCTTCGCTGGTTCCTATGGTCCTATGTTTTAATCAATCTGTACAATTGTTAATTGATTTCTTCTCAGACATGATCTTTCCGATTTACGGTCCACTTTTCGCAATTCTATTTACTCTAACCCCTTTTTCCACGACTAATGTTTGTTAAGCCGTACACTTTCCCGAAAGTGTGGCGTTTATTTAGTTACCATTTCCTCTATTTCCGCGGTTACATACAGGTAATTGTTCACTTATAGGATTTTCCTCTCGAATCTAACTCTGACTTATTTTTAAGTATAGTGATACACACGGTTTAGGGTTTTCTGGCTCTTTATTTAGTCCATGAGACTGATTATTCTTGGTCACAACGCTTCCCCTTTTAAACTTTCCGGAAGACTAATTGTTTATACGGTAACCCCTTTTAAGATCCGAACTTCGCAAGTGTCTGCGTACTTTAGTCTTCGTCGACTCACTCAGCGTATAGAGATGAAATTTATCACTTTATTGACGCAATGTCTTTCACCGAGGCTGAATTGAATTATTTTCAAGCAGCGCTATCCTCCATCAGGATTAGCTTAAAAACTGCATACTTTCACTTTGTGAAGCACACGATTTGCCTTTGCGTTCGTTGAAGACTTGATTCTTGCGGTACAGTATAACGCGCTCCAGTGCTTGCTGTAGACTGAATGTTACTTGAAACAGCGTGGTCCTCTCCTGAGGATCCACGTAAGACTAAATAATACTTATTGAGACAGTATGACCCTCCACTGAGGTTCCTAAGACTGAATTCTGGTTGAAACAGCGTGGTTCTCTCCTGAGTATCCACGTTAGACTGAATAATGTACGCTTGTCAGGCCGGCTATTTATTCATATCTGGTTAAAAATAGTGCCTTGTCTTTCTTCTTGAAACAAACTTATAAACTAAGCATCGTATGCTCTAAAAGATTTTCTCCAGAGTCCTCATAATCTCTATGTTCCAAAACTATTTCAAATTTCAAAAATCGATCGTAGCTTTAATTTATAAAAATTTCCAAAAGTTCTAACTATGCGTAGGAAGGAACTCTTTACACACATCTCTCCGCGAGATTCATTCGCCCCTCCCAGGCTACGTCATTGCTGAATAAGCATTCTTCTTCTATATAATTATTAGAGGGTTTTATATCTCTCAAAATTATAATTTCCAGTATTATTCAGAATAGAGTTCTCTGATATTAATAATTTTGCGTTTTACTCGAGAATGGGGTAATTGCACCATACATTCGGCTCCGCCTACTGCCAATTTTGCGAGAATTCTATCATGGAAGCGCTTTATAGGGGATCCTCTGCTTGCCTGCTCGTATTAAAAGTTCCCCGTCTTATTTCATAATGTTGAACCACGAGACTGATCAGCGTGGCGCACGTAGGCGCGTTGACTCACGAGCCGATTTGTTCCAGTATCGAAACCGTCTTTCTTGCTCCCCTTCTCCTTTAGATCATTTCCTTCTCGGGCTTTGGTTATTTTGGCAAGTGCTCTCCCCCTGACTTACTTGTCTCGGCTTTGTTTGGTCTCCTTTCATTACCACTCGTCGACGTCTCTATTAAGTGGGCAATAAATTTGTCACGTCCGGTTTTCCTCAGTCATCAGAACTTACTAGCACGCGTATCTAGTATCCTGGCTGACTGGGTTTGTCTCAATCGATTGTTTATGAACGGGGTACTCTTCTTCCCTCCTCATTCGTTTATTTCTCTTCCAGACTGTCAAGTCCAGAGTTCATTTCTCTTCTTATGACCTATCGGGTTGGCTTAGCCCCTACCCGTTACGTTATTCCTTTCTCTACATCCTTCCACCTTTTCTCTGACCTCTGACCACGATCCTTGTACCTCCCTTACAAGGGTACAATATATAGTGCATAAGTGTAATACGGCGGCTTCGGTGGTGTAGTCGGTAGCATGCTGAGCTTCTATGCCCAAGATAGCGGGTTCAAACCCGGCCGAAGCCGTCGGATTTTTTAAGAGCGTTAAAATCCCTCAGTATGCCTTCCTTTGGAGGGGAAGTAAAGCAGGCGGTCCCATGTCATAGATTTATGGCATGTTAAAGAACCTTCCACTAATTACACCTGTGTGAAGCTAAATTGGATAGGTTAAAAATGTAAACAACGCTCTTAGGTTTCTACGTTCGTTGCCAAGAGCCGACTGCGGTGGCGTCTAGTAGCTAAGTTCTGAACTTGGCCTAGTAGTCGTTGACGGTGGCGCTTGGCGGCAAAAGTAGGAACTATTTGAAAAATTTTAAGTTGCAGTCTGTACTTAAATTAAAAAACAGATAACACACTAGTACAGTCATCACAATTCACACCGGTTATCAGACAGATTCTACACACAACCAAAGTACACGGTGCTACATAACCGCGTTGTTGCAGCCCCTAAACTTAGTTTATAAGTTTGTTTCAAGAAGAAAGACAAGGCACTATTTTTAACCAGATATGAATAACTAGCCGGCCTGACAAGCGATCATCATTCAGTCTAACGTGGAACCAACCAACCAACCTAAGTGTAATACATAAACATCGTACATTATCTAATCCTAAGTGAGCAGGATCTGATGATGATTGCGTCACAATCGAAACTTGTCATCCATTTAAGTACCCCTCCTTTTTTTCAATAAAAGCGTGTTATTTTGTAATAAACATCTCAAAATAAACACCCATAGATATTAGATAAATCTAATACACCTTAGTCAATATAATTTATTAATTAATATTTATTAATTAAATACCAATTTCGGCCACATTATGGTCTTCTTCAGTTCTTCAAAGAAGAAAAGAAAAAAAATATGGAAACCTAAGAGCAAAGCTTTTGAAACATTTAAACTTGGTCTTTCCTTTTAATATTTTTTTAAAATATATATTTAAAAAACAGATCTGTCACAAATTCAGGGTTTAATTTGATAAAAATAAAACAATTTTGTGAAAAACGACATACATCTAAATATTTAAAAGAGCTGTGGAAGTGGGTCTCACCGAATTCTTCACATCAAAACCCAGAGACTGGAACCGTCGCGGGATAAGAAACCTCGCGGGAAGATGGGTCAAGACCACAGAATCTGATGGTCTCTACTGTGAAGAATAGTTTATTATCTTCTCAGAAAACTTTCCAATAAAAAAACACTCATTACTGTTGAGACATCCTCTGTACTCCACGTGAACGATGGCATGCTGACTTAACACCACGGCTGGTTTCTTCCCAATCCTCACCTGAACTACAAATACATAAACTAATAAGACCATAACACAGGTTATGAGACCAAAAGACTACCACACTCACCTAATTACACGGGGCTAAATAACTACGATCCCCAGACACCTCAGGTGAAACAACAACAGTAGTTTGTGTAGCTGTATTAGGGACAGGGATGAGGAAGATGCCCCAGGACTTCATGTAAGGTAATATGCTGGCATTTGCTTGGAAAGAGTGTGGAAACCCCGGGGAAAACCACTTTAATACGTAACGTACGATGTTTGAGACTCGAGTTCTGCTTCTAAAAAAGTATGAACTTTCTATAAGGTGTGTGTAAATTTGAAGCCATTCCTTTTTCAGTGTTGCCTATAAAACCTGTCTTTTGTTGCTTTTTAGTCAGTCAACACAGATGTGCCTAATAAATATGTAAACACAATCCTGGAAAAATTACATATATTAGGTAATTAACACACTTAAATGAGCAATTTAGTATTACGCGTCTCGACCCTCAGATCCTGAACACTGTGTATCGGTTAAAATTTTCACTAAATAATTCTCTCTCTCTCTCTCTCTCTTAGTCGTTTACCCTCCAGGTTGGTGGAACCCACGGACTCAGCGAGGGAACTCACCACTACCGCCTCTACGGGCAGTGTCCTAGAGCTGGGAACATCTAATCGGAGTGGATACAACTGGTGAGGTGTGATTGGCACCTCGCCCAGGCGGCCTCAACTGCAAAGCGAACAGGGGCCTCATGAGGGAAGGTAATGGATGGTCAGGATGGATAGGCAAGGAAGAGGGAAGGAGGCGGCCGTGGCCTTGAAGAAGGTACCATCCCGGCATTTGCCCGAAGACGAAGTGGGAAACCACGGAAAACCACTTCGAAGATGGCTGAGGGGGAATCGAACCCCCTCTACTCATTTGGGCCATCCGTGGCTGAGTAGACCCCGTTCCAGTCCTCGTACCACTTTTCAAATTTCGTGGCAGAGCTGGGAATCGAACCCAGGACCTCCGGGGCGGCAGCTAACCATGCTGACCGCTACGCTACGGAGGCGACTTCACTAAATAATTAAATAATTCATTTAATTGTTGGCCAGAGAGAGGCCAAGAGGTTAGTGCAACACCGTGGAACCGCGTGGAAGTTCACGAATCGAGTAAGTAGAGTGTAATAATAATATCGCATAACCTCGGGTGCCGGGTGCAAGCTTTGTTATTTGATACCCAGAAGGTAGCTTGCATGTGGAATTCCGTTGTTCCTTGAAGCACTATGAGAGTCAAGGAGGTTAGATATCTTTCTAGTAGAGAAATGAGGAACTTTGTGTTGGCGAAAACTCCCGAGATTAATTTTGCCATTATGAACACGGCCTACTGAATTCGAATGGGTTCTTTGACATTCCGACATCGTATGACATGCGAGTAGTAATTTTTGTCGCCTTTCAAAAATCACTTACCACGGCCAGGGGCGAACTTGTAAGCTTGGGGATAGTAGACCGACACGTTAACCACTCACCCACCGAGGCAAGCAGAAAGTAGAGTGAATATAGTATTTTATAGTGCATGCTAGCTTCATGTTTGTTTGTTGACTTACTACTTTATTGTTTTATTGTACACGTGTATATATATTTCATAAACATTTCTTATTACACAATTTATAAAACCCGCGAATATTCTAGTTGTAAAGAGTACACTTAGCAAAATCTCAATCATGAATGCTATGACTGATTTATCCTTGGTATGAATAATCAAAATTTATCAATTCAGCTACTGGTGCAGTGGTTAGGGGTTTGTCATTCCTTCATAGGTATATCAGAGCGAAGTTAGTTTTCTGGGAATATCACAGACACTGTTAATTTAAGGGCCTTTAAATGTGGTTTACGGAGACCCTTTATAGTCGGGTGAAAAAGACCTTTCGTACCACGTGAAAATTACGTGACAAAATTCTACCCTTGACCCTTTTAAGCGCATTATACTGTATGTATTGATGAATTTTACAGCTTAATTTGGTTCAGTGATAACCTTATAACCGTTTGTAAACTTTCACAGTAATGTAATAATTGGAATTGCATTGCGTCTTACAGAAATAGATGGACCTGTGAGATTCTGTTACCATGGTTACCGTGTTGCATTCATTCATTATTTCTTTGTAAATATACATGTTTTAAGGTATTTATTTAATTGTGAGGCATTTAAAGAGTAAGTGAGTGCGTTTCGCTTACGCATTGGGTTATACTGAACCTGTAGGTACCGCATATGTGTAGGCTGGTGTTAATGGGGCCTTATTTTCGGTACAAAGCTGGAATGGCACCTTAGCAGAATAATATAGGGAGGGATTAAACCGTCAATACATAACGGAAGTCACTGTTGTAAGTTATGAATACAACCAAGACGAACTACTACAATACTGTAGTAGCAATTTAAAATTAATACATTATTTAATTATTAAGTGAAAATTTTAACCTTAACACAGTGAGCAGGATCTGGTGATGGCCACTTGAGGATCGAAACGCGTAATCCTAAATTGCCCATTTAAGTGTGATAATTAACTAATACATGTATTTTTTTTCCAGAATTGTGTTTACATATTTATAAATTGTATCCGCCCAATTAAAGACTCCGTGGCTTAGTCGGCAGCACGCCGGCCTCTCACCGCTGGGTCCGTGGTTCAAATCCCGATCACTCCATGTGAGATTTGTGCTGGACAAAGCGGAGGCAGACAGGTTTTTCTCTGGTTACTCTGGTTTTCCCTGTCACATATTTCATTCCAACAACACTCTCCACTATCATTTCATTTCATCTGTCATTCATTTAATCATTGACCCAGGGGAGTGTGACAGGCTTCGGCAGCCGGCACAGCTCATATCCTCGCCGCTAGATGGGGTTTCATACATTCCATTCCCTGAGCCGGTCGGAGACTGGAAACAGGCTGTGGGTTCATTTTCACCCCGCCCAATTCATTGGACACAACTGTGTTGACCGACTGAAAAGCAGAAAAAGACAATTTCTATAAGGTGTTTCAACTAACTCACCCCCTAGGAGTTTCAAACTGGATTTACGATACTTTATCTTGAATGTTCCAAGTGCAGTGCTCATAGACATGAAAGGAACGAAGCACAGTGTTGGTGTCTATTGGAGTGAGAATAACTTTTAAACTTTCCAAGTGAGTCTTAGAATCTCTTACATATCTATTGATCATACAGCGCAATGTTTACATTCTCCAGAACTCGGCTGATGTCACCAAACTGGGTCAACACCAACTTTGCTTACTGGGTAGAAGTTAAACTTCAGCTCGTATCTCTGACTTCAGCACTCGAGTGGGATCCCAGCACACACAGAGTAAGAAGGTTTCATTCATGTTTTGCAAAGGCGTGTGACCTCCGGGGAGATCTGGTGCAGATCCTACTCCTTGACGCCCTAAGGTGACTTGGAATTATTAACAATGACGTTAAGAGCAATCAGTCTCTGGTTCAATTGGAGATTAATATCCCCATGACTCAGCCAGGAATCAAACGCGGTACCCTTCGTATCAAAGCCTTGTATGCAATCCATACAGCCATGGAGTCAAACGTAATAATAATAATAACAATAATAATAAGGAAAAGTCAATCAGCTACTTAAAAGAGAACGCAGACTACTACGGAAGATCTTGGACAACAGATGGTTTGACGGACAGGTTCGACTGAAATCAAATAAAGAAGTATACAGCAAGATGGAACAGATAACAACAACAACAATTAGATAGCGAAGATTGCTGTTTTACGGGCACATCTCCCGTATGAATAATGACCGGCTAACAAAGAAAATCTGGAATTTTGTTAAACCGAAGATCTCTAAGTTGAAATGGTTCCAAGACTGTAAGAAAGATATGAGACAGGTGGGCATTACGGAGGATAAAATCAAAGACAGGAATAGTGTCAGAAGGATGGTGAAAAACTATCAGGGTTTTATGGTTGTATGCACGTTTTTCTTTTGCTTCGGCATCGACCTCACTATACCGTTCTTCCACGATTGCACCAAATCTATTTTTGAATAAAGCTAAGTTTTCATTAACCTTTTGCTCTATATCATCATCCATCTTCCTAATATCTTTCTGCAATTGATTCTCTAATGATTTTAAATTAGAATTAACCTCTCCTAAGACATCCTCTTTAATGGTCCCAATTACTGACTTTAAATCCTTAATCTCATTACCTAGATTCATCTCTAGACCTTTGATTTTAGTCTCGAAAGATACTTCGGTAGACCACTCTTGAATTTTGCCTACATCTGCCACTAAACCATCGATGTCGAATCTCAACTTCGATACATCCGATTTAATGTCTTTCTGTATAGACATAACGTCTGTTCTTAAAGTAAGAATTCAATAATATTCTTTCTTAATATTTGAACATTTTCCTCTCCTTTCATATTTACTGCAATTATATCTAATTGTAAAGTCTTAAGCATTTCATTATTCTTTAAAGTTAAACTATTCTCTAATCTAGTTAACTTGTTTTCTAACTCTGTGTTAGTTTCTTCACTACGAGACTGTAATTTCTCTTCCAATGATTTAAAATTATCCTCACTATTTGACTGTAATCTTTCTTCTAATTATTTAAAATTGTCTTCACTATTTGACTGTAATAATTTTAAATTTTCTTCATTACTAGTCTGTAATCTAGTCTCTAATGACTTTAAATTATCTTCACTAGTTGACTGTAATCTGGTCTCTAATGACTTTAAACTGTCGTTCAGATTGCCTTCGTTACTAGCCTGTAATGCTTGCACAATTTCTTTACATCTAGCTTCTAACCTAGCTTCTGAACTATTTATCTGTTCTTTAACTTCCGTTTCCATTTTAGAAATAGTTTCTGCAATACCAGACATACCACTCTGCAACTCTCCTAACACCTTAGCTAAATCTTCCGGCAACATAATTATATTTTCAATAGACGTTTTATTCAGAGACGTTAGACAACAACACATCACAATGTCTCAATTCCTGCATTCACTTGGGTATAGGAAAAAATGACATATAACTAACATGATATAATACTAATACGATTAACATGAACACTGGAATGGGCACACAAGTATATTGTCTGACTAAGTTTAATAAATTTTATAACACAATTAAATGAACTTGAGATCAATCTCTCAGTAATCTAAATCTGATGTGATTTCATAGAATAAACAAAATCGAAGCCCCACAGGTGGGTAAAGCCAATTCTCCCTCTCTCTCTGGACCCGTTCGTCCTGGGGATGCGATGACCCATCTGCTATTACATCGAATTCCTGGAGTTCCAGGACAGAGCGGAGTTAAATGAACCTCTAGTCAAATAAGGAATGTGTCGGAAATTCAGCTGAGTTATCGAAAAAGCAGTGGGTAACACGAGACAAAGTATCTCTAGGGTCGTTACGGGCTTAATTTTAATTTAAAAAAATGCAAATATAAATGGGCGCCATCAACTGAATTCCTAGCAAACCACCTCCTTTCCTGGTTAAGCCTTACTCAAGACAAGGAAAGAAAAAGGAAAATCACACCATCATCAGATCACAACTAAGATAAAAACAAATTTATTTCACTTTGATAGTCAGACAGACATTTTAAATATACACCTCCTACCTGAGAGTATGGTCGAATGCCAACGTTAAATTGTCATTGTCCAAAAATCGAACCATCTCTTTTCTAATCAAAAATATTCCATCCACATAAAACAGAAAAATCTCTAAAGTTCTCTTGGGTTCTCAGGATCACTGTAGCACTATGTCTTTCGTCACTGACATTTGTGATACCTGAGACCTAATTTCTCTTTAATTTAACATCATAAATGTGGATTTGAAAAAGTTATTAATCTGTCTAAACATACACATATTATAATCACATATTTTGAATATCACGTATTTTATGGCTTGCATGGCATAATTTAAATGTTGAACACGTTAGTCAAATGCTCCTAAACATTGAATAATTAATTTACACTATTTACATTGTCATTACAAATTACTTGTTTGTGAATTACAGAAAATTCACTTCTCATTGGTCATCATTATCATCATCATCAAAATTAAATATTTCTCACATTAATTCTCATTTCAAAATTCAACATATTCCTGTCAGAATCATTAACTCATCACCATTAAATCATTTAAATGAAAATTATTATCATCACTTCATTATGCGTTCTAATTATTCACACACTCTTATTTTATCATCTACCTCAGATTAAATCGTCTTAAATCATCAATACAAATTGTTTAATTCCTCAACTCAAGTTGCAATTCCTCAAATTATATCTCAATTAAATTTATTTTAATTCCATATAAATTCATTAATCATCAGCTTCTTTAATTAATTATCACCTTCTAATTCAGTTATTCATCATCTATCCAATCATCTATTAATTTATTTAAATCAGTTTATTCATCCAATCTTTAATTCATCCATTTATTTAATTCATTGATTTATTCCAAAATTTAATTTATCAACTTATTTAAATTTTACTCTTCTGGTTATTTAGATTCTTATTATTTCATCTAGTCATTCTGATTTTTATTTCATTAGGTCAGATCATTAATATGCTTAATTTTCAGATTATTATTTCATTAATTATTATTCTCAGAAAATCTTGTATTATCAACTTTATTTATTTGTTTAATTTCCTAACAAATTGTTTAATATGGTTATATAACGTTGTCTTACAGTTTTATTACTTCCAAGTTATATCTCGTATTTAAATTTTCATGCCAAAAAATATTATTGCCTTCACGATATCCCGTTGGATCTGACTATCCACAACTACATTATATATCCTCAATTCTTCAAATATAACATTTGAATACAACAATTATTCCACAAAACTTC
Source organism: Meconema thalassinum (assembly GCA_946902985.2). Taxonomy (NCBI): domain Eukaryota; kingdom Metazoa; phylum Arthropoda; class Insecta; order Orthoptera; family Tettigoniidae; genus Meconema; species Meconema thalassinum. The sequence goes on from OX336391.1 coordinate 146,803,650, forward strand.
ATAAATATTCAGCACATACAGCATGAATCTCAACAATTACGCTAGACTGGGTTCAACAACCTCATGTCTGCTTCAAAATGCATTAGCAACATTGCAACTATCACTTGGCAACTTCCACAAAATGCCTATCACAAACTTCACTTAACCATGTTGCATGATCTACAAAAAATATATAACTGGCTTCAAATTATCAACGCACACAATCTCCAATAACTGTAATTAATCTGATCACATCTATACAACTTCTTAAACAATTGGAAAAATATTACCTTAGTAATTCAAGATTTGCTTTCAAATAGCATAAATTCTCTAACAATTCTCATAATTCACATCACAGAAAAACACCAATGTGCTATAATCTCTCATATCAAAATCTGCAATACTGATCTGCCTTAAAATAAATCTGACCATTAATGACTCATCTTACAAGATTCAATTACTTTAAATCCTTCTCAAAGGTATCAAACACAATTATAAAAATCATCAAAAGCATCAGCTATAACAGCTGTTAAACTGAAATTACTCTCAAAAGAGTATAGCAACAAAATATTGGATTGGCAAACAAGAATTACAAATGTAACCCTGTTGACATTTATCGTTACTTTATTTAACAAAAGTTCGACTGATATGTGACTAGTAGTTCCTTGTTTGATTCACTTACAATCTCATGTACACTCGGATGATAAAAATGAGTCCCTCAATGGCAAGTAAGATGAGTAACCACCGTACAATCGTATAAATACGAAAGACCTCGCCCCGTCGACTAATCATGATAGTGCCCTAAGCGATGGGTAAGATGAGTAACCACCATACAATCGTATAAATACGAAAGACCCCATCTCGAAGACTATATGAGTGAATGTACCAGATAGGAATCAACAAGTCTCTAGTTGTCATATAAAAGCGATATTCATTCACTAAAGTGAATAACATCTTAATATCTCCAAACAATCCAATGGAAAAAATCCCTACTGATGAATAATACACACTCGCTAGTATGCAATGAACTGACGAAGTAATTTTAGATAATCAATTGCAGATCACGAGTTCGAAATACTCGTTACACAAAAAAAACTATTCATAAAAAAAAATCCTTACTGGAAAAATGTCTAAAAGACCAAACATCTGCTTAATAAAGCCAACCAATGGTGAGAATTTCGTATAATGATGCCTGCCATATCATATGGTCACGCCATATTCTAGCAAAATTTGAAGCATATAAAGTCAAAGCCATGTCTTAAACAATCGCATCACTCCTATTAGAAAAATATACATGTGTGCCAGTATTCATGAAAATAATCGTATCAGGTAGTTATAACTCTTACAGTACCTTCTCATAATCAGCTGTTATTAAATTTCAAAGATCGTCGATTTTCCCTATGTAATGAATTTCTCGAAAGATCGGCGTGAATATCATTCCATCCATGCAATGACGATTGCCTTCGAATCCCAAGTGAATCAGCTGGTGGACCTCCTCCTCGTCAGGAATCGAATCCATCGCTCTGTGGTGCCATCGCGTCTCTGTCTGCGTTTACTCCGACATGATAAACTTCTGGTTATCCATAGCGGATATTGTCCAAATCCTCACGAAAAAGTTCATAGAAACAGCGGACCCCCTATTCCTCTTCTACGTTACGCCACTGTTCTAGCAAATGTTCAGTTTAAGTGTTGAAAGTTCAATTTCCGCAGCGGTTAAGTTTTACTTGTAGAAAATAAAATTGTTTCATCAGAGTGTCTAAGTTTATGAAACACCCTGTAGCTGTGTTCATACTCGGTAATTCATAACACTTCTTAAGACTGACTGGCATTAATGCACGAGCTAATGTTCCTAAGTGCATTTGCTTACAACATTCCGTTTGCTTAAAATGGTTACTGTTACTTGGAATGCGCTATGAAATGCATAGTCGTAATGTCATTGAGAAAAACTATGTTCTTTCGAAGTTTAAAGTTGCAGTATCACGTAACTATTTGTCTTTATAATTCAAGTGCTGAATAAACGTTCCAACTCAACGTAGTGATGAAGTTCAGCTTCTGTTATAATGCTTGCGTATAATAATGGGAATTAACCCGCACGGCCCTACTGCTATGCCATAATAATCTCCGCATAAAGCTAGCCTCGCCATGTCGTTCTACGTTGAAATGCAGCTTGGAATAAAGTTCTCCAACTACTCGCAATGCTGTTTTAAGAACCCCGGCCTCATATGCTTGTTTGCTGTGGCTGTTCGCCCGGCCCACTGACCTACTTGTCGCTCGCCGCTCGGAGAAGCCGAAACTGTCCCCTGCACTTTCCGTGACAGTTTCTGTTCGCTGCTCGGTGAAGCTGAAACTGTCGCCTTCACTTTCCGTGACAGTTTCTGTTCGCTGCACGATCTATACCATGCGCCTGGCGTGTTTTACTCAGCTTGACTTTCTTGCTTGGCTTACAGAGCTAGACTGACAGTTCCTGCACTGTCTGGACCCTTACCTGCTTGGTGCGGTCACGTGGCGTCCTCCCCACCACCGTGGTCTTGCGTCACAAATACAATCTCGAACCCCCATCATCTCGGCTATTACGTTATAAAATAACTTAAGGGTTATCTGACTTCCTTCAAATTATTACCACACATAATGCTTGTTATATCTCCTCTTCTAAGATGTTTAAATACCATGTTCCATACAGATCTTAATAAAGCTTCATAATTCCATCCATAATTCCATCTGCTTACAGATGTCAGTGCCTTCTAAATCCCAGACCTACCACGTCATCCTGACATTCCTCTTGACTCGATCTGAGCGCTATCTTTCCTTAACTCTTCCCAAAACCTCAACTACGGCTTAATGTCTGCTGGCGTAGCCGATAACCTCAACTAGGTATCGGGTACATGGTGGAGGCAGAAACCAGAAGATGGAGAAGCCCTTTAACAGAGGAGCGGAAGAAGAGCTGATAGATGGGCTCAAGAGATACTGGCAAGATGTCAAAGCCGGCAATCGAACAAGACGCAGACACTGAAATGAGAGTGGTTGTTAACACGCAGACCATAGAGGCTCAAGTCGACGGTTTAAAAAAAATCTGTGGAGTGGTTCGCCGTGAATAAAAAAAGGGATGATGGAGAAAAGGGAAAACAGTAAAGGAAAATTTTGAGGAAAATCTTATGTCCGGATAAAGAGAATGGTGAATTTAGAAGACAGCATAACAATAATTTATACACACAAATGGAGAAAATTACTGACGCGATGCGGAAGAGACATATTTCGTTTTATGGCCACGTGGCTCGAATGACGTCAACACGATTAACTTATCGCATTTTCACTTTTCGTCAAGAGTAAAAGAGTTACAAAAAGATCTGCACAAGGTTAGGATCTCATGTGAAGATATCCAGGAGTTTGACTATCGTAAGGGAAAACTCATCCAACATCGGAGTATGCAACCTAAGCCGACGCTGAAAACTGGAAAGGCGTTGCAAAAAGAGAGAAGGGAACAACACCGTCTATGAATGAAGGAATACTGGCTAATTTTAAAGCTAAAAGGAAACAGTTGAAATGACGTGGTCCTCAGTTGGCCGAAACGAAACAAGAAGAAGAAATTCAAGAAGTTAAGAAAGATTCAGAACAATATGATATTTGAGAAAATGAAACTATGGAAAAGGAAACTTTAAAATAGAATATGCCAAATATGGAAGGATTACAAGGCAGAAGGGAGAAGAAAACATATCAATAAAGGTCTGAAAAGAGAAAAAAAAAACACAGCGAAATGATGAAGGAATACTGAAAGAAAAGGAAGAGGAAAGAGCGAATAATGAGAAATAGAAATTAGCACTTTGTCGCTACGGAAGGAATGGTAGTCACTACGCTACGAAATTTATAAAATTTGTTCTTAATATTCTCCAACGTAGATATAGTTGTTGTTCTGTCTTAACCAATAATAATGTCCTAAATTTGTGAAACGCTGAGGCAGATCTAAGTAGTGTCACAGGACGACGTAAAAACCAAGTCCTTACATACTTCGGCTCGAGATTGTGCTGCACAGTATGAATGACTGGCAGTTAGGCAAGCAATCATACATCCCTGGTCTGTGGGATACCTGTTGCATTCCTCTGTGTTCCCGCTGTTAAGCAATAACGTTAACCTCACATCTGGTATTTTTGCCCAATTAAATAGCAGGAATATATCGAATATCAATGCAGGGTCTGTTTTGTGACATTGTCGTAATATTTTATCCACAGTATGATGTTTAGTGCTAGTGCACATTGCTTCCTTTATTAATAATCAACTGAGTGTAGGTGACTCACAAATATCACAATTCTAGGCAAACGAGCTTCATTTTTAGCCTACTTTTCACATTTTGCAAAAATGAGGAAAAGGTAGACTTAAGAGATCGATCCGGGCAAATGTGAGTCTGTCTGTCCTTCTGTGTGGCTGTGTGTGTGTGTGTGTGTGTGTATGTCCCCCTATCAACTAATAAACGGCTGCAGCAATCGAAACAAAATTTGGTAGGAGTAAAGATCTATACCTGAATATCTCAATGCCGTATTTGAAAATGATGTCAGTGCTACCAACTGCTGAAAAATCGCAATTGAAATTTGAACCCCATCTTGGATATCTTGGAAGGTATGAATGGAAGCTATTTCAAAATTGGCACACGTGTAGATAATAATATTTCAGTTTAATTTCCAGGAGGCCATACATGGCAGTGTTGCCAAAATGATTATAAGCCTGCTGATAGGTCCAATTTTTAAATGCATATAACTTCTACACTATCAATTGGATTTCAACTAAATTTCGTATGTAGGCCTACTATGTGTACATAAGCAGATATGACTGAGCGTATTCGTGAGAGTCAACAGGGCTGACAACTGTTAATAAATGCTCTCAATTTCTTTTATCCAACTACCAATATATCAGAAAGTATGCAAGCCGACAGCTTTAAACTATGCACACGTGTAGTACCTGACATTCTATATTAATTTGGAGTAACTTACATACGTCAGTGCTACCAACATGATTCTAAGCCTGCTGAGAGGTTCAACTTTAAATATATGTAACTTCTATACTATCATTTGGATGTCAACAAAATTTCGTATGTGCTATGCATATTCTTAAGAGTAACCAGGGCTGCCAAATGTCAATAAAAGCTGTCTGTATGTTTGTTACCCTAAAATCAATATATCAGAAAGTATGCAAGCCAATAGGTCTAAACTTTGCACACGTATAGTACCTTTCATTCTAGATTAATTTGGAGTAACTAATATACGTCAGTGCTGTCAACATGATTCTAAGCCTGCTGATAGGTCCAATTTTAAAATGCAAGTAACTTCTATACTAACTAATGGATTTCATTCAAAATTGGCACAACAATAGATCATATTATTTCAGATACATGCATGCATGACATTGTTGCCAACCTGAATTTACGCGCGCTGTTAGATCCAGTATTTAACTGCATGTAACGTCCATGCTATCCATTGGACTTCAACCTAATTTTGTATTCTGTACCTTAAGATATGGAACTAAGAATATATTCGGTCACCAGGGCTGCCAACTGTAGTGCTCTATTAGGCTACATTATGCCAGGTATTCAGTATTTCGAACTAGTTAGAAATTTCGATATCATCAACTTAATTTCGTCATTATTCAAGATAGATCCATATAGATTAATCATTGGCATGAATCTTAAATTTTAAGAAAAGTAGGCTCTTTATTTCGTCACGGAACTTCTTGTTTATTGTAAAGTCGTGTGAATGGTATTTTGTTGAAGCATATTTAATACCTTATTCCTTATGAATAAATTCTATGAACGTTTATCAGGAGTAACCGTAATAAAACCTGCTCACACAGCTCGGGTTTGACTCCTGGCCATGACATGGAATGTTTGCATCTAGTTATACGGGTTTGATCTATAGAATTCATTGTTAACTGAATTATTGATCTTTATTAGTGAACTACGGGTGTATTTATTACTTAATTAAATATGTTTTGTTCGTTTATTTAATTTAATTTTTATTTTCTTCTACCGTCGTTTATCTTATTTTATTCTTCTTTATGTAACTTTATTTTACATTATTTTTATTTATTCTATTTTTTATATTATTCTTTTCTATGTTATTTTTTGTTTGTTTTGTTTTACCCTATTTTATTTTATAGTGCATATTATATTATATTATTTATTTATTTATTTATTTATTTATTTATTTATTTTTGTTTTATTATATTTTATTTTATTCTCATCATCATCTTCGTTTACCCTTTTCCAGTTGACACTGGGTGGAGGCAAATATGGTTCCTCTCCACTTTGTTCGGTTGTTCCACCATTCCTCTTCCGACATGCTGTTCCAATCCAGGTTCCGTTTTCTAATGCTATACTTCACCGAGTCCATCTAACGCATTCTTGGTCTTCCTCGTCCTCTCTTCCCTGTCATCCTTCGTTCCAGTGCTCGTCTTGGTAGCCTTACTTCATTCATCCGTTTGACATGTCCAAACCATCTCAATCTGTTTTGTTCGAGTTTGTCATTTAGTTTCTGTACTCCCAGTTCTTTCCGTATATCATCATTTCGCACACTGTCTCCTCGTTTTCTGGACCATACTTCTCAGGAATCTCATCTCAGCTGCCTGTACTCTGATCTCATTCCTCTTAGTCATTGTCCAAGTTTCTGATGGAAATGTCATTATAGGAACATAATATGCTTTGTACATAACTTATTTAGCCTTAATTGGTATATCCCTGTTCCATACTAGTCCCCGTTCCTGTTGGTAGGAAGCACTCCCGAGTTGTATTCTTCTGGTAATTTCCAAATCTAGTCTTCAATCTTCAGTCAGTTCACTTCCCAAGTATTTGAAGAGTTTCACCACTTCCAATTCCTATCTCCGAATTTGATTACTCCTTTTCCTTCTTTCTTACCTCTACTCATCACCACTGTTTTACTCTACATTTATCTTAAATGCCCATTGCTCAATCTTTTCATTTATTACGTCTAACAGTTCTTGTACCTCCATATTTTCCTCGCCCCAGATCACAACATAGTCTGCAATATAACATTACCTCCATCTTTGCCCAACTATAGTTGTCAAATCCCATTTAATTTAGAATGCGAAGGAGTGTATGTCGATCTATAGAATCGTAGGCTTTTTTGAAGTCGAAGATGGTGACCACAAACTTCTTATTGCTGAATTTTAGATATGAAAGAACAGACTTACGATTCATCATCTGCTCTGTACAAGGTCATTCTTTCCTAAAACCTCCTTGATATTCACCTAATTGTGAATAACTTGCTCCTCTGCCCGAGTCTGAAGGGCTTTCGAGAGAATTTTGCACGTTATCGGCAGAAGGGAGTTGCCAAGGTAGTTGTTTATATCTGCTTTGTCACTTTTCTTATGAAGGGCTTCTGTCCAGTCATTTCGGGATTTTCTCAATTTCCCATATCACAAGAATGATCTCAGTTAGTTAATCAATTGCCTTGACCTAATTTTATTATATTATGCTTTATTTTATTTTGTTTTGTTTTGTTTTGTTTCATATTATTTTATTTTATTTTTTAAAATTTCATTTTATTTTATTTTTTGCCTATTTTTCACATTTTGTAAAAATGAGGAAAAAAGTAGACTTATGAGATCGATCCGGGGAAATGTGTGTCTGTCTGTCTGTCTGTCCTTCTGTCTGTCTGGCTGTGTGTGTGTGTGCCCCCCCCCCCCCCTATCGACTCTTAAATGGCTGCAGCTATCGAAACCAAATTTGGTATGAGTTAAGACCTATGGCTGAATATCTCACCGCCATATTTGAAAATGACATCAGTGCTACCAACTGCTGAAAAATCACAATTGAAAATTGAGGTCTATGTTGGATATCTCGGAAGATATACATGGAAATTGTTCCAAAATTGACACACATATAGATAATATCACATCAGACTAATTTACAGGAGTCCATAGATGAGAGTGTTGCCAACATGATTCTATGTCCGCTGATAGGTCCAATCCTTAAATGCATGTAACTTCCATACTATCTATTGGATTTCAACCAAATTTGGTATGTGATTTGAGCACCGGAGCAAATACGAATATGCATTCTTTTAGTGTCAACAGTGCTGCCAACTGTTGAAAAATGCACTCGGTAAATTTGTATCCTAATCTCAAAATATCAGAAATATGCAGGCCAACAGTTCTAAACTTCGCATATATATAGTAGCTGCAAATGTAGGTTAATTTTCAATGATCGATATACGAGACTGCTGCCAACATGATTCTATGCGTGCTGATAGGTTTAATGTTGAAACACGTGTAACTTTCATACTAATAAATGAAGTTCTTTCAAAATTGGCACATGTATAGATCATAATATTTCATTTTAAGTTTGAACATACAATTTATGGCAGTATCACCAACCTAATTTTACGCATGCTGATAAATTCAATATTTAAATACGTGTAACGTGCATACTATCTATTGGATTTCAACCAAATTTTGCATGTGTATTGAGGACCTTAAGAGATGGCACTTGGAATATATTGGGAGTCGCCAGGTCTGCCAACTGTTGATATGTGGTCTCTATAATTTGAAGAAAAGTAGGCTCTTTAGTTCGTCATGGAACTTCTTGTCATTAAAATTGTTATTTTACTTTATTTCCGAAGATCCTTAGATTTTGCCATTCTTCGAATATCTAACTTTCTCCTCCGTTGGAAATCGAACTCACGATCTTGGGACCACCACCGAGTAAGCTACAACTTATGACATATTTATTCGATTAGGTTAATAACACATAAATGAAGCTTTGGAGGAACATCATGGTAATGGGTTTTATTGCAAGAGTTTTATCCACACAACAACTTGTCTTATCTTGTCGATGTGATTGGCCATCCTGCGTTAACCAAGCATATCTTCCTTATAACCTCTTAGATGTTCAATCACAGATCAGACTCAATTTATCCTTGTATTGTTTCATACGTACACAAGTCAAGAATATGCTCTCTCATATAAATATGTATAAAAATTACATTAAGATAGACACCATAATTAGGAAGTTAAGGTTATAAAACACAAAAAAGTTTTATTGCCATGTTAATATAAATTTATAAACTGATGTTTTGCGCTGTAGGGCTTCTTCAAGGCTCATTAAATAATTCAATGTTATATAGAATGGTGATGCTGTAAGTACAATCGAAAATGGATCATCATCGTGAGTAGACTAACTTGTAAATATCCTCCAAAGAAGGGACGGAACGTTGGTTAATCATTATAGTGTTTGAAGCCATTTTAGCCTATTTTCATTTTATGAAAAAAAAATAGGCTTATGAGATCACATTTTGTCCGTGTGTCTGTGTGTGCGTGTGTGTGTGTGTGTGTGTGTGTGTGTCCCTAATAACTTCTAAACGGATGGAGAGATTTCAATGAAATTCAGTAAGATCATAGCACTATTCTGGCCAACCCCGACCATGCCCTTCAAATTTTATTGTGTCTCACCAATCCAACATGGCGGCTGTGCGAAATATTTTACCAGCATTCAGTATCTCCGAAACTATTACCGATATCACCCTGAAATTGTGTACAGTGATAAAGGGCACTACTAGAAGTTCACCTATGAGACTTTCAAAAACCTGGTAACTACAAAACCAACATGGCGGCCAAGCAAAGTTGAGACTTTTAAATAGACTTTACTCGCGATTTAACCATCCAAACATAATGGAACTTGGTATAGCAAATGTTCATACACATTGTAATGCACTGGCGTCTAATTTAGTTCAATTGATTACATAACCTCGAAATGGCGGCTGTGCGAAATATTTCACTGGCATTCTGCACGCTGGTGTCGCAGTCCATGTCCTCGCCTGTTTGTCATGTGGGGGATGAGTTCTCCTGGCACTGTTTGGGCTACGCGGGTACTCAGAAGCTGGGTTGCCACATCCGAGGGCAGCAGGTCCCAGCTACCGCAATTGACCCCAGTGCCAGGTCTCCAGATCCGGAGAGGGGTTAGTTAGTTAGTTATTGAGGTTTGAAAGGGCGGAACTACGAGGTCATCTACCCCTTCTGGAGAGGGTAAAGCCAAGCATGTGGTTAGGGGCTGTCTTCTCTTGCCACGGGGCCAGTCTGGCTATCGCTCCCCTGCGTCTGCACACATCTGAAAAACTAAATGTGTACAGAGGAGTTTCTTGTGCGCGAGTATGTCTTCTTATCTTCCTAGACTTTCTCCTATATGTCTGTGTTCATCGACCAATATAACATATGTGTGTTGCCAATTCTAGACTTCCTAACGTGGTGAAGACCACCCAGTTCAATGCAGACAGTGACGATCCTATTCATAAAGACTTCATCACGTAAATACAAAAGATTTTACATTACGTTTCTGTATTTTACAACTACAGCAGTTAGTTTTTACGAAACTGGCGACAGTAGCCAAGGGTTCATTCACCATTATGTATCGTGTCCAGAAACCATGAATGGGACCGTTTAAATGTAAATATGTGCAATTGTGATGAGTTGTTGGAAAAAGACGTAATGGTAGCATTTCAAAGAAGATCCATAGATGTAGGCTACTGTACTTGTATAGGTATCTTAGTATCTGCACCTTGATTTACTAGTATGGAGTGAAGAAACGATTGAGAAGGTATCATAATGGATCCGGAACAGACTTTATATACTGAACGTGCAAGATGGCCGATGCGGCTTTGGAACTTTGTAGTGGTGACGTGCAAGATGGCTGCTGCGGCTTTGGAATTTATAGTAGTGGTGATTTGGAGAACTAGGGAACGAGATGGTCAAGAAAGCAAGGAGACCTACTCTAATTGTTTACTTGGGGAGAAGATATAGGGATGTCAATGAAGTATCAAATAATATAAAAAGATGTCGTCATGATGTAATTCAGATTTGGGCACTGCTCCAACAGTCCGAGAAAACGGCTTCGGTGGCGTAGTCGGTAGCATGCTGAGCTTCTATGTCCAAGATAGCGGGTTCAAACCCGGCCGAAGCCGTCGAATTTTTTAAGAGCGTTAAAAATCCCTCAGTATGCCTTCCTTCGGAGGGGAAGCAAAGCTGGCGGTCCCATGTCATAGATTTATGGCATGTTAAAGAACCTTCCACTAATTGCACCTGTGTGAAGCTAAATTGGGTAGGATAAGAATGTAAACAACGCTGTTAGGTTTCTACGTTCGTTGCCAAGAGCCGACGGCGGTGGCGACTAGGAGCTAAGTTCTGAACTTGGCCTAGTAGTCGTTGACGGTGGCGCTTGGCGGCAAAAGTAGGAACTATTTGAAAAATTCTAAGTTGCAGTACTTAAATAAAAAAAACAGATAACACACACTAATACAGTCATCACAATTAACACCGGTTATCAGACAGATTCTACACACACCCAAAGTACACGGGGCTACATGGCCGCGTTATCGCAGCCTCTAAACTTAAGAACCGTCCACCAACCAACCAACCAAGTCCGAGAAAACTAATGTGTATGATGAGATTGGAATTGAGTTGCCACAATTGATATAAGAAGCAAATTGAATCAAGATAATTAAGTCCATTGTAATGTTACATCTATCAAGGGAGTATCCCCAAACGAGAGCCATTGTCCCATGGAGTGATTTTAAGCTGCTTTATTGAAAATGATGTCTTATTTATGTCAGAGCTACAGTCAGTTCCTTTATTCTGGACCCCGTTACCACTACTGATTATATATAACCAACATATGAGTAAGTTTTTTTAGCGTATGGCTTTTAGTGCCGGGAGTGTCCGAGGACATGTTCGGCTCGCCAGTTGTGTAGCTGCTTCGAGACGGACACCCAATGGGTGAGCTACAAGTACTGTTGGGGAGGAAAGTTGGAATGGAAGGACGAGGAGTTGGAAGGTAGTGGCTGTGGCCTATAGTTAGGGACCAACCGCGGCATTTGCCTGGAAAGAAGATGGGAAACCACAGAAGACCATCTTCAAGGTTGCCGGCGGGGGGATTCGAACCTCCTCACCTCCAGGATGTGAGCGACTGCCAGCAGTCATGCCGTAACGACCACGGCTAACTCACCCGGTAGTTTTTTAATAAAAGTATATATATATATCTTGCCTCTCATCTAATGATTCTGGTTGGTGAGTGTATCATGAGTAGGAAGAGTTTTGATGTGCTCTACCAAATATTATTTGTTTAATTATTCACAAGCCTTCAGCTAGTAGATTGGCGCCCACCCAATTAAAACCGATTACACCATAGTGTGAGAACCCCAGGTTTAGGATACTACCTCATACTACGTTTGAAAGGAAATGAACAGATGTAATTGTTCAATTTGGTTGTTTGTGGATTCACATGAACGGACCTCAAGCTACAATGAAGTCATCGTTCATAGCCCAAACAATTTCGCATACTGATGTGTCCATTTCCCGTTAGATAACCACCTCTAACCTTTATGTGTGTGGTTTTGAATAATGAATTCCACATTAGTACAGTCATTGACGTATTAACATGCATTAAGCTTGTGACTCGTTTGGAGTGTGATTGGATTTAGGACATACAGCGCTTTGGTTTTTGATTATGCCCAACAGAAATGAAGCCAGGATTTAAATCCGTGCAATTTACGTGTGTGATGATAAAACCCTTTCCAGTAGTGTGCTACTAATGGCTATAATGTGCATTGCAGTGCGCTGATCGACTATCCTAGGGGCACAACACTCGCCTAAACTAGGACCTAGTGTCGTGCGTTGTTCGACTCCCGGCATTGGCAAGTGTAGTAGGCAAAAAGCATGATGATGATGATGATGATGATAACTGTTGTTTTAAGGGTACTAACATCTAGGTTATCGGCCCCTAATGGTTTGGGTGATCATGAAAAATGAAAACGAACCTATAATTAAATCTAACTACAAAATTACAACTAAAACTTACACACACTAGAAGAAGAAGAAGAAAAGGAAAACAAAAGATGAGTAAGGGAACTAAAAGAAAGGGAGAATGAATTCCCTCAACCCTCGAAGAATGAGGATTGAGGGACTTATAAAGAAGAAGAGCCTAGGAAGGCGGATGGGAAAGAATCGAGGGCCCCGCCCAAAAGGCAACGGAAAAAGGGGAAAAACCAGACCTAGCTAAGGAATCCGTCGGGGTCGCCAACTCCCGAGCTCACCAGCTGTGAGCCCTTGAGGGTGTAGCACTATATAGGGTGCACCAGAACTGGTGGGGCTACACACACCCTGCTTCCTTGAGGGCCTTGAGTAGAACGCAGGAGATACCTGCCAGAAAAACGAGACTTCTGATTCCTCGAAGAATGAGGGATCAGGAAAGATGAGAGAAAGGCCAATTAAGGCGGGAAAGGAAGAGACTCCCTAGGCCTCGGACACCCTAATACCGTCGGGGTCAGAAGAGAACAAAGGGTTGACCAAGATACTGTAGGTCTACAGGAAAGAAGACGGAGAGGAGCCTGGCACAATGTCTGACTCAGATGGGGGTTCCGCTGTCGCCAACCCACGACCCACTAGATGTGAGCCGCTGGGGGAACGCAAAAAGCAACGGCACTACAAAAGTGCAGTAATTATTTTATTAAATTTTATTAATTCCCCCCCCCCCCCCCCCCTGATTTGGCACAGCCTGTAACACAAAGGTTATTATGCAAAATACACAATAATAGTAATAATAATAATAATAATAATAATAATAATAATAATACAACAAGAGAACTATATCCTACAGGGCAAAGATAAGACACTATACCACGGTTGTCAAGCCAGAGGGACTCTATAGCTCAGAATGCTTGATATTGAATAAGAAAGGGGAAATCAAGGATTTAGAGAAGAAGGAAAGGAAAATCTTGAGAAAGATCCTAGGACCTGAAAAACAAAAAGATGGTACATGGAGGAAGAGGAGAAATGAAGATCTCTACAGACAGGCAGAGAAAATCACAGACACCATCCGTAAGAGGAGATTGAAGTTTTATGGACACCTCATGAGAATGAGCGAGAGTCGACTAGCGAAGAGAATCTTTAACTACATCTCCAAGATCAAGGCAACTACATTATGGATAGAGGAAACGAGAAAAGACATGGAGGAAGTGGGGATAAATCCAGAAGACTTTTGGAATAGAGATGTGTTTCGAGCTAAGATTGATAAATTCAAGGGGTTCCAGGAAAAGCAATGTAAAAGGGCCAAAAACACCTGGTCAGATGAGAGGAGGAGGAACCACAGCGAAAGGATGAAGAAATTTTGGGAGAAGAAAAAAAGACTAACCAACAAATCAGTTGTTTTCCGTGGTCCACAGTAGGCCAAAATCGATGGAAGAAGAAGAATAATAATACAATCTACTTGAAGCAATCTACAGTATATCTCTTGAGTTGAAGCAATTACGAAGATCTACTCCCCAAATTAGTTACTCCTCTATCACTGTCACCAATTTGCGAAAATAGAACCCACTGTTGAGCTATCTGTAATTTAGATTTAATTAATTTATTCTTGCTGTCACCAAATGTGAAGCAAGAGGTCTTTTACGATCCAATTCGTACCACTGAAAGTGCCTTAGAGTTTTTCTGATCTTCGTAATTCAAATTTGTATAGGCCGAGAATCAACCACGTGAAATTGAGAACAGGAGGTGGACATCCTACTGCACTAAAAATCCACCGAGGAACTGTAAAGAGGAGTTGAAATAGCTTAGCTAATAGAGCACCGATGAAACCACGAAATCCGACGAAGAAGGAGGAAGTTAGTGGGGACAGCTCGGAACCTATAACTAAGCTCACAAAGGGTATCATCACCCAGTGAGCTCGAGCTGGGAGATAATTCCCAACACATGTTATTTTGTTGTTGTAGTTTCTACCGATCATCAGCCACGAGTATTGCGTGAAATCAGTAAGATTATTAATTTGAACAGTAGATCAGAGGTGGTGGTTGTTCCATTTGAGAGTCTTGAACATCGAGGTCATCAGTTCCGTGTACTTACGAGTGTTTGAAATTGTGTCTGAAAACCAGTGTAGTTGTGATGTTTATATTACTGAGTGTATGTGTAATTCAGCTGAGAATTGGGAAGGGATCTGCCATGGCCTTAAGATATTAATATAGGCCTACGATTTATAAATTTCATTTTTTTTAACCAAACATTTTGAAACTCTTTTACTTGGTTTGTTGGTTCCTCAGTTAAGGGGCTGCAACAACGCAGTCATGTAGCCCCCTGCACTTTGGGTGTGTGTAGAATCTGTCTGATAACCGGTGTTAATTGTAATGACTGTATTAGTGTGGGTTATCTCTTTCATAATTCAAGTGAGGACTGCAGACGATAATTTCAAGTAGTTCCTACTTTTGCTACCAAATGCTACCGTCCACGACACCTAGCTGTGAATTTGGCTACTACTGGATGCCATCGCAACCAGCACCTGGCGACGAACGTTGGAATTTAAGAGCATTAATCAAACCTAACCTACAAATTTTGCTTCACACATGTTTAGTTAGTGGAGGGTTCTTTTACATGCCTTAAATCTATTACATGGGCCCGCCGGCTTTACTTCTCCTCTGAAGGAAGGCATACTGAGGGATTTTAACACTCTAAAAAATCCGACAGCTTCGGCCGACTTTGAACCCGCAACCTTGGGCATAGAAGCTCAGCATTCTACCAACTACGCCACCGAAGCCACCAAAACAATTTTAGTGATTAACTAGAATAAAAATAATGACCGTTATGCCATCAGTATGGTTAATTTACAGTTTAACCCATTGATTGCCACCGACGTTTATAAACGGTACACAAGAATTTTAATTTTCTTCATAGTCCCCGTTCGCTCTCAAGTGCCGACTCAATCTCTCGCATATTCTGTCATCTGTTGGGCATTAGTTGTACTACTTAAGGTTGGATTTTTTTCTTCCAGCAGTAGATAACAGAGCATTTTATAGATGTCTGCCCTCTACAACTGGAGTTCATCAGTGATGTGAACAAGCATGGCGGAAGAATAAATATTTTTTTTCTGGTTGCTTAGAATATAAATTTTTGTCCTAGTAAAGAGCAACAAGTATTATTCGCCTACTGATTTTAGGAAATAATATTCTTTTCGGTGGACCAGGTTTGAATCCCGGTTGATGCATATGAGATTTTCGAAGTGAAATGCCATGTCCTGTGGTTCGGATTCCACGTAAAAAGGAAGTCCCATGGCTCATGATCGCAGGATTAACGGGCAAGCAAATCTACAAGCAGCATTCGTCTCGGTCCTTCACCTGGTTTGGAGATAATGCAAGCATGGGCACAAAAAATGTTATTCTGATTTGTCGGAAAAATAAAAATTAATATTGAAGTAGGAGATATCGGTTAAAAAGGATCCAGAACCTATACACTTATTACTTCCCTGATAAGTTAAAAGTTATGGGTTCTACCTTTTTTATACATGCCAATGAGAAAAACTCAGCAATTAAAAGGTTAAGGAGTGTCCAAATTATCCTTTGTGAAGATACATTTTTTGAGACCACCTAGTAACTGCCACAATGAATTTCTTTCCATTTTTTAGCCTACTTTTCACATTTTGCAAAAATGAGGAAAAAGTAGACTTATGAGATCGATCCGGGAAAATGTGTGTCTGTCTGTCTGTGTGTCTGTCTGTCTGTCTGTCCTTCTGTCTGTCAGTCTGTCTGTCTGGCTGGCTGTGTGTGTGTCCCCCCCCTATCAACTCCTAAATGGCTGCAGCAATCAAAACCAAATTTAGTATGAGTAAAGATGTGCACCGGAATAGCTCCCGTCCATATTTGAAAATGATGTCAGTGCTACCAACTGCTGAAAAATACGCACTAGAAATTTGAGCTCCATGTTGGATATCTTGCAAGGAATGCTTGGGAGCTATTCCAAAATTGGCACACATGTAGATAATACTATTTCAGTTTAACTTCAAGGAGGCCAACCATGACAGTGTTGCCAAAATAATTTTAAGCCTTCTGATAGGTCCAATGTTTAAATGCATATAACTTCTACACTATCAATTGGATTTCAACCAAATTTTGTATGTAATATCTGTACATAAACAGATATGACTGCGCGTATTCTGAAGAGCCACCAGGGCTGCCAACTGTTAATAATTGCTCTCTCTATTTATTTATTTCATCCAAATTCCAATATATCAGAATGTATGCAAGCCAACAGCTTTAAACTATGCACACGTATATTCAGACATTTTAGATTAATTTGGAGTAACTTATATACGTCAGTTCTACCAACATGATTATAAGCCTGCAGATAGTACCAATTTTTAAATACATGCAACTTCTATAGGCTACTATCAGTTGGATTTCAACCAAATTTCGTATGTGCTATGTGTACCATAACAGATATGACTATAAGTATTGTTAAGAGCAATCAGCAATAAGTGCTGTCTATATTCTTTTTACCCTAATATCAATATATCAGAAAGTATGCAAGCCAACAGCTCTATACTTTGCACACGTATAGCACCTGACATTCTAGATTAATTTGGAGTAATTAATACAAGGCAGTGCTGCCAACATGATTCTATGCCTGCTGATATGTCCAATTTTAAAATACATGTAACTTATATACTAACAAATGGATTTCATCCAAAATTGGCACAACAAGATATCATAATAATTCAGATTATTTCTGACCAGCACACGCATGGTATTGTTGGCAACATGCTTTTACGCGTGCTGATAGATCCAGTGTGTAACTGCATGTAACGTCCATTGGACTTCAACCAAATTTTGTATTCTGTACCTTAAGAGGTGGAACTAAGAATATATTCAGTCACCAGGGCTGTCAACTGTAGTGCTCTATTAGGCTACATTATACCAGGTATATTTTGAACTAATTAGATATTTCGATATTACCAACTTAATTTCGTCATTATTCTAGATAGGTTCATATACTGTAGAATAATCATTGGCATGAAAAGTAGGCTGTATAGTTCTTCACGGAACTTCTTGTTTCTTATAACTACGAACATTTTTCCTTTAGATGTCTCCTACTAAATGTATTACTTTATCACTATTAAACCAACATACATAACATATTCTTTCAAAATTGCAAAATATCTAAAATACTTATCTCTTTCTTCATATTTAGCTTTGAATGAGAACACATTTTTTTCTCAAGTCCAGTGCAGGACATTTATAATTTGAACACCTTTTTGATTTTGATAGGTGCATTAGAACTTCACGTATTAATGTTTGAACCTGTAAAATATCACAATTCTTAGTTATGGAAAAAAATATGTTTTGCATTAAGATTAGACACGTGCACCCTGTCCATTTCAATCAACTTTCTGAGCATATATTTGCGTGAAAGATGTAACAAACCAAACGCTTTTTTAAAGTAGAAGAATTAAGCTTTCATATCGAAACTATAAAAATTGAAGCTTTCATCCAAATACACCATTAAAACTTATAACAAGAAGTTCCGTGAAGAACTAAATAGCCTATTTCCATCGATCCTACTAATATTAATTGCCTCTATCAACATACAAATTGTCAGTTTGATTGCTGTAATTGGTTCGTAGATATTGAGAACCGTCTAAATCTTTTGGATGGTCCCCATGTTGGATTTTTATATTATAGGCCTTAGAATTATGTACATAAAGATTATTGTGTAGGTGTTTTATTCAAACTTCAATCGCATGATTAGGACACAAGAAATAAAACGGGGATTTTAAAATTTCGATCAGCCGCCATCTTGTGGTTATAAAAATAATTTAAATGAATTATATGCCAGTCGATTAAAATTTGTATAAGCATATACCGTATCAAGTTTCACTGCACTCGGATGGTTAAAACGCAAGAAACTTCCATTTGAATATTTAAATTTCGCGTCGCCGCCATGTTGGATTTGTGCTCGCCAGGTTATTGAACGTCCCATAGGTGAACGTATGCTTATAGCATCTATACACTTACAACATTTCAGTTTGACTGCTGTAGTAGATTAATAGATATTAAGAACCGTCTAAATATTTCGGATGGTCGCCATGTTGGATTTTAATAAATGTAGGCCATAGAGTTATGTACTATTAGATGATGATTATTGTGTATGTTCATTTCGATCGCATGATTAGAACACAAGAAATAAAAACTTAATTTTCAAAATTTGCACAGCCGCCATCTTGAGGTTACGTAAACAACTGAACTAAACTAGATACCAGTGCATCACAATGTGTATATATATTTGCTGTACGAAGTTTCATTGCGTTTTGATCATTAAATCGCGAGAAATGTCTATTTAAAACTTTCAACTTCGCTTAACCACCATGTTCGTTTTGTAGTAAACTGGTTTTTGAAAGTCTCATATATGAACTTCCAGTAGTGCTCTTTATCTCTGTACAAATCATCATGGTGGTACCGGTAATAGTTTCAGAGATATAGAATGCCGGTGAAATATTTCGCACAGCCGCCATCTTGAGGTTATGTAAACAATTGAACAAATGTAGATGTCGGTGCATTACAATGTGTATAAACATATACTGTACCAAGTTTCATTGCGTTTGGTTGGTTAAATCGCGAGAAACGTCTATTTAAATGTCGCAACTTCGCTTGGCCGCCATGTTGCTTTTGTAGTTACCAGGTTTTCAAAAGTCACATAGGTGAACTTTTAGTAAGTCCCTTAATCACCGTACAAAATTCCAGGGTGATATCGGTAATGGTTTCGGAGATATTGAATGCTGGTGAAATATTTTGCACAGCCGCCATATTAGATTGGTGAGACATAACAAAATTTGAAGGGCACGATCGGGGTCGCCCGGAATATTGCTATGCATTTACCGAGTATCATTGAAATCGCTGCAGCCGTTCAGAAGTTATTAGGGAGGACACACAAAAATCCTCACACGCACACACAGACACACGGACAAAAGGTGATCTCATAAGCCTATTTTTCATAAATGAAAATAGGCTAAACATACCTTCAGTTAGGAATCATTCAGAAATATGGCTAGAAGTAAGAGTGGTAAAACACGAACAATCTCTTCCAGGGATCACACCCCAGCTCTTCTCAGTTTTGCCTCACGAGGCTGAATATTCCCTGTTCCAGCCCTCAAGGCAGAATTAAATTTCTTGGCAGAGCTGGGAATCGAACCCGGACCCCTTGAGTGACAGCCAAGAATGCTAGCCACTTCACCTCGACGAAATATCAGAGATTGTAAGATTGAGGCAACTATGTTAATCATGCTCCACTACCGTGCCGTAAATAATCAATTATGTTATTAATGAAGCCAAGGGCAATTTCTTTTGAGGGCGGGTCAGGGAAGGGATTTTGTAAGGAAACTGGCCGTGGTCTGATGAAAGAAACCGTCCAGGCATTTGTGTGGTGGTGAAAATGTGAAAACGCGAAAATCATTTTCAGAACGGTCCGGGAATTCGAACCCATGCTCTCCCGATTTTTTTTTTTTTTTTGTGTAGCCTCCTGAGAGGCCGAGCTTATGTCTTTCAAGTCGACGCCCGTGGGCGACCTACGCATCGGGATGAGAGATGGAATGGATGAAGATGAATGAAACTGGGCAGGGATGTGGAAGGAAGCGGCCGTGGCCTGTCAGAAGGTACCGTCCCAGCATTTGCCTGGTGTTTAAATTGGAAACCACGGAAAACCATTTCAAGGACGGGCGACGGTGGGGCTCGAACCCACGCGTCTACCGAGTCAGCAGAGAGCTTGGCCCCATGACCTAATGCTGCGCTTTAGCCATCACAGCCACGCCTGTCGTATGCTCTCCTGATGCCAGTGAGGCACGAGTTAGCGCGTTAGTGCGTTATTGAATTAGAGCCATTGAGGCTCTCAAAGTTGACGATTTGTTGAACACTGCCATCTATCAGTGAAAAACAGAACTCTACTGAGCGACTTGTGACTGAGATTTAATTTTTTTTTTTAGTCTTGTAATCACCAAATGGGAAGCCTCCGTGGCTTAGGCGGCAGCACGCCGGCCTCTCACCGCTGGGTCCGTGGTTCAAATCCCGGTCACTCCATGTGAGATCTGTGCTGGACAAAACGGAGGCAGACAGGTTTTTCTCCGGGTACTCTGGTTTTCCCTGTCAAAATTTCATTCCAGCAACACTCTCCACTATCATTTCATTTCACCTGTCATTCATTTAATCATTGCCCCAGAGAAGTGCGTCAGGCCTCGGCAGCCGGCACATTCCATATCCTCGCCGCTAGTTGGGGGCTTCATTCATTCCATTCCTGACCCGGTCGAAGACTGGAAGCAGGCTGTGGATTTTCATTTTTCAATCACCAAATGGGATACGAAAATTCTTTTTCGAGCCGATATCCTACTACTCCGAGTGCCGAATATTTTATATAAAACCTTAAAATATCTGATTTCCTCGGCAGGGAATCGAACCCGCGATTTGTGAATATGAGTTGGACACTCTACCATCGATCAACCGAGGAATCTTGGGTAAACACAACGTATGTAATGATGTAATGATTGTCTCGCTGTTTTGAAGGTTATTTGCTTCAGGAAAAAACGGAAGACATAATCATTGAAATGAATACTCTTTGTTTTCTGGCTCCAAAAAAAATCCTTACCGAGTTAATAATAATCCTCTGCTTTCAATTTTGCCAATGTTCATTCCATTATATTCCAATCTCCACATTTCCATATTTTAAAGTCCTGTTTCTTCTTACATTATCGTGTCTAACAAAGAATGCTAATTCTTGTAATTACTTTTCTAATAACTTTTGTTTGCATTATATCTCCTTTGTTTTCCATTGTCTGCAGTCGTCATTTATTTCATTGTTTTAGCATGTATTGTGCTCCTGGAGACCAGAATTGTTTTGTGCGCATTGGAACAAAATCAGGTAGCAGTTCTAACTCTTCAGTTGGTCAATACGAACTTGCTCAATGACTGGGCGGGGTACAATGTATAGGCCCATAATGTTTAAATAACACTCCTGGAATGAAATACAAGTCCAGTATTGGTATATTGGCTTTTCTATGTTTGTGCCATGTCTTGTGTAGGGTTTCACCTAGGACACCAAGCTGGCTCATCAGCGGGCTCTAGGTGTTCCCGCCCTCACCCTCACAAGGAGTAGCAAACTGCGCACTACCTCCCTTTTTATGAAGTGCACCTGCGCCTCTTTACTGCGAGAACTAAAATCTCAAGCAGCCATAACCTCCCTATGAAGGCTTTCAAAAGATGGTATATTGGCTGAGTTTTAAGGGACACTAGGACTGAGTTTTAGGCAACAATTACTAAATAACTGTTTTTTTTTTTTTGTTTTTCCCATATATATATATATATATATCTTATGAACACCTGTGGATCAACTCAGTAAAACAGTTTTCAAGCACCGCCGTTTTTAAAGGCTCAGCGACATTTTAAAATCTCCTCTGCCTAAGAAGAAGTTGGAAGACAAATCATATGAAAGTAGCCTATACTTTTAAAACTAGAAATCCTAGAAAGTCGTAGGTTAACTCAAACGAAAGGTCTCTATGCTCTCTATCTCCGCAACAAAACATTGGAGTTTTCAGATGTTTTACAAAATTTTCATTGGGTGAGCCAAACTGGTTAATATAGTAAGCGATTTTATAAAACTGCTTTATCTCCAAACAACATTTTTAGGCAATCAAAATGCTCCATGTGCATGAGATATTCACCAATTTTACTTAAAAAACACTGAATATTCAGAAATACGTGTGTTGTAAGATAACATTGAAACATCTCCAGTCACTTTGTAAATTACAGACCAAAAACATTAAAAACTATGAAAAATTATCAAAATTCATAAAACATAATGCCACATCAAGAAAAAATTAATCTGACAGCATACATGTACCACTTTCCTGAAATGTCTCAATGTTATAATATTTAGAATAGTTTTATGTATATGTAATGAAAATATCAAGCGTTTGACACAATTTCTAATGCGCATGGAGCATTTTGATCACACGTATATTTTAATAATACACTTAGTAAAAAAAATCAATTGTATATCATCCAATTGTTTTCAAATTTGGTATGTGACTTCGTGTTACTAGTTTGAGTATGCAGTTTAAATTTCAACTCATTCTGATAAAAAATGTGGAAGTTGAAAAATTCAGTCCTAGTGTCCCTTAATTCACAGGCCGTAAAAGCCAATATACCATCTTTTTGGAAGTCTTCATAAAGAGTTTATGGCTTCTTGGGCTTTTAGTTCTAGCAGTCAAGAGGCCCAGGTGCGCTTCGTAAAAAGGGAGGTAGCGCGCAGTTCGCTACTCCTGTGAGGGTCCAGGCGGGGACATCATGAGCCCGCTGATGAGCCAGCTTGGTGTCCTAGGTGAAACCCTACACAGGACACGGCTCAAACCTAGAAAAATTGTAGAGTTTTAAATACATGTACTGTATTAGTCATGATCATTATTACTATGGGGCAATTTTTAGGATTACGCGTTTCGACTTTCAAGCGGTCATCATCAGATCTTGATCACTGTGTTGAGCTTTTAAATTCATACACAAATATATTATCTAACTACTAAAAATTTTAGAGCTTTTAATTGGTATTTATAGTACAATTCGCAGTTTGAA
Organism: Meconema thalassinum; assembly: GCA_946902985.2. NCBI lineage: Eukaryota > Metazoa > Arthropoda > Insecta > Orthoptera > Tettigoniidae > Meconema > Meconema thalassinum. Next base: position 146,827,046 of record OX336391.1, read on the forward strand.
TCTCGTTGTAAGGTTAGTTCGTTTTGTTATAAGGGTTTGTGAATTACGTATGAGTACCGGTGTTTTACTCGTGTATGCAATTTAGAACAACACAATACTGTAAAATAAAAAAAGACCAAAAAAAATTAGAGCATACACTTGAATTCTTTTGCGTGAGGTTACATATCTCAGTGGACCCGTTGCCATACAGCTGTTACCCTATCGTCTGCCTCCTCTCCACTGATGATGCCTGAAGCCGGAGCAGCTTATTCTGGATATCGTTACACGCTGCATCTGTTGTCTGATGTTGCAACTAAGTGACATAAAAAAATGGTGTATGCTATAGATTCTGGGAACTATTCTCATTACTATTGCAGGCCATTTAAGCCATCTTCCACAGCCTAGACACCTATTCATATACGCTTGCAACCTGTCTATTAGATGTAATAGAATCCTGCAATACTGCCTAAATTCTGGCCTTGGTTTCTTGAGAAATAACACATGGTGCATCCTTCTCTTATAACATATTTCCCAAATTATTTCTTCCTGTATGCATTCATTGCCCCATTTTTGGCGAGTGTGGATTTGTTTTATTTAGCAGCGCCAACAGTGGCATCCTTTCTAAAATAATGTGTTCTTTCAGATTCCCTGGGTTATCTTTCTTGGCTAGATATATTTCTATGGATTCTTTAATGTCGAGAACTTTTCCCTTTGCTTCGTGATGTAAAATTTTCACGTCTGTTTCCATTTTAGTGAAATGATGGTTGTTGTCGTATAAAAATGTGTTCGCATATAGCTGAATGTTTGTTGTATTTAATCGCATTTCTGTGTTCCTTGTAACGTGTTCCAATCTGTCTTCAACTTTGTCCGACATAGTAAGCATTACATCCTTCATCTTGGCATGTGAACAAATATACGCCTTATTTTGAATGCAAGATTTACTTTGTTAAGTTGCTATTGTGAAGGTGCTTGCCGAGTATGTTGCTTGTTATTTTGTGCGTGCTTTTGCTCACGAAATTGAATTGTAGGTACTTGCTCTCATTTGGGTTGGTGAATTGTCCTCCTTTTTCTTCCGTTGTTTTTTCTAGTATGTTGTCAACAGTGTTGTTTTTATCTGTACCACTTGCTTTATCGTGTCAATTTCTTTATTGAAGTTTTGTGTAGAAATAGGTATGCTGATAGCTCTGTTTACCTTTGATTTGATGTCAGCTAATTTATGTGAAATTTGGTGGTTTGAACGGTTATCACGTCCATAAACACGGTGCAATATGACCACGATGTCAGAGCTTCTAAAATAAGCAACAACAACAAAGTTCAAAGTACCTTGAGATTTTTGAAACATGGAAATGACTAGGGCATAACTCACTTTGGAACAGTCATATTTGCTGAACTAATATGCTTCTTTTCTGCTTCTAGGTGAGTACATCATGAGCTGTTCTCAAATCAGATCTAAAACTGTAACAGGTAAGATAAATAATAATATAAAATGTAATATCACCCAATTTTCGATATCTTCAGCTTGGTCTAAAAACGCAACGTTGTTTTATGTGCATATTGGAACTAGCAACTCGCTCCGGCTTCGTCCGGTATCATTATCGGACAAAGCCGCATACGTAAATAACACTCCCGGAGAAAAAATACATGCATTAGTTATGATCACTAATATAATGGGGCAATTATTATGGTGGAACTTTAGGCGGGTTGTTAGCAATTTATAGAGAGAATCGTTTTAAAAATGAATAATTTTGGGAAACTAAGATGTCTGTTTTGACATGAAATTTGAAAATTGTGGTACGCTACGCTTGGAAACGAAATAATTTTTAAATGGTTTCACTTAGAAGGCTGTTGTTTATAGCTGTATAGGGAATTAGTATAATCAGGTTAAAGGTTCCGCCTGATCAATACTTTTATTATACATGCTCACGGTGTGGTCATTAGTCGGACATGTTTCGAGGCCTAATTAATAGTTATGGCCCCTTCATCAGCCGATACGATTGAAAACGATACAGGATAATTGTTTGGCGTAACACTAAAAATTCCCTTAAGAATCTTTTATGGTGCATCATAAAGAGAGATTGAAACATTTTACGCTTAATATGAGTGATGTCAAAAGTCTTATGAACTAGGCATATAAACACTTTCAATACACGCCTCACTGTGGTCTTTAGAAGCTATTGAAAACGCAAATGTACCGGTTAAGTACGGCAGCTACAGTTCAGAACACCATGAAAACATGTTGGAATCAGCAGTAATGATGTAACACTTACTATCTCAATACTTCACCAGCAATGCAGAAATATAAAAAGATAATAATAGTACATTATACAATGAGCCTATAATGGCTATAATTAAGACTCGAGTATGTTTATAAAACGAGCTTTAGCGAGTTTTATAATTTCCATACGAGTGTCTTAATTACCATTATAGGCGAGTTGCACACGACTGTTTATGTTCGACGATAATTATAACTTTATTACATGTTTTAACATAAATATTCATAAATATCTGTTCAGTAACTAGAATGTTGTGATCGGGTGGTGCGCTAGGTAGCATATCTCAATGTTCCAAGCTCTCTGGCCGACCGACGCATGCGCTCTGTGTGCTTGCAATGCCATATGCAGGCAATATGTTTACATCTGCCGCCCCTCAGTAATATTGTCACCGGAGTCATTTCAAGAAAATGCGCTGTGTAGATATTTGGGTTGGTGATTCTAAGGTACAGTGCTATTTCTTGTCTCATATTCGCCAGTTTATTTACGCGAACATATGGACGGTGCGTATTCAATGTCGGTAATTTATTATAGTTCGATGTTGTGTTTATGTCCGACATGTTGGATTTTGAGCGCATGCGCGAAGGTATCGTTACCTAATTGGTCAATGAACGAGCTCTGATTGGCTGGAGAAACTGTATCATAATGGAAAACAGTGTTATAATGACCATCATTATGATACAGTTTTCTGACACATAATAGTGAGGGTCGAACATAAAACCAATTAAGTCACTGCGCTTAAATTATTTCTTGCCAATGTAAATCTTATGAAGTGCATAACTTCAACACTTGCAATGACAGATATTGGCCTTTAATCCGTCTGATTTGAGCAACGATTAATAACATAACTTATTAAATTGGCAAATTGGATGAGGTTAAATTGTATGCTATTCAAACTGATGGCCACCACCTAGTGACATTATCTTTCACGCTTAACGTTAGTAAATTGTAAATGAAATGGTGGAACGTATTCTTAACTGTGGTATTAATAAAGTCAGTTTTCCTTACAAATCAGCCGAGTACTGTTCATTTCAAAACCATCCGGTTACTATGTGTCACCCTGTATTTCATTATAATATGAAGCTACTGTTCGAAGGATACGAGAAATAAGAATTGTATGTCTACCCCTTATTATTCCCGTTTTTCCAACGGGGTCGGGGATGAGATGGGATGGAAGTCATTGTGGCGATGGTTTTTACGGCCGGATGCCCTTCCTGACGCCAACCTCATGAGAGGAGTTAATGAGGGATGAAATGAATGATGGTGAATGAAACTGGACAAGGATGTGGAAGGAAGCGGCCGTGGCCTGTCAGGAGGTACCGTCCCAGCATTTGCCTGGTGTTGAAAATGGGAAACCACGGAAAACCATTTCAAGGACGGCCGACGGTGGGGCTCGAACCCACGCGTCTACCGAGTCAGCAGAGAGCTTGGCCCCATGACCTAATGCTGCGCTTTAGCCAGCGTAGCCACTACTGTCGGTGATACGAGAAATAAGAATATTTTTAAAAATTTGAACTGCAAATTTTTTTTTTAAATAATTCAACTACTGTTTATGCCAATATTATTAACCTCTAAATATTCCCAGTGTCGAGGTTCACAATTTAAAATATTTGAAATCGTATGTTAATCAAGTTTCTGAAGGTCACATAATGTTGATATAGCTTTTTATATGTACACGTTTAGGCATGTTAGAATTTTGACGTCTCAACCATTATATGTTTTGCCTGACAAATACTACATTTTTCTGTTGACGCATGTTCCATTAGTTGTGGAGAAGTTTATGTTCTTGTTCATTGGTGAATATTTTTGCCTATTTAAACATGTCAGTAAGAACCCATTAATCATGGTTATTATCATGTCAATGCATTCCTTGGAGTTTTTGCCTTAGGTCGAGAACCAAACCATAAAGAAATAACTAAAGAAAGAAACTAACAAACAAGCAAGAACTCTCTTGTTACCATCACCGCGCTCGTTCTTTACTTGGGAGACTGTACATTTTCAAATTGTATTCTTCAAACCACTGAAGCCTTCTGGCCACAATGTGGACTTTGCGTCATGTTAGTTCCACGACGGTTTCCATCCGCTCTTCATGAGTTAATTTCATGTGTAGCATTCTGGCTCGCTGACTGATGCTTGTGCCACTCTCCCGCGCTAAAAGATTTACCGAGTCCGTGTGTAGTTGGAAGAGAATTATATATTTACTCGTGTCTGCTTTACGTGTTCCCTTCACTCACTTAATGCATGGTGGACTTCAACTTCTTCCAACCCATCCCTTTCACATTCAAATACACTCCATCTTCTTTTGAACGACACGAAAATAGATCAAACATTAATTCAGACTGTATTCAATAAAGTGGTATCCTGATCAGACTCATTTATGTCACCCTGCGTAGTCAGAGAGGGAAATCCCTTTTCCAGTTGATATATCAAGAGGCTGATACAAAGTTCTGTAAAGTGATGTTATGAGGTTTAATTTCCTGTGGATAAAGATAATATATCTTGATTATTAGGCTTAAATGGCCACCGAGTTTCAACAGAAATTTCAGCAATCACTTTCGATAGACATGTCATAAAATAGTCCCTAATTCATAGTCCATTAGGCATGGGTAGGCTCGACAAATGAATGCTTGCATCAAAGAGAACGTGGACAGACGAGCGTAGAAAGAAGTATAGCGAGAAGCTGAAGATCGTTTGGGAGGAAAAGAAAGCATGATCAACTAGATAGGTTTATTGTGCTCCTTAGACGGACGTAACTATGTAAATAATAATAATAATAATAATAATAATAATAATAATAATAATACTAATAATGAAATTTTCCCATAGCCTATTATAATATTTAGAATGGAACTTTTAAAGGGGTGCAATATTTACCTGAAATAATCCAAGAAAGTATTTATAATTTTCTTTATTTTTACCTACATAAAAATTCCTACTTGTTTCTGTTGATTCGCGTCATGTTGACTTACAGAATGATATACGTATCAAAGAACACGAAACTATATAATTGAGAAAAATGAAGCTAAATAAAGCACGATAACATAACAATAGGACATTCAATAAGGTTATGTAAATACGTGCAATCGGTACTAGAACATGTTATGGTAAAGATTGCACTTTATGAAGCAGATTAAAAATCAGGCTTTTACACAATCTAATAGTTGCAAGCAGAAAAGGTGATAATGATGCTGTTATTGTTGTTGGTTCATTTAGGGGTTTCGCAACATTGTGATGACCGTAGTGGTAAGTGATATCTCATTGAGACTACGTTTCCAATGAGATATCCGAGACCATAAGTTAGGAACTATCTTAGCAATGATGCAATATTTGGGTGGTGTGAAAATTGATGATTGTCAACTACTGTAGGTCGTTGAATTTCGATCTTCCCATTATCATATCACTTAAGATGTCTATTTCCTGAAAGTCTGTATCAACTTCAAGCAGCCAGTTGTTCGTAGCTTTCTTTGAGAGAGTAAGATTTAGACATCTTTTAGTCTGCTGTGATCATTCATTTTAAGAATTTGCCCAAGAAATTTCAAACGACTTTTTCTGAATATTTCCGAGATATTCTCCGAATACTGATCAAGTTTCTGGGGTTTCCTTTTCATCCAAATTCCCTCAGCACAAACTGGGAAAAAAAGTTTTCTCAAGTTCTTCTTCTTCCTCTTCTCCTTATTATCATTATTATAAAGCGGCTTCGGTGGCGTAGCCGGTAGCATGCTGAACTGCTATGCCAAAGATAGCGGGTTCAAACCCGGCCGAAGTCATCGGATTTTTTAAGAGCGTCAAAAATCCTTCAGTATGCCTTCCTTCGGAGGAGAAGTAAAACCGGCGGTCCCATGACATAGATTTGTGGCATGTAAAAGATCCTTTCACAGACTAAACTTCTGTAAAGCAAAATTTGTTTGGTTAGATTTGTCAAAACGCTCTATCAAAGTTCCAACGTTCAACACTAGGTAGCATTGATATCTGGTGGCGAAAGTTGGAACTACTTGAAATTGAACGGAACTTGTAGCTCACCCTTTAGGGTATCCGCTGGAAGCAGCTACAGACTCAGGCGAGCCGAACATGTCCTCGGACACTCCCGGCACTAAAAGCCATACGATAAATAAATAAATAAATAAATAAATAAAATTATTATTATTATTATTATTATTATTATTATTATTATTATTTACTCGAATAGCACTATTACAGAGCACGTAAAATCAATACTTCAAATCTTGCCACATGTCTTTCTTCTCTCTGCCCACATTCACTTCATCCACTCTGATCTCTGCTTTCGGAACTGTTCAATGTTACGTGGCTGCTTTCATTGTCTTTCTTGTTCCTCCCTGACGATCACTTTTTGAATTTTGTCCCGAAATAAATTCCTATTATATGTATCTGTAATATCAATGTCGGCTTCCTTAAGATCATTTAATGTCTGTGTAAACCACGCTTTAAGTTTTAAAATTTTATTAAATATTTGTTTCGTTAGCCTGTCATTATTCATTCTATTTAAATGCTCAAAAAATGACATTCGTCGTTTGCGCATGGTGTGAATTATGTTCTCCACATGGGTGTATATTTCCTTGTTAGGTCGTGGTCTGTTATAGTCTGTTTCTGTTTTCCTTGGGCCAAGGATGCATAGAACCAATCTTCTTTCCATGAGCAAGATTTTGTTTATGTCACCTTTCCGCATTAACTTACGAGTGCTTCAGGTCTCACCACAGAATTGTAATGTTTCATTTTAGTGTCCCATGGTAATGCCTTCTTCTTGTATACATTTCTGGTGATCTGAAATGCTACGCTCATTTTCTTTGCTCGGACCTCTAAGCTATTTTTATCATTGTTATTGATAGTTACCCATTCACCTAAATACTTAAATGAGTTAACTTTGTGTATTTTGTTATTATTATTATTATTATAGGTAAAGGTTCAAATAAGATAGCCTAAAAATTTGATTGGCTAACGTAAATAGGCTTTGAGAAAGTGTATCAGAAATTAGAATATTTATCTTTAGGGAGATGGTAGGTCTTTCATTACTCCCCCCGTCTTATAGTGTAGTCGCTAACATTTTTGGCTGACATCCCGGAGATTCGGGTTCAATTCCTGGCTCATTAATTCTAGTTAGAGGGCTGGAGCGCGGGGTACACTCAGCCTTGTGAGACAAAACTGAGTAGAGGTGGGTTTGAATCCCACGTCATCCATTCTAGAAGAGGTTTTCTCATTTCTACTTCAGGTAAATGCCGGGATGGTTCCTAACTTAAGGCCACGGCCGCCTCTATTCCAATCCTCACCTGAATTAAAGATACACACACTAATACAGACTCCACAAAAACACAGGCAATGAAACAAGTACACGGGACTGTACATCGCAATGCCCAATCCCCAAAATTAAACATTACTATCACTTTCCTTCTAGAAGCACGGCTCCGAGCTGGTAAGCCTCATCTAAAGCATTCAAAATAATGTTTTCTTGTGTAGAAATTAAATGATCTTTATTTATTTATTTTATTCATTTATTTAATCGAAAATTCCCCTACAGTAGAGCGATTAAATTTGATAACATGATGTCATTTTGAGGCGTGTCTCTTCCGCTCTTCCCAAAATCTCTTCATTCGCTCGGAATGCTCCCTCTTCCTCACATCCGTCCAGTTCTACCCAGGTTGTCGTACTGATCTTGGTTCAAACTTATCATTAGCGATTTTCGTCTGGCACTCAGTTCGGTCTTCGAAATTTTATCTTACTTCTTTCGATTCGGCCATCTAAGGACCACGTCATTTCAACTGTTTCTTGTTGCATCGAGTTTTAACATCCTCCCAGTGCTTTCGCATTAGTTATCGATCCTGTTGTTTCCTTTCTGCAGTCCACTTCTTGCCAGTTGGAAGCTTTGGCTTTTCTTGGAAACATCGGTGTGCTGTTTGTTTTTGTTTAAGGGTGGCAAGTTCCCAAATATCGTTACCTGTAATTACCACTTATTGTAAATCTTTGTCCACCTCAGTGAACCAAGCTCCCTTGGTTTACTTTTTGAGGATGTAGGTGAAAATTCTATTTGTCAATCGTGCTGGGTTCATTCTTGTTATATGACAGTAAAAGGCAATTCTTCGTTTCCGCATGGTATCAGTTATTTAATTTTAACTTTATTATTATTATTATTATTATTATTATTATTATTATTATTATTATTATTAATATTATTATTATAATTATTTATTATTTTATAGTTATTATTATAGTTATTATAATTATTGAATGTCATATTGTTGTGATATTATGCTTTTCCAGCAGACAATGCCTGTATTAGCTTTTTTTTCAATTATTTACTTTCTTGTTCTTTGGTACATATTTTATTTCTGTAAGTCAACATCACGGCAATCAAGAGTAATAAGAGTAATAAGAAGGGATTTCATTCTAACATTACATTTACACAAGTGACTACTCTTACCTCAGAAACATAGGTTATCAGACAAATCTAACACACACCAAAGTACACGGGGCTGATGAAGAAGATGTCTCTAGTTCGTAAATTCAATCAACAGCTCAACGTGTTGTGACGTTGTTATTATTCGAGAACTATTTTCCTGGTTGGTAAATTTCAGTAACATTCTTTTATTGTTGCGATGTTGGTAACCCTAGTTTATGTTTAATTATGCGAGCATAATTTTTATTTGCAATTAGAGCTTGTTAGAGAGGAGAGCCCAAGGGCTAACAACAAATTACTGTGGCTTCTGTCGGGGGAGACCGCCCGGAGACACCGAGGCATTGTCCTCCAGGGGCGGTGAAATGCGTGGCATATTAATTAGTATTTTGATTGGTCGTATGTCAGAGTTAATAAATCTCAATTCTATACCGGCGATTTTATATTTTGTAGACGTGCGCACCGTGGAAGAGATGGGGAGCTGTAGAAAGTCTGGAGGTCGACGACTCAAATCCCGGGGCTGACAGCTTGAGTGTGCTTTCCGTCCGGGTTTCTGCCTTATTTCAAATCCCTAGGTATCTACGGTAATTCTTGATTCCAAAATTACATTAACAACACGAACACAGTTATCTCAGGAGTACTGGTTATCAGACAAACATAACATTCACCCAAGTACATGGGACTAATGAACAAGCTACGAAAGTCAATCAACAACAACATATTTATTGGTATTACCCGTTTGAGTTACGAGTGCCGACGGGAAGGTTGGAGACTATTCTCCGTTTACATGCGGCATGTTGTCAGCAGAGTGTATTAGATTTGATTTGATTTCATTTTCACGGCTACACTTAGAGCTAATAATAATAATATCGTATGGCCTTGGGTGCCAGATGCAAGCTTTGTTATTTGACACCCAAAGGGTAGTTTGCATGTCTAATTTCGTTGTTCCTTGGAGAACTATGAAAGTCAAGGAGGTTAGATATTTAAGCTCCTTAAACACTATAGCTCTTTCTAGTAGAGAAATGAGGAACTTAGTGATGGCGGTAAATCCCGAGATTAATTTTGCCATTATGAACGTGGCCTAATGAATTCAAATGAATTCTTTGACATGCCAACATCGTATGACATGGTGTCATATTTTTGCCGCCTTTCAAAAAAAACCACCTGCCACGGCCAGGAGCGAACCTGCAAGCTTGGGGTTAGTAGACCGACATGTTAACCACACACCCACCGTGGCAAGCTCACTTAGAGCTTAAGGACCCCTTTACAGTAGCGCCCTACATACAATAGGATTAGGGCTTATAAAAATAGCACATTTCGTTAAAATTACACTCATAAGATATAGCGTATAATATGATAAGCAAACAGTTAAATTTGTATAATATTATATAATATGTTGCATGCAACATTCACAATATAAATAATAATAATCTAACAATGATAGCAACAATAGGATGGTAAAATAAAATAAATTAATAATAATAATCTTTTACGGCCAAATCAGCAGACTCCCACAAAGCAGAATCACCAACAAAATTCTTAGATACACACAGCGGATGATGCAAGTCAAAATTGATCTGGAAAAATCACAAGTCGATCCAGAAGACGTCACGGACAAAAGCGTCTTTTAACACAAGGTATACAAGTATGAAGTGATGTCAGAGAACGCAGCACCTACAGCCCAAAGACCATAGTGACCGAAGAAAGGAAGAGGGCCTTTAGTGCACGAATGAAAGAGTACTGGAAAAACAGGAAGAACAAGTAGTCATGATTGCTTCACGTGGTCCAATATGCCTGTAACGTGTAAAATAGTCGTCGCCTCCGTAGCGTAGCGGTCAGCATGGTTAGCTGCCGCCCCGGAGGTCCTGGGTTCGATTCCCGGCTCTGCCACGAAATTTGAAAAGTGGTACGAGGACTGGAACGGGGTCTACTCAGCCTCGGGTGGCCAAATGAGTAGAGGGGGTTCGATTCCCCCTCAGCCATACTTGAAGTGGTTTTCCGTGGTTTCCCACTTCGTCTTCGGTCGACTTAAGCAGGCTGTGGATTTTCATGTTCATGTTGTTGGTCTATAATAGTGATAAACTAATACATTTAGTAGGAGACATCTAAAATACTAATGTCAGTATTTATATGAAAAAAAAAAATCCTCTCGGCACGCCGGAAGGCGGAGGTAGATTTCACCGGGCAAACTAGGGGATTGGCTATAATAGGCAAAATATGCAGGTTTTCGTAGGAGGATCAGACCTCATTGATTGCAAGAAAGTATTTTACATTTGGAGGTTAAAAATCAACTTTTTTTCGTTTTTGTATGCATATTTTTATCATTTTATTGTCTTGTCATTCGGGGTTCATTTTTATACTTGTGATCACACTGTCCTTATGCAAGGTTTGGAACTGATGTGTAACTATCTGACAGTCTGTTACTTCTTCTCGCAAAATTTTATCTCCCGCAGAGATTTTTGTTGGTTCCTCAGTTTAGGGGCTGCGACAACGTGGTCATGTAACCCCGGGTGTGTAGAATCTGATAAACGGTGTTAATTGTGATGACTGTTTTAGTCTGTAATTCAGGTAAGGTCTGCAGACGGTCAATTTTAAGTAGTAGTTCCTAATTTTGTACCATATCATAACGTGAACGAAACCTAGCTGTGAACTTGGCTACTAGATGCCACCGCAACCAGCAACTTGCAACGATCGTTGGAACTTCTCCTCCAAAGGAAAGCATGCTGAGGGTTTTTAGCGCTCTTAGAAAATCCGACGACTTTGGCCGGCTTTGAACCAGCGACCTTGGGCATATAAGTTCAGAATGCTACCAGATAGCCGCTTCCCACAGTCAGATGGAAAAATGAATGTGATCTCATGCAATGGCGTTGTCTTGGCAACCTCTGATAGCTCATCCCTCATCAATTTAGAAGCGTTGTCACGGTAACCTCTGATGGTACTTGGCATGTTCTTTAATTCCGAGATCATTTTCCTCATCCCTTGGCGTAATGGTAGGTCAGATCAAAAATTCTTTCAAACAAAGTTTTAGGTAATTATTAGGGGAATATTTTCCATTATGTACGGGTTTGATATTGTGCCTATTAAGAGAGATATGATTAATGTTTCCAGAAAAAAACACTTTTTTCCAGCTCTTTGGTCAATGGTTGGTGCTATCAAAAAACCTATTTGACATAAATTTTCGGCACTTATCCGACAAATATTATGAACTTTGAATTGATTCGATATTTCACGTATTAAGAGAGTTATAGCGACATTTCACTTTTTCGAAAAAAAAAAAAGCCCCTCCCCCCACCCCATTTTCACCCCCTTTAACCGATTTTGCCCATTAACGAACTCGACCGATTTTTAAGGGGTTAAATATTATGTAAAACATTAAAGTGATTGGTGCAAAATTACGGCAGTTATCGTGTCCACAAGAAACTGATATATATGCATATATATATACACACACATATATATAAACTTTTGAACTGACGGTGGTTTGGGGTCTGGGGGATGTGAAACGCGAAGATATGTCGAAATTTTCCGGAAGTCGAATCATGGCACCCATTGCAATAGTTAGCTTTCTGATGAAATCTACCTAAAATAGGCTACATAATTTAAAATACTACCATCAACGACACCTAGCTGTGAACTTGGCTACTAGATGCCACCGGAACCATCAACTCGCAACGAACGTTGGAACTTCCCCTCCGAAGGAAAGCATACTCATGGTTTTTTGGCGCTCTTAGTAAATCCGACGACTTCAGCCGGGTTTGAACCCGCGACCTTGGGCATAGAAGTTCAGCATGCTACCAGTTCCGATACTGAAGTCGCTTCCACAGACATATGAAAACAGAATGTGATCTCGTGCAGTGGCGTTGTCATAGCAACTGCTGATGGCTCAACCCGTATCAATTAAAAGTAAAGTTGTCATGGCAACCACTCTTGGCACTTGGAATTTTCTTATAATTTAAATCATTTTGCTCACTCCGTGGCGTAATGGTGGGTCATATCGAAAATTCTTTCAGACAAAAGTTTTAGGTAATTATTGGAGGAATATTGTCCATTTTGTACGGTTTTGATATTGTGCCTATTAAGAGAGATATGATTAATGTTTCCCGAAAAAAACACTTTTTTCCAGCTCTTTGGTCAATGGTTGGTGCTATCAAAAAACCTATTTGACATAAATTTTCGGCACTTATCCGACAAATATTATGAACTTTGAATTGATTCGATATTTCACGGATTAAGAGAGTTATAGCGACATTTCACTTTTTCGAAAAAAAAAAAACCACCCCCCACCCCATTTTCACCCCCTTTAACCGATTTTGCCCATTAACGAACTCGACCGATTTTTAAGGGGTTAAATATTATGTAAAACATTAAAGTGATTGGTGCAAAATTACGGCAGTTATCGTGTCCACAAGAAACTGATATATATGCATATATATATACACACACATGTATATAAACTTTTGAACTGACGGTGGTTTCGGGTCTGAGGGATGTGAAACGCGAAGATATGTCGAAATTTTCCGGAAGTCGAAACATGGCACCCATTGCAATAGTTAGCTTTCTGATGAAATCTACCTAAAATAGGCTACATAATTTAAAATACTACCATCAACGACACCTAGCTGTGAACTTGGCTACTAGATGCCACCGGAACCATCAACTCGCAACGAACGTTGGAACTTCCCCTCCGAAGGAAAGCATACTCATGGTTTTTTGGCGCTCTTAGTAAATCCGACGACTTCAGCCGGGTTTGAACCCGCGACCTTGGGCATAGTAGTTCAGCATGCTACCAGTTCCGATACCGAAGTCGCTTCCCACAGACATATGAAAACAGAATGTGATCTCGTGCAGTGGCGTTGTCATAGCAACTGCTGATGGATCAACCCGTATCAATTAAAAGTAAAGTTGTCATGGCAACCACTCTTGGCACTTGGAATTTTCTTATAATTTAAATCATTTTGCTCACTCCGTGGCGTAATGGTGGGTCATATCGAAAATTCTTTCAGACAAAAGTTTTAGGTAATTATTGGAGGAATATTGTCCATTTTGTACGGTTTTGATATTGTGCCTATTAAGAGAGATATGATTAATGTTTCCCGAAAAAAACACTTTTTTCCACCCCTTTGGTCAATGGTTGGTGCTATCAAAAAACTTATTTGACATACATTTTTGGCACTTATCCGACACATATTATGAACTTTGAATGGATTCGATATTTCACGTATTAAGAGAGTTATAGCGAAATGTCACTTTTTCGATAAAAGCCCCCCATTTTCACCCCCTTCGACCGATTTTGCCCATTAACGAACTCGACCGAGATTTTATAGGGATACATGTTATGTAAAAAATTCAAAGTGATTGGTGCAACATTACGGCAGTTATCGTGTCCACAAGAAACTGATATATATATATATATATATATAGAGAGAGAGAGAGAGAGAGAGAGATACATATATACATAAATTATATATAAACTTTTGAACTGACGGTGGTTTTGGTGTCTGGGGGATGTGAAACGCGAAGATATGTCGAAATTTTCCGGAAGTCGAAACATGGTACCCATTGCAATAGTTAGCTTTCTAATGAAATCTACCTAAAAATGAAATAAACTCATTGCGGCAGTTTTCAGGTGATCTTAAAAAATGTTTCTTTTAAAAAAATATTTCTGAACACCTTTTAAGTGCTGAGTTTATTCATTTGAATGTAAAATAAAAGGTAGAACCCGTAACTTTTAACGTATCAGGGAAGTAATAACAATAAGCTCAAAATATGTTTTGGGTTCTTTTTAACCAAAAGGCAAATCAAAATCCTACTCTTATATTTATTTTTATTTTCCGACAAATCAGAATTAAAACGTTTTTGCTCTTGCTTGCATTGTCTCCAAACCAGGCAAAGGATCGAAAATACTGCTGCTTGTAGATTTGCGTGACCGTTAATCGTGCGATCATGAGCCACGGGACTTCCTCTTTACGTGTAATCCGAACCATAGGACATGCATGATTAACAGTGCAGCTTATGCGGCAAACTTAGCGGCCAGGAAAATGGACTCAAGGTGTCCTTCTGCAACATGACAATGTGTCTCCACACTAGCCGAGAGACCACCGCTGCCATTGATCAAATGGGATTCACGGTGCTGCCATAGCCACCATATTCTCCCGACTTAGCACCAAGTGGCCGTTTTGCAGAACTGGACACACAGCTATCAAGGCATGGATACGCAGCACTCCGAAAGAATGGTTTGAGGAAAGTCAGGATAGACTGACACATTGATGGTAAAAGTGAATAAAGTTACAAGGAGATTATGTTGAGAAGGTGGACGTAACAACTGATGTGTAATGTATTTCATTTGGGTAGAAAAAAATAAAGTGTTAAACAATATAGTGCGCCTTTCGTATGGACACATTCTTAGCAGCAGGCATGGCATTGATTAATTAAACCGTGTGAATGGGACAAAGGTGCTGGTCTCCACATCGTGTAGAAGATTAATTATACTTGCCACTGCCTTTCATAGGTAGCGTGTGTGTTGCCAGCAAGTTAGGTCAAAGGTCAACGTAACAGAGAACATGATTTATCGTAAAGTTCAATAGGTTGTGTAGCTTAGTTGCTGTTTACCCTGGTCTTAACAGCTTGGTTCCAGACCACATCAAGCCACATGTATTTTGATATACTGACCGCGTGTGGCGGCACAAGGCTATAGGTAAAGCTCTGCGATGATGCGGATATAATTTGGATATCCGCAAAATTTTTCGCCATGCGGATATAGTTTGCATGGCTCTGCGGATAGCGGATAAGCTGCGGATAATGTTTGGAGAAAATTTGTGGATAGTTTTTAGAATACAATCCGAACTTGCTTAATATCATTAGGCCTATTAGGACCCAGATGTTTATGCCGTAAAAAAGTTTAAAAAATGCACTTAACATTTTCAACAAGAAGTTCCGTGTCGAACTATAGAGCCTACTTTTCTTAAAATTTAAGGTTCATGCCAATGATTAATCTATATGGATCTATCTATAATAATGACGAAATTAAGTTGGTAATATCGAAATTTCTAATTAGTTCGAAATACTGTATACCTGGCATAATGTAGCCTAATAGAGAACTACAGTTGGCAGCCCTGGTGACTGAATATATTCTCAGTTCCATCTCTTAAGGTACAGAATACAAAATTTGGTTGAAGTCCAATGGATAGCATGGACGTTACATGCAATTAAACATTGGATCTAACAGCGCGCGTAAAATCATGTTGGCAACATTGACATACATGTATTGGTCAGAAATAATCTGAAATAAAATGATCTATTGTTGTGCCAATTTTGAATGAAATCCATTAGTTAATATAGAAGTTACATGCATTTTAAAATTGGACCAATCAGCAGGCTTAGAATCATGTTGGGAGCACTGAGGTATATTAGTTACTCCAAATTAATATAGAATGTCAGGTACTATATGTGTGCATAGTTTAAAGCTGTCGGCTTGCATACTTTCTGATATACAGGTATTTGGATTTAAAAAATTGAGAGCATTTATTAACAGTTGGCAGCACTGGTGGCTCTTAAGAATACGCTCAGCCATATCTGATTATGTAGACATACATCATACGAAATTTGGTTGAAATCCAATTGATAGTGTAGAAGTTATATGCATTTAAAATGCGGACCTATCAGCAGGCTTATAATCATTTTGGCAACACTGCCATGTATGGCCTCCTGGAAATTAAACTGCAATGTTATTGTCTATACGTGTGCCAATTTTTAAATAGCTCCCATTCGTACCTTCCAATGTATCCAACATGGAGCTCAAATTTCAATTGCGATTTTTCAGCAGTTGGTAGCACTGACATCATTTTCAAATATGGCCGTGAGATATTCAGGTATAGATCTTTACTCCTACCAAATTTTGTTTCGATTGCTGCTGCCGTTTAGGAGTTGATAGGGGACACACACACACACACACACACACACAGCCAGACGGACAGACAGACAGAAGGACAGACAGACAGACAGACACACATTTGCCCGATCTCATTAGTCTTCTTTTTCCTCATTTTTGTAAAATGTGAAAAGTAGGCTAAAAATGACTGTAA
Source organism: Meconema thalassinum (assembly GCA_946902985.2). NCBI lineage: Eukaryota > Metazoa > Arthropoda > Insecta > Orthoptera > Tettigoniidae > Meconema > Meconema thalassinum. The sequence continues at coordinate 146,843,779 of OX336391.1, forward strand.
TAATGTCCTAAAAATTCGAAAAAATCTATATATATAAAGCACAAAGTTTGTCTGTCTGTCTGTCTGTCTGTCTGTCTGTTATGTATACAAATCTACACCGTTTCACCGATCGGAACCAAAATTTGTATACTTACCCTTTGGAACCCTGCGGGTAACCCTGTCAACTTTAAATTTCGGACAGACCACCCCTTTCCCTGCATTTAGGCCCTTTTGCTAAAATCTACACCGTTTCACCGATCTGAACCAAAATTTGTATACTTACCCTTTGGAACCCTGTGAGTAACACTGTCTGCTTGAAATTGCGGACAGGCCACTCCATTCCCTGCATTTAGGCCCTTTTGCCCAAATCTACACCGCTTCACCGATCTGAACCAAATTTTGTACACTTACCCTTTGGAACCCTGCGAGTAACACTGTCCACTTACAATTTCGGACAGACCACCCCATTTCCTGCATTTAGGCCCTTTTGCACAAATCTACACCGTTTCACCGATCTGAACCAACATTTGTATACTTACCCTTTGGAACCCAGCGGGTAACCCTGTCCACTTGAAATTTTGGACAGACCACCCTATGCCCTGCATTTAAGCCCTTTTTCACAAATCTACATCGTTTCACCGATCTGAACCAAATTTTGTACACTTACCCTTTGGAACCCTGCGAGTAACACTGTCCACTTACAATTTCTGACAGACCACCCCATTCCCTGTATTTTGGCCCTTTGGTCCAAATCTACACCGTTTCACAGATCAGAATCAAAATTCGTATTCTTACACTTTGGTACCCTGCGAGTAACACTGTGTACTTGAAATTGCGGACAGATCACTCCATTCGCCGCATTTAGGCCCTTTGGCCCAAATCTACACCGTTTCACCGATCTCAACCAAAATTTGTATACTTACCCTTTGGAACCCTGCGAGTAACACTGCCCACTTAAAATTTCGGACAGACCACCCCATTCCCTGCATTTAGGCCCTTTGGCACAAATCTGCACCGTTTCGCCGATCTGACTCAAATTTTATAAACTTACCCTTTGGAACCCGACAAGTAACACTGTTCACTTTAATTTTGGACAGACCACACTATTCCCTGCTTTTTGGCCCTTTGGCACAAAACTACACCGTTTCACCGATCTCAAATAATTACCCTTTGGAACTCGACGAGTAACACTGTCCACTCGAAATTACGGACAGACCACTCCATTCCCCGCATTTAGGCCATTTGGCACAAATCTACATCGTTCACCGATCGAAAACAAAACGTGTATACTTACCCTTTGGAACCCAATGAATATCACTGTCCACTTGAAATTTCGGACAGACCACTCCATTCCCTGCATTTAGGCCCTTTGGCACATATCTACATCGTTTCACCGATCTCAACCTAAATTTGTATACTTACCCTTTGCAACCCGACGTGTAACACTGTCCACTTGAAACTTTGGACAGACCACTCCACTCCCTGTATTTAGGCCCTTTGGCAAAAATCTATCCTGTTTCACCGATCTGAACCAAATTTTACCTACTTACCCTTTGGAACCCGACGTGTAACACAATCTAAATGAAATTTCGGATAGACCATTCCATTTACTGCATTTAGGTTCTTTGGCAAAAATCAACATACATTCACCCATCTAAACCAATCTTTATGTAAGTTACTTACCCTTTGCAACCCGACGAGTAACACTGTCTGCTTGAACTTTCGGACAGAGCACTCCATTCCCTGTATTTAGACCCTTTGCCACAAATCTACATCATTTCACCAATCTGGACCAAAATTTGTATACTCACTCTTGGGAACCCAACGAGTATCACTGTCCACTTTAAATTTCGGACAGACCACCCATTTCCCTGCATTTAGGCTCTTTGGGACAAATCTACACCGTTCACTGATCTGAACCAAATTGTTTATAATTACCCTGTGGAACCCGACGAGTAGCACTGTCAACATGAAATTTTGGACAGACCAATCTATTCCCTGCGTTTAGGCCCTTTGGCACAAATCTACACGGTTTCACCGATCTGAACCAAATTTGGAACCCGATGAGTAACACTGTCCACTTGAAATTCCAGACATACCACTCCGTTTCCCTGCATTTAGCTCAGGAATCCCTCGGGGTTGCCAGCTTCCTAACTCACCAGCGATGATCCCTTGAGGGTGTACCAGAAGTGGTGGGGCTACACACACCCTACCTCTTTGAGGGACTTGAGCAGAAGACAGGAGATATTATGAAAAGGAAAAGAAGGCAGACCCCTCGATGAATGAGGGCATCAGGAAAGATGAGACAACGGCCAATTAAGACGGGAAATTGAAAGACTCCCTAGCCCTCGGATACCCTAATACAGTCGGAGTCGGAAGAGAACAAGATTTGACGAAGGAAGGCCGATAGGAAAGAGAAGTGAAAGGAGCCCAGTATCAGGAAGTAGAAGCGATGCCAGACTCAGCTGGGATCCCGTGGTCGCCAACCCACGTCCCACAAGTCGTGAGACCCGGGGGGGGGGCAGTTGTGAGAATAGCTTGCTGATTCATCGCGAGGTGACATGAGAGGACTTTCCAGAGCCCACCGTGTTATCTGCTGTCTATGCTGATGCCAGCACAGGGCCGTTGCTCAAGCCACTGTGGTGTTGCGAAAGAGTGAGTGATTCCCCGGCCAATCTAAATACTGCGGGGAACCCCGAATGTGTGTCATCATATTCCGTCATCATCAGCGATCATCTCAGGTTCGTGCACCTTGGACCCATATTCTTTGCCGAGCAGAACACCATAAGCTCTTTCACTAGACGCTTCGAGTACAGGCCTAAGCCAGAAAATAAGGTTGAGACTTTGGAAGACATCGAAGCTAGACATCTGAATTACCTATATCAGTTTTAAAATTACACCATGTTCGTTTAGTAGTAATTTTTTCATTACCTTATTATTGTCATCTTAAGTGCAAATGACCTAGATATTACGCGCATCATTCCACTAATCACCGCCGCATAAAGTCTTTCTCGACTGTAATTTTTAAAATATTTACTTTTATTACAGTACATTGTGTACATTATTAGTTGAAGTGTCAATTCAATATAGGTAGTAGTTTCCCATCATCCTCATCATAAGGGCAAATGACCTAGATGTTACGCCCATTACACCATTGATCACCACACACAATAAGTCTTCCGCGCCTGTGAATTTTGAAATATGTATTTCCATTACGGTAGTTTGTAAGTTTGACGTGTCAATTCAATAGTAGTTTTCATTATCATCCAGATCAAAAGGGCAAATGACCTAGATATTACGCCCTCATCGTCTTTGGGGGCAAATGACCTAGATTTTAAATCCATTATATTTCTAAGGATACTTTGAGACATTATCATCATTCCACCGGGCGAAGCCGGGTACTACTGCTAGTGCACTATAAAATGGAGAAGATGATCTTATAATAATAAACTCACCAATATTTCAAAAATTGGAAAAATGCAGTATAAAATGGATAAAATTATCATATAATTATAAACTCACCAATATTTCAAATATGACATCTTAAGCTCAAACTGAAAAGTCAATCAGAATAGATTTCTAGCTCCTAACAAAACGTTTATGTTCACTTTAGTCTCAGTTGCACTGCACTACGAATGTCATTCTGATGTTGTCAAATGTAAATGATCTGCGGTTATCAGCCAACAAGTTTTTATATCTCGAAAAGCTGCGTTCAACATCTACTGATGTGATCTGAGCGTACTTGAAGTGAGGAAGGTCGTTTGCTGCTAAATCCTCCTCAATCCCATCCATGCAGTAGTTTTCACCAGAAAAAATGTCTGAGATTTCGCATAATGTTTTATACCCGGTGTTTTTGTCCGGTAATTTTTTCCGGTTTGATGCAATACCCGCAGCAATTTCGCCATGATTGTTGCTAAGACTAGTTTCCACGGTTGATTAAAGAAATGGAATCAATATTTCAATATTTTAAATTATCTTGTATCAGCTACTAAATTCTTCTTAATTCTGAGAGTCATAACTCCGTCATATAAAGCTGTGACATGACTAAATTGGAAAAAAAAGTGACCTCAAAAGGCCAATTTCTCTAAAATAAGACCAAAAAGTTAAGATGGAAAAATAGCAAAAAGATGCAAAAAGATGCAAAATAAAAATGACATATTTGAAGACGGGATGGCCCGTCCGGAGTTTCTACTGTATGTACTTCAGCATTGTTTTAGACAGCTCAGTAAAAAGATGACATGTCCTCAACATCCGAGCCCTATTTATGACATATCATATTTTTCTGTTATGATTTTTTCATGACAAATGTAAAATGATGATTTAAGCTAATCTCAATCAAATTATGTCATTAATCATAATTAACACTCCGAACAGAACAGGGTTGCAATTCTGGCTGTCTATTTTAAACATAGGTATGCAAATTATTGGACTATAAAATTATTGGTCTACTTGGAAATGATTTCTCTCCTATGAACTTACAACCAATCCAATAATATTCATAATAATAATAATAATAATATAATATGGCCTCGGGTGCCGGGTGCAAGCTTTGTTAATTGACGTTCAGAGGGTAGCTTGTATGTCGAATTTTATCGCTCCTTGAAGCGCTATGAATGTGAAGGAGGTTAGATATCTAAACTCCTTGAAACTAGCGCTTTCTAGTAGAGAAATCAGGAACTTTACTTTGCCGGAAAATCCCGAGATTAATTTTGCCATTATGAACACGGCCTACTTAATTCAAATGGGTTCCTTAACACTCCAACATCGTATGACATGCGTTCCGTGATTCTTGTCGCCCTTCAAAAGTCACTTACCACGACCAGGAGCGAACCTGCAAGCTTGGGGGGGGGGGGGGGTTGGCAATCCGACACCATAACCACTCACGCACCGTGACAAGCAACCTATCCGATAAGGAATTGTGTCCGTATATTTTCAGAATTGGAGATTCTGAGGGTCACGTGAGCTGGGTTCGTTTCCTCTTTTTTCATTGACTTTGGTACAGGCTATATGCAGGTGGCTTCATATTCATGGTCCACGAATCTTAGATTAGTTCACGAGCGACTCATCAGTAAAAAAAAAAAGCTTTTGAATACTTCAGCTCTAAATGTATTCGAGAACTAGAATTAAGTAATCAAATTTCAACGCGTGATATTTTCTATTAGCAAGGTTCCTCTTTTAGTGAAAATAGTTTTACTGATAGTTTCTTACAAGGAAATATAGCCTAATTATGATAGGTGGTATAACATCGGAAATATATAATTTCAGCGCCTTGCAAAGTGTTGTTACCAGATTAGTTCATGAAAAGAATAAATGAAATGTTGGAGACTGGCGTTGATTCTAATTACTTGCAAACCTCGGTAGCACATGACATCCATAGCCTAGGGGGACGACGTTTTGCTCAAATGTCTAAAAATGTCCCTTTAGTAATTTATGCTTTATCTAATCAAAAATATTAATGTAATGCCCGTACATTTGGATAACAAACGTGCGAATGGGGGAAAAAGTCGTGAGGATGCGGGGCGGATGCGGATAACAGTTGAGCGGATACGGGGTGGATGTGGATGACAGTGGGGCGGATGCAGATGATGGTGTGTTTATGCGCGCAGGGCTCTAGCCATAGGGCCATGCTATGTCCATCTTCAGTAGACGAGTTGGTTTGAACTTTGAACCCCATTGTCGGCTGTCTTCGAAATAATTTTCCGTGATTTCCCATTTTTAACTCCAGGCAAATGCTCGGACGGTATCATCTAATTATCCACCGCCACTTCTTTGCAATTTCCCACTTAGTTTCAGTCGTCGTCCTTCTTTTAACCCTCCAGGGGCTCAAATCTAGTGGGACGTGAGTTGGCAACCACGGGGCCCCAGCTGAGTCCGGGATTGCTTCCACTTACTTGTGCCGGGCTCCTCTCCGTCTTCTTTCCTGTCGACCTCACTTGGTCAACTCTTCTCTTCCGACCCCGACGGTATTAGGGTATCCGAGACCTAGGGAGTCTCTTCCTTTCTCGCCTTAATTGGCCCTTGGCTCATCTTTTCTGATACCCTCCTTCTGCGAGGGGTCAGCCTTCTTTTTCATTTCATGTTATCTACTGCCTTCTACTCAAGGCCCTCAAGGATGCAGGGTGTACGTAGCCCCACCACTTCTGGTGCACCCTGGATATTGCTACACCCTCAGGTTCTCATGGCTGGTGAGTTCGGGAGTTGGCGACCCCGAGGGATTCCTGAGCTGTGTCCGGTTTTCCCCCTTTTATCCATTACCTGTGGGACGGACCCTCCCCTCTTTCACTTTTCTATCTGCCTTTCATTGCTCTCCTTCCTTCTAAGACCCTCAATCCGCATTCTTCGAGGGTTGAGGGCATTTATTTTCCTCCTGTCGTTTATTTGCCTTATTCTCATTTTGTTTACCATTTCTTCTTCTAGTATATAAGTTAGTAGTTAGGTTTAGTTTTAGTTTACATTTCATTTTCATCTTCACGATCACCCACACTATTAGGGGCCGATGACCTAGATGTTAGGCCCCTTAAAACAACAATTATCATCATCATCATCATTCTTTTAATATCGTATTTACTCCCCTAATTAAGAGAGGGCACTCAATCGTGAGATCATTGACTCAGATAAATTCATCGCATCTTCACCCTGTGCGAACAGGAATATGGGTGGCGATAATATACACTAGTATCCGAAAGTTAAGCATAAGTTGCGAATAAGCAGGGCAACAGGAAATAGACCGCAAATCGCACGACATATGAACCTACCAACCTTACGTGTTCACTCTGTATAGGAAAAGAGTATTCCCTTCGTTAACTAGCGGCGTAACAGCAAGGTAAACACAGATAGTGCCTGCACCCAATATTCCCTCAGTCATATTTGTCCTGTTATAGTGTGCGGAGTGTAGCCACGTGGTGAACGTGACATTATAATGGCACAACAATGCCATTTGGGCCCCGTTTTGCAGGGTAGAATACTCGGCCGCCTGGAAGCAGGCCAGAAACAGACCGAAGTCGCCGTATCCTTGAATGTGCCGGAAAGTGTCATTTCCAGGCTTTGGAGACTATTTCGAGACACAGGAGATGTTAGTCGTAGACCAGTAACAGGTCGACCAAGAGTAACCACCCCAGAGCAGAACCGATATCTGGCCTTAACCGCCCGACGAAATCGAAATGCACCTGCAAGACAATTGTCGGCGGAGCTTGCAGCCGTCTCAGGGGTTGCCGTTTCCCGGCCAACTGTGTACCGGAGGCTCAGAACAGCAGAGCTGTTTGCCAGACGCCCAGCGGTGTGCGTCCCGCTCACTCCAGCACAGAGACGGGCCCGTTTACTGTGGAGCCGTCAACGTCAAAACTGGACCAGGAATGAATGGAGGCATGTGCTCTTCACAGATGAATCCCGCTTCCGTTTGCAGACCGATCCCGTCGCACATTACTGTAATCTGGGGAGAACCGGGTAGCCGATACAACCACAGGAACATCGTGGAACGGGACCAGTATGGTGGTGGTGGTGTCATGGTGTGGGGCAGCATCATCTTGAATGGCCATACGGACATGCACATCTTCATGGGTGGTCCGAGGAACACCGTGAACGCTCGGAGATACAGGGATGAGGCACTGAGACCACATGTTCAACTCTTCGGAGGTGCGGTTGGTCCAGGCTTCCTCTTAATGGACAATAATGCCCGACCGCACCGCGCTGCTCTGGTGGATGAATTTCTGGCTGGGGAAGACATTCATCGCATGGACTGGCCAGCGAGGTCACTGGATCTGAAACCTATAGAACATGCCTGGGATGCATTGGGGAGGCGAATTGCATCACGTCCGCCTTCACCAAGGACCCTCCAAGACCTTCACATTGCCCTTTCTGAGGGATGGGGTCGACTGCCACATGAGTTCTTGGACCATCTGATAGAGAGCATGCCACATCGCTGCGAAGCATGTGTGGTCGTTAGGGTAACCGTACCCCTATTAACAGCATGTTTTGTTGTGTAAGACATTGCAAGTTTTGTTAGTTATTGTCCAAGGTTTACCTTAGATGTCAGAACCTTTCTGGACAAGTTGTGTGACAGATGGTGTGTGATTGAGCTTCCGTTTGTTCAGCAATCCGTCTGACATTCCTATCAGGCGTTTGGTTGGTTGAATTGTTCCTGCGACAACGCGGGCATGTAACCCCGTGTACTTTGGGTGTGTGTAGAATCTGTCTGATAACCGGTATTAATTGTGATGACTGTATTAGTGTGTGTTATCTGTTTATAATTCAAGTAAGGACTGCAGACGATCATTTCAAGGACCTTCTACTTTCGCCACCAAATGCTACCATCCACGACACCTAGCTGTGAAATTGGCTACTAGTAGATGCCATCGTAACCAGTGACCCTATCAGGTGGTATGGCCTCTTTTAGTGATTATGCTTAACTATTGGACGCTAGTGAACATATTCCTGTTTGGGACATCATGGTCCTTAGCCTCGTTAACTTGGGTATGAGTTGGATTGGTGTGATAAACTGCGTTACTGTTGTGACTGTAATAGTGTTTGGCCCATCTACTGGTGTAGCCACTAGAGTTCTTGGCTCTCACCCCGAAGGTCTGGGTTCGATTCTTGGTTCAGCCAAAATTATAATTCTGTTCTCAGAGCTCGAAAGGGGTACATTTAGCATCGTGTGGAAAAACTGAGAAGAGGTGAGTTTGATTCCCACGTCAGACACTCTGGAAGTGGTTTTCTGTGGTTTCCCATTTCTACTCCAGGCAATTGCCGGGATGGTTCCCTACTTAAGGCCACGGCTGCCTCCTTCCCAACTCTCCCTTGAATCACAAATACACACACAACTACGGACACCACAATAATACAGGTTATCAGACCGCGATGTCCAAGTACCTTAAATGAAATAACAAGAATAATATAATGTTTGTAAGTATTGTATTTCAGTCTAGGATTGCGGAAGGTGCCTCGGGGCTTGAATACGTTATGATCCCGGCATTATCATGGAACATGAAATGAAGAGTGCCGGCCCCGTGGTGTTGGAGTAGCGCGCTTGCCTCTCACCCGGAGGCCCCGGGTTCGTTTCCCGGCCCCGTCAAGGATTTTAGAAACTGACTTGAGGGCTGGAACGGGGCGCACTCAGCCACGTGAGGACATTGAGTAGCTGTCCGACAGTGAGGCAGCGCCTCGGTCACGAAACCAAGATTAACGGCCGAGGGGTCCCGATGCGCTGATCACGTGTCACCCCAATATCTGCAGGCCAAATGGCAGGGCAGTGGTCGCTTGGTAGGCCTAGGCCCTTCATGAGCTGTAGTGCCAGGGGTTATTGTTATTTCACCATGAAATTAAGGGTAAAACCCTTACTCTGCATAGCCACTGGATTGGAACCTCCCTCACAAGTTAACCTGGGGGCGTAGTTTAGTGCGTTAAATCACTCACCATGACTGAGACGGAGGGCTGCTGCAGCAAGTCCGGAGATCGAAGGTTCGAATCCCGGCGCTGACAGTGCCTATCCTTTGTGTGGGTTTTTCTTGTTTCTTTTCCACACTCCCTAGAAGCAAAATCTGAGATAATACCTTAGTTTAAGACTCAGGGCACCTAGCCCATCCCTGACCCTAATAATTTCAGTTACAGTTGTTTTTAATTCATTTAGAGTTTTGCGACATAGTGGTCATTCAGCCCCATGTTGTCTGATAGCCTGCGTTATTGTGGTGTCTGTAGGAGTGTGAGCATTTGTAATGTAAGTGAGGATTGGGAAGGAGGTGGTCGTAGCCTCAAGTTGGGAACCATATTGGAATTTGCCTGGAGTAGAAGTGGGAAACCAAGGAAAACCACTTCCAGGATGGCTGAGAGGGAAATCTAACCCACCTTTTATAAGTAGGGGCCGATAACCTAGATGTTAGGCCCCTTAAAACAACAATTATCATATTCATCAACCTTTTATAAGTGTTGCCACACGAGGCTGAGTGGACCCCGTTCCTACCTTTAGACCAGAATTAAATTTCCTGGCCGAGCCAGGATCTCCAGGGCGACAGCCACTACACACAGTACTACAGTTATTATTATTATTAAACTATTATTATTATTATTCTTTTATGTTCGACCATGACTATTACATGTCAGAAAACTGTATCATAATGATGGTCATTATAACACTATTTTTCACTGTAAAACAGTTTCTCCCACCAATCAGAGCTCAAGAAACAGTTGTTTGACCAATTAGATAAGGATAGCATCGCACCTGCACTGAGTTCCAAGGCCTTCTGATTTAAATTTCAATGCGTTGCCTAGTGTCATAGTGGGGTAATCGAGGAGGCCTTGGACAAATACAAGGCATTCTCTGCGTCTCATGCGCTCTGTTCAGTACATAAAACTGGCGAAATCTCGACAGATATTTATGAATATTTATGTTCGAACATAAAATAGTTATAATACTTATCGTCGAACATAAACAGTCGTATGCAACTCGCCTATAATGGTAATTAAGACACTCGTATGGAAATTATAAAACTCGCATACGCTCGTTTTTTAAACATACTCGTGACTTAATTATTGCCATTATAGGCTCGTTGTATAATGTACTAATTTTTATTATAATTTTTATTATTATTATAACAACATTTTTGGCCTTATGGACAGTGTTTGAACTCGAAAATCTCACGATGACACAATTTTCTCGTCTTTCCCTTATACTTCTTCTCTTCCCCAAATCTCTTCATCCTTTGACTCTGTTCCTGTTTCCTTTGTTCTGTCCGCAATGTTCCCGTCATCTTCTGTTCAGGTACTATTTATTTTGTATTCTTAACTTTGTATCTGAATTCTCCCGTATCGCCTATCATTTGCCTCGTGATCACTGCCTGCCTGAAGTCTTCCAATATATTATGAATTCTTCTTCTCCTTCTTCTTGTGTAACATCTTTTCACTCGGTTGCTGGATATTTTTGTGGGAGTGATTTTGAAAAATTGGACGGAAGTGGATCGGACGATCCAGCTGGCAGTGGTGGAAGTGTGGGACTATTCATAAGGCATTTTAAACTCAATTTCACGCAGGGACATTATCGCAACATGCAAAATATAAATGAAACTTAATTCCGTAAAGCAGTATTATTGGAACGTGGAAATAAATCACCATTTTGTGCATTATATTTGCGAGCTCGAAATAGCCGTGGTGTTAGCGCCTCTGACTGTGAATCTAGATATCTCGGGTTCGAATCCCGGACGGTAGAGATAATTTTTCTACCAGATTATCATTTTAAACGATATTTATCATATCAATATGACTCATTTTAACTGAATCCATATGAAATTACGTGTTGGTCTGTGAATGAAGAGGACCTGTTTATAAGGAATTTAAGGTTATGAGCGGTGTCGCGTCTATTAATCTAGTTAATCCATATCGTATTCTTTATTTGGGTTAGTGCTGGTGGAAGCTACAAATCGTCTAATTAATGAGTTCCGTATTATAAACTACAATATCTGTAAAACACTCCCTTTTATAATAGATTAATATTTGTGCCAATGATAGTATAAAATACCGGTGTATCAACAATTTCACGTGAGGTTTCTTCTATGTCAGATGTTACACATCATATGCGACTACTGTAAGGCTCGTAATTTTTTATTATTATTATTATTATTATTATTATTATTATTGTCTCAAAGATATCCCATGAAATATAAGTAGACAATGTGGCAATTATACAAACCCTAAACTACACAATAATTGCATATTACGTGAGAATGCGTTACTTCACTCCAACAGAACACAAGAGACAAGCTCTCCTGATTTCCTTATTTTGAGGAAAGCTGATGAGTTCATCAACTTTCATTGCCAGTGGGTTATATTGAACTTCGAAGATACAGGTCTAACAGAAGATAACGTCCTATTTATATGATAAAAATAAACAGTCAATCATTTCCTTATCGTAATAATTACACCCATTAGATCCTTAATTTTCATTCTAATGGTTTTACTGAATCACAAACATCCTGTCAATTGGAAAACGATTTCATTGAAAATGCGTATAGATTTAGTTAACCAGTAGGAACTCCTGGGAGCTGGAATGTTTGTGACAAAGAGCCCTTAACGGTTGACCAGTGTAGTGACGTACAGTGCACCCCAAATGTGTTATGGTCATGTTAGAAACTTGCTATATATGAGTGCATTATCTTTTAAGTGAAATAATTTTTAAGTATTTAAAATAAAAGCAATGTCAGGTCAAGGTTCAGTTTGTCATAAAGTAGGAAATGGTTTCTCTATCCATCGTCCTGATATAAGCATTTACAAGAAGAAAGAAATTCCAGCAATGACTACATTTGTTGCATTTTGTTTATTTTTTATGCATTTATTAATCAAGAGTTTAGTTCTTTTCAGTCGGTCAACACGAATGTACCCAAAAGAGCTGGGTTATGCCCTAATTCTGGAATAAATTACATGAGATTAATAAAGGGGTTTTAATAGGTAAATGTTATCTGGATCAGGTGTACGGTGTACTTTTCTTCTGCAATAAACCAAGGCCCGTATTCACGGCAGTATTAAAGGTGCCTGGACGTCCTCAAAAGACCGGGCAGCACTTAGTTTGAATGGCTTAAGGTCCACGCGTGGCAGGGAATGGTCCACGGTCTTTAATAGTTGTAGACCACCTCATTCAATAACATACATCTATCTAGTTTTGACAACACCCCACATAAACACATTGCACTGACTCCACACAACACATATGAACAAGAGGGAGAAAGGAAAAAACCAGCCTCGTTGAGATAACAGCCCATCTCACTCGACCACACCTGGAGTAACAGTGAACACGAAACTGCGCGTAGCTCCAGCAAGGAAGACAACCAAATTAGTAGTAGCCTGTAATATTAGAGTTTAACCATAGTTGATTTTTAGCCTATTTTCAATTTTGAAAAAATAGGCTTATGAGATCACCTTTTGTCCGTGTGTCTGTGTGTGTGTGTGTGTGCGGTGTGAGAGTGTGTGTCCCCTAATAACTTCTATACGGCTGGAGCGATTTCAATGAAACTCGGTAAGTTCATAGCACTACTTCGGGGGACCCCGACCGTGCCCTTCAAAATTTGTTACGTCTCACCAATCCAACTTGGCGGCTGTGCGAAATATTTCACCAGCATTCAATATCTCCGAAACTATTCCCGATATCACCCTGAAATTTTCTATGGTGATAAAGAGAACTACTAGAAGTTCACCTATGTGACTATTGAAAAACTGGTAACTACAAAACCAACATGGAGGCCACACGAATATGCGACATTTAAATAGACGTTTCTCGCGATTTAACCAACCAAACGCAATAAAACTTGGTACATTATATGTTTATACACATTGTAATGCACCGACATCAAACTTCGTTCAATTGTTTACATAACCACAAGATGGCGGATGTGCGAAATATTTCACCGGCATTCTATATCTCTGAAACCATTAGCGGTATCACCCTGAAATTTTGTGCGGAGGTAAAGGGCACTACTGGAAGTTCATCTATAAGACTTTCAAAAACCAATTAACTACAAAACGAACATGGCAGCCAAGCGAATTAAGAATTTTAACAGACTTTTCTCGCGATTTAATAATCCAAACGCAATGAAATCTGGTACAGTAAATGTTTATACACATTGTAACGCACTGGTATCCAATTTAGTTCAATTGTTTACATAACCTCAAAATGGCGGCTGTGCGAATTTTAAAATTAAGTTTTTATTTCTTGTGTCATAATCATGCGATCGAAGTGAAAGTTTGAATAATGAACCTACGCAATAATTTTCCTTTAATGGTACATGACTCTATGGCCTATGCATTTAACAATCCTACATGGCGACCATCCGAATTATTTAGACGGCTCTGAATATCTACGAATATCAAACTGAATTTCTTTATGTTCATAGGGGCTATGAAAATAAGTTCACCTGTAGGACTTTAAATAACCTGGTGATCACAAATCCAACATGGCGGCGACGCGAAATATAAATATTCACATCGACGTTTGTCGCAATTTAACCATCCTAGTGCAGTGAAACTTGGTACAGTAAATCCTTATACGAATGTTAATCCACTGGCATCTAATTTATTTCAATTGTTTCCATAACCACAAGATGGCAGCTGTGCGAAATTTTAAAATCTCCTTGTTACTTCTTGTGTCCTAATCATGCGATTGAAATTTGAATGCTAAACGTACACAATAATCTTCATGTAACAGTACATAACACTGGGACCTACATATATAAAATCCAACATGGCGACCATGCGAAATATTTAGTCGGTTCTCAATATCGACGAATCTATTACAGCAATCAAACTGAAATTTTGTATGTTCATAGTGGCAGTTAACATAAGTAGGATATATGAAAATAGGCTGTATAGTTCTTCACGGAACTACTTGTTTACAACCATATAATCACTCCAAATATACAAACTCCGGATATCTATCACCATGTAGAATTTCACCAAACATCATATATACTGCATTTAGCATACACCGACAGTTGCAGTACCAATACTGCAACTAAATAATTGTACATATTGTAAATATTTTCACATGTATTTTCAAACATAGATTTTATAGCCTAAGTGTAATGGATCTGATGATGATCGCTTGACGATCGAAACTGGTCATCCTAGTGTATTTATTAATCTCATGTAATTTATTCCAGGATTATGGCATAACCCAGCTCTTTTGGGTACATTCGTGTTGACCGACTGAAAAGCACTAAACTCTTGTTTACTAAGGCAACACTGAATAAATGGCTTCAAACCCCACGACAGTATTTATTAATGTATGTATTAGTTTATGTTCGACCCTCACTATTATGTGTCAGATAACTGTATCATAATGATGGTCATTATAACACTGTTTTCCATTATGATACAGTTTCTCCAGCCAATCAGAGCTCGTTCATTGACCAATTAGGTAACGATAACTTCGCGCATGCGGTCAAAATCCAACATGTCGGACATAAACACAACATCGAACTATAATAAATTACCGACATGGAATACCCACCGTCCATATGTTCGCGTAAATAAACTGGCGAATATAAGACAAGAAATAGCACTGTACCTTAAAATCACCAACACTAATTTCTACACAGCGCATTGTCTTCAACTGACACCGGTGACAATATTACTGAGGGACGGCAGATGTTAACATATGGTTTGCATATGGCATTGCAAACACACAGAGCGCATGCGTCGGTCGTTCAAAGCTCTTCAAAGGCAGAGATATAACACCCAACGCTCGCTCTGCGATCACAAAATTCCAGTAGCTGACTCTCAACAGATATTTATGAATATTTATGTTAAAACATATAATAACGTTATAATTATCGTCGAACATAAACAGTCGTATGCAACTTGCCTATAATGGTATTTAAGACACTCGTATGGAAATTATAAAACTCGCATACGCTCGTTTTATAAAAAAATACTCGTGTCTTAATTATAGCCATTATAGGCTCGTTGCATAATGTACTATTATTATATTAGTTTATTTATACATTCACTATTTAATTAATTCAATTATTCATTTACTTATTCATACATTTCTTTCGTTCTTTCTCTTAATTTGTTTAGGCCTATATACTTTTCTTTCTTTCTATTTTTCTTTCTTTCTTTCTTTCTTGCTTTCCCTCTTTATATTCCTTATTCTATTTGTCTGCTTGCTTCTTTGTTTACATACATTGGTGTACACCTCGGGATGGAATTGTCACTGGAAGGAGTAAGTCATATCAAATACTTGTAAGAATGCATGCACGACCACACCTCATGCTAGCTGCCTTGCACTCGATTATGACTATTCAAGTCAAGTGTAAAACATATTGTTGATTTGAATTGAGCATTCATAATCTCTGAAAACAAGGGTTCGCCAGAAGGTTCGTCCGAAATCTATGTAGGCCTATGTAGCCCAAATTCTTGAATGAAAGGGGATAACATTCTTGGTTTATAAGGGTAAAAATTCTTGAGTGAATTTGAAACATTCTTGAGTGAAGCTGAACTTTTCACACTGCTTCAATAGGTTATTATGTCAGTAATAATTAGTTATTGAGAGTTGTATGCAGACAACAGTTCTAGGAAACTTAAGGGTATTTACTTTCAAAGTTCTACGCAGACTACAGTCCCAAGTTTGTCATTGAAGGGTTCGTTCTTCTATTTGTCAGCACATACGAGAACGAACGTTCACAGTCAACATTACAAGCTGGAATCCATATAACTTGGAGAGCTGAGTCCACAAAATCACTATGACCTTCTCGTATCGTTACCAAAGCTTCTCGGACTAAAAATAAGGACTATTTTTAACAATGTCCATCAAATCGCGGTATGAATGAACGGCTACATCAGGTGATGTATTCTTTAAAATTGACACCTGATTAAAGAGAGGTTCTAAATTGCTTTCACTTGTTTCAATGTATAGCAAATTCTGTTTGTAAAACAGATCTAAGAATGGTTGAAGAAGTTTACTCACAAGATCTCTCAGCATTAATTTATCTAGTTTAACCTCCATTTGCCACTCTTCATTTCAGTGACGGCCTTCTCTCTATGTTGGCTTTTCAGCTCACGTAAGTTCTGAATTAGCACATCACTGAACGTACCCTCCGAAACCACTGCTAGCCGTTTCTTGAGGTTTTACAGCTTAGGGTAAACTTCGCCAGCGATTGGCTTTTGTCTCAAAATCAGTCAGCTTTGGCTTCAGCAGAGAAGATAACGACTTCACAAAATTAGCCTCTGTATGAATGATTTTCCACACATCTTTATTAGAGGCATGATTGTCCGTAGAAGCAGCATTGAAAGTTTCTCCTTCCTCTGATTTAAGGAACTCAAAGAGAACTTCCCAATGGTCTGAAAACCATTCTACTGATTCCAGCCAAGAGTTCCACCTAAATGGAACAGGGAGAGGGTAAGGACCTGCCTTGGAGCATACGCATACTCATGATATATTTTATAAATCGATTATCCTCCCAGCTCGGATTTTCCCACGGACTCAGTGAGGGATCATTCCTCTACTGTCACAAGGACGGTGTCAGGGAGCTGAACACACCTTGCCAGCAGATACAACTGGGGATAGTGATAGGCCGATTGCCCAGGAGACCACTAACTTGAATCTAATTAAGGAAGTATCAGGTAATGGAGTGGGAAGGAAGGCGGTCGTGGACCTCGTGAATGGACCATCCTGGCATTTGCCTGGTGTTGAAAACGGGAAGCCACGAAAACAATTTTCAGGACTGTTGAGGTGGGATTCAAACCCACGCGTTAGCACTTTAGAACAGCTTTGCCGGTATGATATAAATAACAATTATATATTCATTGAAGAATGCACGGAATATGAATGTTATATAATAATTATTAGTAAGAGGGATTACTTTAACCATGGTATATGGGTATTTAAATTGGTAAAATTTGGCAGAAAATAAGAGTTTTAAAATGCAATATATAGCTACTACAATTGTCAAAATAACTTTCTTTAATTAGACGATGCATTCTTTTACGTCTCTTTAGATGTGTTACTTTTGTGCTGGATTCTACAGATAGGTGCTGTTTCAAATTCACGTTTGTCATAATCAGCCGCATAACAGAAGCCTCCGTGGCTTAGACGGCAGCACGCCGGCCTCTCACCGCTGGGTCCGTGGTTCAAATCCCGGTCACTCCATGTGAGATCTGTGCTGGACAAAACGGAGGCAGACAGGTCTTTCTCCGGGTACTCCGGTTTTCCCTGTCAAAATGTCATTCCAGCAACACTCTCCACTATAATTTCATTTCATCTGTCATTCATTTAATCATTGCCCCAGATGAGTGCGTCAGGCCTCGGCAGCCGGCACAGTTCATATCCTCGCCGCTAATTGGGGGCTTCATTCATTCCATTCCTGACCCTGTCGGAGACTGGAAAAAGGCTGTGGATTTTCATTTTCATCGGAGAGAACGGTCTCCATCATGCATATTTGAGTGGCAGTGGAACCAACAAGAAGAACAATGTATTGCAAATGCAACCTTGTAAAGAACACTGTGTGTCAACTCCTGGACTTAAATTACTATTATTACCATAGATTATGAAAAGAGTGCTTTGGAACTTAGCCATCTTAGAAGTGGTTATGGTTTCTCATGTGTGCCTCAGGCGTCCAGCTTGTGGTGTAGTGACTAGCATTCTGGCAGTCACCAGAGAGGTCCGGGTTTGATTCCTGGCTTGCCAAAATATTTTAATTTAATTTAATACTAGAATGGGGTTCTCTCAGCCTAGTGTTACCACTGAGAAGAGGTTGATTCGATTCCCAACTCAGTCATCTTAAAAGTACTTCCGTGTGTCCCTTCCTCTCTAGGTGAACGCCGGGATTGTACCTAAATTAAGACCACGGCCGCCTCCTACCCAAATCGTAGCCATAATTACCAAAACACACTCTAGTACAGTCACCACAATGATACTGATTATTGTACACCCAGGTACACGGGGTTGAATTACCAAGCCCCTAAATGCAGCAACAACAACATATTACCTGTTCGTCAATAACTGTAATGAGGTCCGAGGTCTCAATTCTCGGTTGAGTGTGATGCCCAGGTGAATAGTGTTTAATGCATTTCTCGTGCTTGTGGTGAAGGAAAGGCGATTATCTAGCAGTAAATACGGTGATATCGGCCTCACGTAATGCATAACCAATAATCGTTAGTGCATAGCAGTGTTATCCTACAATTTGAAGTACGCAGCGATCTTGGGAATATATTAGAGTCTCGGTAATTCCAGGTGAAAGGGATCGAGCATACTTCGATTTGTTGAGAAACTCGCAATTAAGAAAAAGTAGACTTATGAGATCGATCCGGGCAAATGTGTGTCTGTCTGTTTGTCTGTCTGACCTTCTGTCTGTGTGTCTGTCTGTCTGGCTGGCTGTGTGTGTGTCCCCCTATCAACTCCTAAACGGCTGCAGCAATCGAAACAAAATTTGTTAAGATTAAAGAAATGATGCCAATGCTGCTAACTGCTGAAAAATCGCAATTTAAATTTGAGCTCCATGTTGGATATCTTGGAAGGTATGAATGGGAGCTATTTAAAAATTGGCACACGTATAGACAATAATATTTCAGTTTAATTTCCAGGAGGCCATACTTGGCAGTGTTGCCAAAATGATTATAAGCCTGCTGATAGGTCCAATTTCTTAATGCATATAACTTCTACACTATCAATTGGAATTCAACCAAATTTCGTATGTGCTATGTGTACATAACCAGACATGACTGAGCGTATTCTTAAGAGCCAAAAGGGATGCCAACTGTTAATAAATGCTCTCAATTTATTTTATCCAAATACCAATATATCAGAAAGTATGCACGCCGACAGCTTTAAACTATGCACACTATTTCGATATTACCAACTTAATTTCGTCATTATTCTAGATAGATCCATAGAGATTAATCATTGGCATGATTTTAAATTTTAAGAAAAGTAGGCTCTTTAGTTCCTCACGGAACTCCTTGTTTCAGCTCTAATAGTGAATGTTGCGTGACGCAGTCGGTAGAGGCGCTGAGCCTCTAACTGGAAGCGAGAGGGTTCGATCCCCACCCAGGTAGTGGTTTTTATGAAACAAAACTACCACTTTTGGAAACGCAAATAGCCCTGGGGTTAACTCAGCCTACACTAGAAATGAGTACCAGGGTAATTCCTGGGAGCAAAGACGGCCGGGCGTGGAGCTGACAACTCCATCCCATCTAGTGTAGTGCCGGTGTCACAAAGTGGAAGCCTCTACCTTCCACTACTCCCAGGGCCTCCATGGCCTGTACGGAGTTGGCTTTCTTCTTCGATTTGTTAATAGTGAATAGACTACTGGTAGCAATAGCAGACTCCGTCAAAAACTTATAAGGTGCGTTCAAAAAGTAACGAGCCGGAGGCTGGAATGCGCAAAACGGTGACGACATCGGCTAATCGTGGCGTGTGTAACGAGGTGTGGTTCCGACCAGAGCGTGGAAGGTCACATCCCGTCGCTAGAGGGCACACGTGCACGTCACGTGACGATACAAAGTGAGCAGCAGCATGCATCAATCGTCCTACGCTGCCAGTCGTATTGCAAACAGTGACATGTAAGCGTCAACCGAAGAGCAAATATGTGTTGTTCGGTTTCTGACAGCGGAAGGAGTAGGGTGAACGGACATTCATCGCCGAATGTTACAAGTGTACGGCGAACACTGCATGTCCCTTGCAAGGGTCAAGGCGTGGCACAAGCGCTTCAGGGAAGGACGGGTGTCGTTAGCCGATGATGCCCGGTCTGGGGCACCCCCCTACATTACCGATGACAACGTTCAGCTGGTTGATGCACTCATTACCCAGAACCGCCGAGTGACAGTGAACGCCAAATCCGCCGTAGTCGCTCCACGACAATGCACGACCTCATACGGCCAACAGAGTCGCGGCACTCCTGCAGAAATTCAAATGGGAGGTTCTCGGCCACCCTCCATACAGTCCAGACCTCTCTCCCTGTGATTACGCCATGTTTGGTCCCCTGAAAAGGGCTCTGCGGGGCCAACGATTCACCTCGAACGCCGACGTTCAGCTGTACGTGCGGAACTGGTTCACATCCCAGCCCAGGGAATTTTATGAGACAGCCATTCACCGCCTCGTGTCACAGTGGGACAAGTGCCTCAACATCCCGGGCCAATACTTCTAACATACAGGTACTGGTTTCTGTAATGCCTCCGGCTCGTTACTTTTTGAACGCACCTTATACAAGCCAACATGTTCGAACTTGACCAGAAATGTAGGGAGTGTGGTGTGAAGATCAACATTTCAACGACGAATATTATGTTGGCAGGGAAGAAACGCAGAAATATAGAATGTCCGATAGGAGAAGCTAAATAGAAGCAGATGGAACATTTTAAATACTTGGGCTGTGTATTCTCTCAGGATGGTAGATTGGGGGAGAATATGGTCGAGGTGTGGGAAAGCCAATGTAGAGAGTTCTTAGTTCCGATCTACGGTATTCTGTAAATAAAAATAGAACTTACAGAAGTGGCCAAATTATTATGGCAACAGAGCCTAATTCTTTTTGCAAATTAAGATTTTATTTGAGTCCGAGTCTCCATTGCAAGATACCTTTTGGTTGTATTTTGTCATACCGATACAGTGTTCGTCAACTCTGCTACAAGGATGTTTTACGAACCAACATCGTATGCAATTACCCATTTAATTTTAAAGCACATTTATCTTATTTTATTTTCTATTAAACAATAGACATTAAAGACCAATCTCTAAGGAAGAAAAACGTCCGCTCTCGGAACTTACCCACTCCTAAAATTAAATCTGTCGCCGTATCTTATTTTGTTACGAGTAGGCCTATTGTGTGGCATACGAATGTCTTAAATAGAAGGAATTACAGTATTACATAGCAAATCATCGCCTGGAAAGCATTAATTTAATTAATCTCCAGCCGCATTAGCTCAATTGGTGGTCTGATTAGGGTGCCACAAAAACACATTCTCTTCATCAGGCTGCAGAAAATCTATTCATTGGTGAAGATACTGTAAACCAATTAATAAGGAAGTTGGTTCTATTCAGCTTTACCATAATAATTTGGCTTCCTGTGTAGTGTAGCGACGAAGCTCTCCCTACATCGCTCAGTATTGCTGTATGGAAGTGAGAGCTGGGCAGATTCAGGATATCTGATACATAAGCTAGAAGTAACTGATATGAGGGTAGCACGAATTATTGCTGGGACAAATAGATGGGAGTATTGGCAGGAAGGTACTCGCAATGAAGAGATAATAGTACATTATGCAACGAGCCTATAATGGCAATAATTAAGACACGAGTAAGTTTATAAAACGAGCGTATCCTAGTTTTATAATTTCGATGCGAGTGTCTTAATTACCATTATAGGCGAGTTGCATACGACTGTTTATGTTCGACGATAATTATTATAACTATTTTATGTTCGAACATAAATATTCATAAATGTCTGGAGATTTCGCCAGTTTTATGTACTGAACAGAACGTAGGAGACGCACAGAATACAATGTATTTGACCATGGCCTCCTCGATTACCCCACTATGACACTAGGCCACGCAGTGAAATTTAAATTAGAAGGCCTTGGAACACAGCGCAGGTGCGATGCTATCCTCACCTAATTGGTCAAACAACTGTTTCTTGAGCTCTGATTGGTGGGAGAAACTGTTTCATAATGAACAAGTAGTTCCGTGAAGAACTATACAGCCTATTTCCATATATCCTACTTATATTAACTGCCACTATCAACATACAAAATTTCAGTTTGAATGCTGTAATAGATTCGTATATATTGAGTACCGACTAAATATTTCGGATGGTCGCCATGTTGGATTTTATATATGTAGGTCCTAGAGTTATGTAATGTGACATGAAGATTATTGTGTACGTGTAGCAATCAAACTTCAATCGCATGATTAGGACACAAGAAGTAACAAGGAGATTTTAAAATTTCGCACAGCTGCCATCTTGTGGTTATGGAAATAATTGATATAAACTAGATGCCTGTGGATTAACATTCGTAAAGGGATTTACTGTACCAACTTTCACTGCACTCGGATGGTTAAATTGCGAGAAACGTCC
This sequence comes from Meconema thalassinum, assembly GCA_946902985.2. NCBI lineage: Eukaryota > Metazoa > Arthropoda > Insecta > Orthoptera > Tettigoniidae > Meconema > Meconema thalassinum. The sequence continues at coordinate 146,866,293 of OX336391.1, forward strand.
ATGCGAATATTTATACTTCGCGTCGCCGCCATGTTGGATTTGTGATCACCAGGTTATTTAAAGTCCTATAGGTGAACTTACGTTCATAGGCCCTATGAACATAAAAACATTCAGTTTGATTGCTATAATAGATTCGTAGATATTCAGAGTCGTCTGAATATTTCGGATGGTCGCCATGTTGGATTGTTAAATGTATAGGCCATAGAGCCATGTACCATTAAAGGAAAATTATTGCGTAGGTTCATTATTCAAACTTTCACTTCGATTGCTTGATTACGACACAAGAATTAAAAACTTAATTTTTAAATTCGCACAGCCGCCATCTTGAGGTTATGTAAACAATTGAACTAAATTAGATACCAGTGCATTACAATGTGTATAAACATTTCCTGTACCAGATTTCATTGCGTTTGGAACATTAAATCGCGAGAAAGGTGTATTTAAAATTTTCAAATTCGCTTGGCCGCCATGATCGTTTTGTAGTCAACCGCTTTTTGAAAGTCTTATAGATGAAATTCCAGTAGTGCCCTTTATCTACGTACAAAATTTCAGGGTGATACAGCTAATAGTTTCTGAGATATAGAATGCCGGTGAAATATTTCGCTCATCCGCCATCTTGTGGTTATGTAAACAATTGAACCAAGTTACATGTCGGTGCATTACAATGTTTATAAACATATTCTGTACCAAGTTTTATTGCGTTTGGTTGGTTAAATCGCGAGAAACGTCTATTTAAAAGTCGCAAATTCGCCTGGCCGCCATGTTGGTTTTATAGTTTCCAGTTTTTCAAAAGTCACATACGTGAACTTCCAGTAGTTCCCTTCATCAACGTAATAAATTCCAGGGTGATGTCGGTAATAGTTTCGGAGATATTGAATGCTGGTGAAATATTTCGCACAGCCGCCATGTTGGATTTGTAATACGTAACAAAATTTGAAGGGCACGGTCGAGGTCACCCGGAATAGTGCTATGAACTTACCGAGTTTCATTGAAATCGCTCAAGCCGTTTAGAATTTATTAGGGACACACACACACACCTCACACCTCACACACACACACACACACACACACACGCACACACACACACACGGACAAAAGGTGATCTCATAAGCCTATTTTTTCAAAATTGAAAATAGGCTAAAAATAGTGTGATAATGACCCTTATTATGACACAGTTTACAGAGATATAATATTTACATTTTGACATCGTCCAACATGAAGAAATTAACACGCTAGATGAAGCTGTTCATATGAGTCAACTCAGATGGTGGGGTCATGTGATGAGAATGGGGGAGGAGAGATTACCTAAGAGGTTTATGAGTTCGGCTGTAGAAGGTAAGAGAAGTAGAGGTAGACCTAGCGGACCGAAGGTTAGATTCAGTATTGAACGATTTCAAAGTGAGAGGTGTAGAAGCAAGGGAGGCCGCAGTGCTAACTGCTAATAGGGGATCATGGAGGCAACATGTTCGCAAACATAGGCTTGCAGACTAGACTGGACACTGAAAGGAAAAACAGTCTCAAATGAAAAAGTATGTATTTGTTAATGTATGCATAGTGAATAAAATCAAAGCATTAACAGTCACGTGCACAAACAATATGGAGGGCAGCGACTTTTTGTGGGTTTGACATTGTTTTGTAGAGCTATTTCGTCTTGTATATTTGGATCTGATGATGCTCGCTTGACGAGCGAAACATGCCATCCATAACAAAGGTACATTTTTAAAATCACATGTACTTTATCTTCAGGTTGTTTTTTACTTTTGTTATATTGTGTTGACCGACTGAAAAGTTGGAATATCAATTGTCACGTGGGAATTAAACCTGGACCTCAGGGATGACAGTAAAAATGCTACCCACTACACCACGAGGAATTGATTACCAATGTTCTATTATACAGGGTGGATTCAATTAAATTTACGGTACTTGCGAGGGCCTCCCGGACAAACATGTGATCGTAGGACAATGACACAGTGTGGAAACCTTCGGCAGGACATGCGCAAGAGATATAATGAATAAGCCATTGAAAGGAACACATTTGTTTAATGGCGTATCCTGTTGACAGTCCGGCTTCGGTGGCGTAGTTGGTAGCATGCTGAACTGCTATGCCCAAGATAGCGGGTCCAAACCCGGCCGAAGTCGTTGTATTTTTAAGGACGTTAAAAATCCTTCAGTATGCCTTCATTCGAAGGGAAAGCGGTCCCATGTCATAGATTTATGGCATGTAAAAGATCCTTCCACAGACTAAACTTGTGTAGAGCTAACTTTCTAGGTTGGATTTCGTTGGAACGCTCTATCCAAGTTCCAACGTTCACCGCAAGAATCATTGACATCTGGTAGCGGAAGTTGGAACTACTTGAAATTGAACGGAACGTGTAGCTCACCCTCTGGGTGTCCGCTGGAAGCAGCTACAGACTCTGGCGAGGCGAACATGTCCTCGGACACTCCCGGCAATAAAAGCCATACGATAAATAAATAAATAGTCCGGGTTACAAACGATTCATCCACGACAGCCTGGAACCGCATCGTCGGCTAATCGTCCCCCACTGCGTGGCCACCAAGATCCCCAGATTTGAACCCGTGTGATTTCTGACGGTGGGGTTACCTTAATGACAGGGTGTATCAAGGGGACACTGACACATGTTGGCGTTTGAAGGTGAGCATCGCGAGGGAGGTAGCCAGCATCCCACCTGAGATGTTGCGGGCAGTGGTGGAGCACTCGCTAGTGCGGATCCAGGCTGTTGAGCAGGTTTGTAACATGGACTGTCAACATGGTACACCATTAACACCTGTTACTCTCTCATGTGGAAATTAAAATGTGTTCCTTTCAAAGGTTTATTCGTTATGTCTCTTCCGCATGTCCTGCGAAAGGTTACCACACCGTTTCATTGTCCTACGAATACTCGTTTGTCCGAGGAGCCCTCGAAAGTAGCGCAAGTTTAATTTTAACCACCCTGTTTTTGAAGGAAGAGTGTGTGTGGCAACACAGTAGCAGGTACGCGATGAGACCACGAGTCTCCAAGGAGATATAAGGAGTGCTATACTAATGAAAGTGCTCACACCAAATCCAACTTGCTAATGCTCAAGCGGCTGTAATCTCAAGCACTGCTCTTAGCTCTGGTTTCGCCTTGGGGAATACATTGACCAGTGTTTAAGTTGGCTGTGGGTTACGCACCTTCAGATCTTCTGAGGGGTTATTGCACCTTGGATGTACCAGCATGTACATAGCATGGCGAATAGAAATAAACAGTGTCATCACTCCGCTTCTTAAGCATAGTAGTTCTTGGTTCAGCCAGTGTGTGGTGCGGAAGTCGCCCCGAACCATAAGCACGCGTGTCAAATAGCCCACGAGGTTAGTACTGTAATATCCTGTGCGCGAGAAGTCATATTATGTGAGGGAATTTGTTTCTTTGTAATAGTTTACGAATGTCTGTGCAGTGCTTTGTGTGTGCAAACAACTAAATTTTCTGCTGTTTCGGGAAAATGTCATACTGTTTCGTTCCTGGATGTAAATCGGGTTAGGAAGAAAATCTGATGGTAGACATTTTTTCACACCACCAAAAGAAACAAATCTCTTTGCGAAATGGGCAAGAGTTATTCCGCGGAAAGATAGGCAATTGTCGATCAAAAGTAGAATCTGTGACGTGCGTTTTTCGGAAGATTTCATTATTATAAAGACGGACTCTTTCGTAATGAACTGTGTGAACGTGTAACTTCCTCGCGTGGAGTGGAAATTAAAACCAGCATCCACTACCTCACATTTTTCAAAATTTACCGAAATATCTGTCCACTGATGTAAAATCATGGCCTGTTTGCCGTCTCTTGATGAATGCAGTACATTTGCATTTGTCTGTTGGCACAGGCTAGAGTAAAATGTGGATTTTCATCGATATCTCAGTCTCGCTCATGGCTGCAATTATATGGAAGCTACTGAGGTATGGGTGGTGCTTGGTCTAATGACATTCAGGGTACAGTCAGTGGCTGTGGATGCTGTGAATGGTTCAACTCATAGGGTTAATGCTGCTGTTCTGACTCGGTGAGGAAAGCAATGACAAACTACCTCACTCCTCATCTTGCCTAGTACGCCTCAGTATAGCGCTGCCTTGGGATTTTGTGGGTATCTACCCACATAAACAAACGGCGGTGCTTTTTGAGGATCCAACCAACCATCGGGCTGACTACCTAACAGACAAACAGACAGATAACTTAGATGTAAAATCACGAAAGACGCCTAGTAGGATATGGAATGAAGGCAGCCTTCCATGGTTACTTGTTCTACTTCGTGCTATCCTTACCTAAAATATATAATCCGTCTTAATAATAACAGGCCTAAAATAATAATAGTTGTTGATTCTTTTGGGACTTTGCGAAATTGCGGTCACGTAGCCCCGTGTGCTTGGTGTGTTTAGAATTTGTCTGATAACCTGTGTCATTGTGATGTCTGCAGTAGTGTGTGCATTTGGAATTGAGGTAGGTTTTGGATAGGAAGCCGCCGTGGCCTTCAGCTAGGTACCATCCCGGTATTTGCCTGGAGTAGAAGTGGGAAACCACGGAAAACCACTTCTAGGATAGCTGAGGAAGGAATCTAACGCGCCTCTTATCAATTTTGCCTCACGAGGCTGAGTGAATACCGTTCCAGCCCTCAGACCAGAATTATATTTCTTGGCAGAGCTGGGAATCGAACCCAGACCTCCGCGGTCATAGCCAAGAATGTGACGGGCATATAATAATAACAATGGCCACCCTGCCAATAAAATAAACGGCCATCCAATTCTTCGCGTTCGTTACCGTCCTCCTGATCAATATGATAGACAGTATCCGAGTCTTCGGATCTTGTTTCAACTTAGTCTTCAGTATCAGAGTCACAAATTCCTTTGATATTACCGAATAATGAACTGGCTATCTTTCAGCAGAAAGCGACACATTTCATCTGCATCCTTAGGTTTTCGTAAGGCGCAATCTCTTTACTGATATTCACTAAGGCAACGTACCAAGCCAAATAATCGGTATAACAGCACACCTGAAACTCACTGAAAGAATGTTACATCATTGGGCACGCTGGTACTATCAATCCCACACTGACAAAGTGTTACACGTGTAGAGTTATTTTAGGCTCGTCATTTCACAACTGCAGGACAATGCTTACTAAGGTATGGTGTAAGATGTCCCGAGACGATAAGATTATAACTTGAACTGTTGGATTGATATTAAAACTAAAACGAACCATGGAGCTCTCAGACCCATGCGCGACTGCCGGAAGGTTTTAAAAGATAGTTCTACATGGGGATTGAGAATATTAATAATAACTTTTTCACACTGTTATTCATAAGTCTAAACAAACATTTTTTTGTAATCAGCGTAACTGCAGCCTTCGTAAAGAGGTTTACGCAGCCCAGCGCGTATCACATTTTTGAACAGCTGACTGCGGCTGACTGTGAAGCGTTGGGGATCTGCACCGCTAGCGTTAGCCAACAGCGGAGCGCGCTTGAACTCGGTACGTGAATAACACTATGTATTCTATTCGTCTTGTAGGCCTACATAGTAAGCTTGTTAACAAATAATAGAATATTAGGAACCTCGTGTGAAGCTTTCGCACTTTGCCGTAAGGGCAATGAAATCTTGGTATGTTTCTCTCACTTTCCTCGTTAACGAGCGGCGACTCAAACGTTAGGCAGTACCATGCACCGACAATAACCATTGTTTCCTGCTGACCAATAGCAGAGGGTTCTTGACTAATAGCATGCTTGCGCTTTGACTCTACGTGGAGTCCAGAGCCCGGTCCTGACTGCCGGCTCGCTTGTCAGGTCTCCAGTGTTGCACAGTTGCATCCAGTTCTGTCCAGTCTCGCGCCTTGCTCTGTGACTCCACGTGGGCTCCAGAGTCCGGTCCTGACTGCCGGCTTGCTTGTCAGATCTCCTGTGTTGCACAGTTGCATGCAGTTCTGTCCAGTCTCGCTGCTTGCTCTATCGCTCCACGTGGGCTCCAGAGTACGCTACTGACTGCCGGCTTGCTTGTCAGGTCTCCAGTGTTGCACAGTTGCATCCAGTTCTGCCCAGTCTCGCTGATTACTCTGTCACTCCACGTGAGCTCCAGAATACGGTCTTCACTGCCAGCTCTCCTGTCAGATCTCCAGTGTTGCACAGTTGCATGCAGTTCTGTTCAGTCTTGCTCCTTGCTCTGTATTCCAACGAGGGCTCTAGAGTTAGGTCCTGACTGCCGGCTCGCTTGTCAGGTCCCCAGTGTTGCACAGTTGCATGCAGTTCTATCCAGTCTCTCTGTTAGTTCTGTCACTCCACGTGGGCTCCAGATTCCAACTCGCCTTTCAGGTCTCCAGCGTTGCACAGTCTTGTCTTAGGTACATGTTGTTTGTTCATCTGTGCATACTAAATCAGTTGCTTCATCTGCACGTTGCTATAAGAACGCAAACCTTAGTTACCATGCATATCTAAGCTGCGCACTGTTTGTTTCATTACGAATGTATTTGCCTGGTATAGTGTTGAACGATGGAAAGTGTAAATTTACCGTGAATGGAAACTTGCAGAGATGGAAGAGAATGAGTTTCAAATATTTATTCTCGACCACGCCATTCTCCTCGAGAACTACCGTACAAAGCGTTTCATTGGTTCAATGAAACTGTAAAGTCAGAAAGTCTTAAACATATCCATGAATATATGCTTTTCATTCCTTCAGCCTTCAGTCTTTTGACTGGTTTGATGCAGCATTCCATGGCTCTCTGTCCTCAGCTAATCGTTTCATCTCTACATAGCCACCACACCTTACATCCCAGGCAATCTTTTCAACATATTCTAACCTTCATCTACATCTGAGTTTTTGTTCTCAACCCTTCCTACCATAACTAAGTATGCTATTCCTGGGTGTCTTAATATGTGTCCTACCAACATATCTCTTATCTTCATTAGCAGTCACCAGAAGCATCTCTGCTCTCCCACTCGTCCTAATATATCATCATTTGTTACTCGATCTATCCATGTGATCTTTATCATTCTCCTGTAACACCACATTTCAAACGCATCTTCTCTGCTGTGCAAACAGTCCAAGTTTCACTTTCATAGAGCGCCACGCTCCAGACAAAGGCTTTCAAAAATGATGACTTTCTAATACCAAAATCTATGTTTTACATCAACAAATTTATTTTCTGCAGAAATGCTTCTTCTTGCCTCATCCAATCTACTTTTTATATCCTCTTTGCTTCCTCCATCGCTAGTTATTTTGCGTCCGAAGTAGCAGAGGTCTCCAACTTCCTTTAGCTTCCATTATTGGATGGAAGTCAAACTTGCTGAATATTTAATTTTCTCTAGTAAGAAATTAATACGGAACCACTCCGGCCTGGATAAGGGAAGATATTAAGGAACACTGCGAATTAGAATTGCGACGCGTGTGTCATGAATATATTCTGGAATGTGTTAAGATTGAGGTCTGTAAACCTCGAAGCCCTCGCAGATGGGGAGCCTGCGGCCAGTTACAATCTGATGTAATTTAATCTCGTAATTAACTCTCGGCTGAACATGGTAATAAAGTGTATGCGATACGATGAAAAGTTTTGTGTTAATATCCCAATTGTATTTTGAGTCTTCTTAGCTCAACCGAAGTTTCCAATAATGTTTCAAACTGAATTATGAGTTTAGGTTACGAATTTACTACAAACTCTTTTGCGGTTTGAAGTTTGAAGATTTACAATACATTTTACGGCATTATACAAAACTTATGTTGAGGTATGCTTTATACCTACATTGAATTACTAATGAACTTAGTAAATAAGTAGTGTAATTGATTTACGGAAATTATCAAACCGACAAGTTCATCAGTTGTTATCATTATATTCACATAACATCCATCACAACATGCTTACGGGCTTCAAGGGACCAAACTATAAAAAGCCTACTAGAACATCCAGATCCAATCTAGAAAGCCGAAATCACCACCCATGAATTTCCAAACGATTCGGATTATTGATAAAACTATTGTATTTTGCATTAGTTTGAATAAATTAGTTTTTAAAACCAGTTCTTTCACGTCTTTTATCAAAATACTTGGTATTATGCTTGTCATCGAGACAATGCTACGTATGAACTTGACTCAGTGTGCTTTGTTTAAAACTTAGTCTTGTTCAAGATCACAGCATCAATCAAGGTGATTTGCTTTGTGTTCTTGCTGGTCATCACTTGATATGGCCTGTTTTGAGATACCGGTCGATCATTCATAATTCCCAATATAACTGGAAGTCATACGTTTCAAGGACACTCTCTGGTCGATATTGAATATGAGGAACGTTCTTTCCTCTTAGAACTAACAACTTATCAGCCAACTTCGGATACAAGAATTTTGTAACTGCGTCATGCCATTGTTCGTGCTCCGTAGTCAGGATATGCCTGGATGCAGATGTAATACGTTATTTGTTGCTGCGGTAAACAAACGTTTGGTGCTTTTCAGTCGGTCAACACGATTGTATCCTAACGAGAGGGGTTATTCCCTAAAGGAATAGTAATGTGGAAATGATACGTGGATGATGTAATTTGCATCTACGACACTGAATTTACAAGCGAAGAAACAATTCTCCAAACCATTAATAGCCTACATCACTCAATCAAATTCACCAAGGAATCCGAAACCGATTGGAAAATAAATTACCTCGACATAGCCATTGAACGTAAAGATAATGAGCTTTCATATTCCATATTCCGAAAAGCCACACGAACTTCGCATGCAATCGATAAATCAGTTCAATAACTCCGGTACGCATGAATTAGCGGGGTTCAATTCAATGGTACTCGTATACAGGGCTTTAAACATACCCGTCTCAAAACACAATCATTATAATACGGAAATCAGAATAATCAAGCAAATTGCAAAGGAAAACGATTTTCGTCCAGGAAAATAGATGAAATTGTAGCCAGACATAAAAATAAAGATAAAACGATTCAAACGCCCTCAAGTCAGTTTCTAATATCACTGACGGAGCCGGGAATATAACCCAGGGCCTCCGGGTGAGAGGCAGGTGCCCTATTCCAGCACCACAGAGACACCTCACCCAAACCATTAGAGATCGGTAATCCCCATGTTGGGCCCCTTTAAGCACCAATTATCATCATATTTCTTATTGATGTTTTTACTAAAATTACATCTGCAAAGAAGCGTCATTTTGTAGGTTTGAAACAATGCAGAATCTGTGGAAGATGGGTACGGAAACTGAGCCCAATAGCATGCATAGCTTCAGAAATAATGTACCGTATCATGTTTTTTATATCCTCAAAATTAATAATTGTTCAGATAAGAATTTATGAGCCCAAGACTCTCCAAATTCATTCGCCTATTATTCCACACATGTGCCATAAGCATTGAAAATTTCATGAAAATTACGAGTATGGTTCCAGAGATATTCATATCATTATAGAACTCTGAGCTGAGTTCGCTGTGGTAGTTCACGTCCGATTTGAAACCAAAATATTCGTCAGATTCTGCTGTTAACCCTCGGATACTGGCGCGGGCTACAGGTGTAGCCCAGTGATTTATTTTGTTGTAGCGCAGAGTATATTTTTTGATAGGAACGTTGAGAATCTCTGTAGCTGCCTGCTGATGCTGTATTTAAGAGACGGATGTGATTCCAACTGAACCAATTGCACCAAACTGACACCAGATGCATTAGAAGTCGTCTGGGCTACAATAGTAGCCCGCGCGAGCATCGCTGCTTCAGACTTCAACGTGCAAAGGAACGTTGCCTCACAGGAGGCGGTCATGTAGATGACTTTCAAATCAGCATGCTTATGGATTTCCTGGGCTATAGATTGTAGCTAAAAGGGCAAAAATATACTTCCAAACTTCGAGAAAAGTAAATGAAAATACTGTAATTGTTCATAATAAGTGCTGATTTTCTAAGGAAATTATCTAACCTAGTTTTATTTTTGTTTAATTCCAATCCAAATATGCACTAATGAAAGTATTTATGTTTACATAAAAATAATTTATCAGTTCTAGTTCCATTAGTTTTATTTTTGTTGCAGTTTTACCAAAGATGTACGATAAAATTGAATTTTCTTCTTAACATTGTATTTTCTGTCCATATGAAGATGAATGCCTACATAAAATCTGCAGATTTAGCTTAGAATACTAATATATACTACTAGTTATCATATTATTGAAACTGAACACCAAAAATAACGTGTGTGAGTCCATCCGATTGAATAACTCTTTGGGCTACATTTTGTAGCCCGCGCGAGTAATGCTGTATCTATTACTAGCGCAAGTGTCCGAGAGTTAAGAATGATGACTTTTTCCTTTAATCTACGGAGAATCCTCATAACTCAAACCCAATGTTATAATCCTATTAGAACCCTTCTGAACCAACCGAACGGAGATTTGTCGTGAAAACCCCCTAGTGCCGACAGTGGTTCACTTGTACCGCTTCTCGGAACATCCAGTCACCATTGCTCCTTACTCGCTCAGTTTACGTGAATACCTGCAAGTGACTATCACGTGTGCAATCTAGGTGCTGTGACGTAGCTAAGTCATGTCAGTGCTCAATAACATACAAGCTGTTTGTCTGTAGACCTTATGTGTGTGCCTCATAACTTGGGTAACCCTGCAGTGTTGGCAGCCACCATATCTCATTAACAACAGGATAATGTATGTCCAATATTTAAATACATACGCGCATACATTTTCATTTGACACTTCCTCATCTATCAGAGTCCATTCTTATTAGTAATAATTGTGGCAAACGTTCCGCCTAATCAATACGGTACCTTTTATTTTAATAAATGATCACTTTTTGATCGTTGGGGACGTGTTTCGAGGCTAATTGTTTTGGCCCCTTCGTCAGCCGATATAGATCAAAATGTCGAGGAAAACAGGTGGTTGAATAGCTTAACACTAAAAAACATTCTTACCAATACACCTAATATGGTGCACCTTAAGGAAAGGAAAGGTAAGAATTTTTTAGTGTTAAGCTTTTAAACCACCTGTTTTCCTTGACAGTTTGATCTATATCAGCTAACGAAGGGGCCAAAACAATTAGGCCTGAAACATGTCCCCAATGACCACAAAGTGATCATTTATTAAAATAAAAGGTATTGATTATGCGGAACTTTTGCCACAATTATTACTTATTAGTTCATCAATACGGAACCAGCATGAACCTTTCAATTACTCGAGTCCATTTTTGTCAGGAAGCCTCAATTAGCAGTTAGCACTGCAGTCTTCTCTCCCTCTGGGGCAGATGACCTCATAGTTCCGCCCCTTAAAACAACAATAACTAACTAACTTCTCTCCCTTTATGCCCCTCAACTTGACTTCTTGAAACACTAAATCTAACTAACGCCTCATAGGTCTACCTCTGCTTCTCCTACCGTGCAAGACACTAAGCTTGTTTTGACTCAATTTTAATAACTTAAAAACCTCTTTTGTTAAGAATACATACATTTTCATTTGAGCCTAGTCTAGTCTGCAGGCCTCTGTTTGCGAACAAGTCACCTCCATGATCCCCTATTTGCTGTTTACACTGTGGCCTCCTCTGTTTCCACACCTCACTCCTTGAAATCATTCAACACTGAATCTAACCATCACCACTTAGGTCTACATCTGCTTCTTTTACCCTCTATAGTTAAAATCATTAACCGCATAGGTAATCTCTCCTCCCCCATTCTCTACACATGGCCCCACCACCATATTGACATCTAGCTTGTTCATTTCTAATTGAGCCTTTATTTCTTCATTACGAGTATCCTCCTGCCACTGCTCCCATCTATTTGTCCCAGCAATAAGTTCGCTGTGGACAGTGTTAGTGATAGCAGCTGCACAAGAACGGATGCCACATCGATCAAATAACCAGCTAAGTACTTTAATCCATTCCAAGTAACAAACACCAAACTGACCATTTAATAATCATTACAGATTATCACACTAAACAAGCAAATTTGCAGGTCATGAGTCACCACCACCAACAACAACAGCAACAACAACATCATAACAAAAACACACAAGACTAACAATCATGACAAGTTGGGGAAGTTTACAATTAACTTCTGCAACGAAATAAGTGTACATGTGAGTCGTCCAGTAGCAAAACTCGTTTAATCCACTTGTGAATAAGAATCATTTTCATGAGAAACGTTTCTCTGGACTTTGCCTCACGTATCTTTTGTGTTTGTTGTTTTCAACTTTTTTACTTTTCCTTTGTTTTTTGGTTTTGTGTTTACTTTGTGCTTTTGGGATTTACTTTTGCTTTTCTTTCTTGGTTTTGTGTTTGTTTTCTGCTTTTGCTTATTTTTGAATTTTGCATTTTGTTTCCTGTCTTTGGTTTTTGTTTTTGAGTTTGTTTTCTGTTAAATCAAAATAAAATAAAAACAAAAATAAAATAAAATAAAACATAAAACATAAAACAAAACAATTTTAAACAAAATAAAACAAAAACAAAATAAAACAAAACAAAATTAAATTAAATTAAACAAAACAAAATAAAACAAAATAAAACAAAGTAAAATAAAATAAAATAATTAAATAAATAATATTACGACATGATCCTTATTCACAAGTGGATTAAACGAGTTTTGCAGACATAGCCTGAGTGTAAGAGATCTGATGATGATCGCTTGACGATCGAAACTAGTCATCCAAGTAAATGTATCAATGTCATGTAATTATTTTGAGGGTTAGGGAATAACACCCAATACAATTGCTTACAATCGCGTTGACCGACTGAAAGTCACAAATTTCGCCAGAAATTATTCGAGCTACCCTCATATCAATTACCTCTAGTTTATGTGTCAGATAATATCATGAATACATCCAGCTCACACTTCCATACAGCAAGATAGATTTAAATTCTGTACAATGTAGAGAGAGTTTGGTTGTAACACTTTCTCAATTTTGACACGTTGCGCTCATTACCATTCAGCGAGAAAGTGGAGAATAAAATTGTCTTGAAATTAGACGTTTCGTATGTTCTTTATTGCCCTAGTAAATTTTCTCTTTTTTAAGCCTTGTCTGCTTGTGAGTATATTTTGCGAAGAAAGTGTTACAGAAGTAGTTTATAGGAAAATCGTGAAACCAAAACTTAAATTTGACAACATTTGCAAACGAGTTCCAAAATTCTCACAAACGGAAATGATTGTTTTTCTTTTGACAGCTCTGAGAGAGAGAGGGGTTTATCTGATAACGCATGTTATTGTGGTGTCCATATTAGCCAGAGTTAGGCAAAATACTTACAAAATGTATTTGCGGTAAAAATTCAAAATACAATAATTGAATCACTGAAAATACAATATACGGAATTCTGTTTAAAAATAAAATTGAAAATACTGAACACTTTCAGTAAAGCAGCCTTTGCTTGTAAACCATTGATTTTAAAAATCTTAATGTAATGGAAATCATTTCCGCTGACAGTATTACGCATTATCAGATTTATTTTAAAATCAAATTGTGTTTTGAACTTTGTATCGAAAATACATTTCTTAAGTATTTTGCCAAACTCTGGTAGTAGTTGTATTTGTGATTGATACTGGAATTGAGAAAGAGGTAATCATGGTCTTGTTAGGGACCATTCCGGTATTTGCCTGGATTCGAAATGGGAACCTACGGAGAAACACTTCAAAATTGCTGATGTGTAAATAGAACCCATCATCTGTTAGTGTATTTTATTAAGTGAATATAGTACAGAATTAATGGCCGTATTAATCATGGATTTTCAAAATACATTCTAACGGGTTCGCTTGAGGCCCACTAGAGAACATCGCAAACGTTTTGCGTCTTTTATCTACTTGTACGAACGTTTCACCAACATCGCGAGATTAACGTTCGGGATTTTGTTATACGTCAAAGGCTTTTAAAATAGTTTAAATGATACAATCTTCAATCGGGAAATTTACTGGCACATTAAATATCCCATCCAATGGCAAAATTCATACACACGGTCGTCTCTAGAGTTATAACGGTTATAATAAGCGTTAACAAACCATACAGCCAATTTTCATATAGCCTACTTATGTTAATTGCCTCTTATCTATCAACATACAAAATATCAGTTTTATTGCTGTAGTAGATTCGCAGATTTTGAGAACCAACTAAATATTTCGGATGGTCGCCATGTTGGATTTTATATATGTAGGTCATAGAGTTATGTACTGTATCATGAAGATTATTGTGTACGTGTAGCATTCAAACTTCAATAGCATGATTAGGACGCAATAAGTAACAAGGAGATTTTAAAATATCGCACAGCTGCCATCTTGTGGTTATGGAAACAATTGAAATAAATTAGATGCTAATGGTTTAACATTCGTAGCCTAAGAATTTACTGTACCAAGTTTCACTGCACTCGGATGGTTAAATTGCGAGAAACGTCCATGTGAATATTTATAATTCGCGTCGCCGCCATGTTGGATTTGTGATCACCAGGTTATTTAAAGTCCTATAGGTGAACTTAGTTCATAGCCCCTATGAACATAAAAAATCAGTTTGATTTCTATAATAGATTCGTAGATATTCAGAGCCGTCTAAATATTTCGGATGGTCGCCATGTTGGATTGTTAAATGTATGGACCATAGAGGCATGTACCATTAAAGGAAAATTATTGCATAGGTTCATTACTCAAACTTTCACTTCGATCGCATGATTACGACACAAGAAATAAAAACTTAATTTTAAAATTCGCACAGCCGCCATATTGAGGTTATGTAAACAATTGAACTAAATTAGATACCAGTGCATTACAATGTGTATTAACATTTCATTGCGTTTGGAACATTAAATCGCGAGAAAGGTCTATTTAAAATTTTCAAATTCGCTTGGCCGCCATGTTCGTTTTGTAGTTAACCGGTTTTTGAAAGTCTAATAGATGAACTTTCAGTAGTGCTCATTATCTCCGTACAAAATTTCAGGGTGATACCGCTAATAGTTTCAGAGATATAGAATGCCGGTGAAATATTTCGCACATCCGCCATCTTGTGGTTATGTAAACAATTAAATCATGTTAGATGTCGGTGCATTACAATGTGTATAAACATATTCTCTACCAAGTTGTATTGCGTTTGGTTGGTTAAATCGCGAGAAACGTCTATTTAAAAGTCACAAATTCGCGTGGCCGCCATGTTGGTTTTGTAGTTACCAGTTTTTCAAAAGTTGCATAGGTGCACTTCTAGTCGTTCCCTTTATCACCATAAAAATTCAAGGGTGATATCGGTAATAGTTTCGGAGATATTGAATGCTGGTGAAATATTTCGCACAGCCGCCATGTTCGATTAGTGAGACGTAACAAAGTTTGAAGGACACGGTCGGGGTCGTCCGGAATAGTGCTATGAACTTACCTAGTTTCATTGAAATCGCTCCAGCCGTTTAGAATTTATTAGGGGGGGGACCCACACACACCTCTCTCTCTCTCTCTCTCTCTCACACACACACACACACACACACACACGGACAAAAGGTGATCTCATAAGCCTATTTTTTCAAACTTGAAAATAGGCTAAAATAGCCATGTATTCTTAACTGTCGATTTAATATGAATGCTGGTGGAAAGAGTAACTTTGCTCCGGTTTCTGTAAGCTACGAAATTGCTGTATCTCGACTTGTATGATGGACGTGACCTTTCTCTCTGCACTGACACCTGTATGTTATTATGTTACACAGTTCTTGACGTACGATTATTTGTAGTGAAAAGCAATACATTATTCTTAAAGTGGACCATAAGTGTCAGACATGGCACCCTTGAAAATTTCACAAAAGAAACAGTATCCAGTCAAATATTTTTTCATGATTCCAGTTTAGCATATACCAGGTGTTTCAGAATTCCTATCACACACGGCTAGAGGTTGTAGAGAGGGTTTATTAGATGCAATTAGCATGATAAACCCATGTACGGAAACGTACCATTTGAATGCTACACTGATGACAATGTGGAAAATCATTCAGGGAAAAGTGGTTAGGTCAAGATGGACCAACTGCATGGCAACCAAAATCGCCGAATGTAACGCTTCTCTTGCAGGGTCATATGAAAAGTATGTTATTATATTTTAGGTTGGTTGGTTCTTAAGTTTAGGGGCTGCAACAACGCGGTCATGTACCCCCTGTACTTTGGGTGTGTGTAGAATCTGTCTGATAACCGGTGTTAATTGTGATGACTGTATGAGTGTGTGTTATCTGTTTTTTAATTTAAGTACAGACTGCAACTTAGAATTTTTCAAATAGTTCCTACTTTTGCCGCCAAGCGCCACTGTCAACGACTACTAGGCCAAGTTCAGAACTTAGCTACTAGACGATACCGCAGTCGGCTCTTGACAACGAACGTAGAAACCTGAGAGCGTTGTTTAGTTTCTTAACCTATCCAATTTAGCTTCACACAGGTGTAATTAGTGGAAGGTTTTTTAACATGCCATAAATCTATGACATGGGACCGCCGGCTTTACTTCCCCTCCAAAGGAAGGCATACTGAGGGATTTTTAACGCTCTTAGATTTTAGTGCTACTCATTTCTTACAAATAATAATCATTCAGTAAGCCTTCCTTCGGAAGGGAAGTAACGCTGGTGAGCCCATGTCATAGATTTATGGCATGTAAAAGATCCTTCCACAGACTAAACTTGTGTGAAGCTAAATTTGTAGGTTATTTGGTTAGAAACGCTCTATCAAGGTCCAACATTTGCCACTAGGAGTCACTGACAGGGGAATCTCTGGTAGCCAAAGTTGGAACTACTTGAAAATCTACGGTCGTACGATAAAAATACCCCGCTATGGCCGTTGGCTGCAATTCAAATATAACATGCAATAAACGTTTTGGAAAAAATATTGTAAAAAATCCAATAGGCCATGGATGTCATCCCTTAGTTTTCTCCTTCCTCTGTAGTCCTAAACAATGTAGCCCATATATATTTTATCACTGTGATTTATTAGTCTACTTTTCACATTTTGCAAAAATGAGGAAAAAGTAGACTTATGAGATCGATCCGGGAAAATGTGTGTCTGTCTGTCCTTCTGTCTGTGTGTGTGTCCCCTCCTATCAACTCCTAAACGGCTTCAGCAATCGAAACCAAATTTAGTATGAATAAAGATGTATACCGGAATATCTCAAGCCCATATTTGAAAATGATGTCAGTGCTACCAACTGTTGAAAAAACGCAGTAGAAATTTGAGCTCCATGTTGGATATCATGGAAGGTATGCATGGGAGCTATTCCAAAATTGGCACACATGTAGATTACTATTTCAGTTTAATTTCCAGGAGGGCATACATGACAGTGTTGCCAAAATAATGTTAACCCTTCTGATACGTCCAATTTTTTAATGCATATAACTTCTACACTATTGATTGGATTTCAACCCAATATTGTATGTAATATGTGTACATAAACATATATGACTGAGTGTATTCTTAAGAGCCACCAGGGCTGCCAACTGTTATTAATTGCTATCTTTATTTTCTTCATCCAAATACCAATATATCTGAAAGTATGCCAGACGACAGCTTTAAACTATGCACACGTATAGTACCTGAAATTTTAGATTAATTTGGAGAAACTTATATACTTCAGTTCTACCAACATGATTCTAAGCCTGCTGATAGGACCAATTTTTAAATACATGTAACTTCTATACTATCAGTTGGATTTTAACCAAATTTCGTATGTGCTATGTGTAACATAACGATGAATATAAATATTGAACCCTTGCAAAGAAGCTTATGAGACTCAGTTTCGGGGGGGGTATAACAGTCCATTTCGTAAGTTGTTGTTAAAGCGCTTCTATAACATGCAGGGTAACACATAACAAAATAACATGCAGGAAGAAGTGAATACCAGGGTTAAAACAAATGAATTTAATAACAGATCAACTATTTACAAATAAAAAAAATAAACAAACAAGAACTCCCAAATGACTCCCACTTGAATTAATTACTTGCCATAACTAGGCCTAATCTCAGGAGAGATTATAAACTGGACCAAAATGTCCCAAATACTTCAATGACAGTGTGTACGTGTGCGGCTGTTCTACATGCTTAACGATGAGTACAAATAAATGCCAGATTCGTCACCATCCGGTAAACCTTCAGAGGACGGATCTGCATTGTCTAGAGTTAGAGAGACGCGGGGAACCAACTATACACTACTTAAATTAAACCGACACTTCCTACACTAAATAAAACAACAAATAATTTCCGCATGAAATTGGAATCAAAGAACTACCGTAGCAAAAACATTAATGCCTAAAATTAGGACTTTGCAAATCAACACAAGTAAATTAACACGTGACCAACAAAAGAAAACACATATGACCGCTTGCCATTTTTACAAGAAAATACAACAACACCACAAGGTGTCACAACAGACAAACAAACATGAAATGAGTCATAGACAATCACTAGGCTCAAAGCCAACATTTAAATCATTAAAACAATATTCCATTCATACGATATGCGATAATTCGTAACAGACATGGCGAACTCCCCAATAAATTATGGTCCAATGACCATCACAAAAGAACAGGTTTGCTAATGATAGCTTATAGGGATCAGTCGGTCAGCTGGACTGCCTAACAGATGAGTCACTAGACCTAGACGGGCGCAAAGTGGAAATCTGCACATCTGTCAACCCACGTGTCAATAACCTCGACCTGCCGTGGCATGGGTTCGAGTCTTGAAGAAGCGTGCTCCCAAAGCACATAATATACGTGTGTGTGTCAGAATAAAATATCTCAGCATTTCCCCTAGAAAATCCAAGAATCAGCACTGGACAAGGTACAGTAGCCTCCAAGAGCGCTCTGCCTTTCCATCAAAAATACAACAACAATATGAGGGCGGTAGCACCACCTACCCCTCATCACGAAGAATCAAATACACACACCTGACACAAGAACACACACAGAATCACACGTATGGGTTTGACAGAAACCTGAAATAAATAACATAAAATATTTTCCACCACTTGCGCTTCCAATCTAGTCCGTGACTAAAGAACCTGAAAAGGACTCAAAAAAGCTAAAATTTTAGAACTAAAGTGTTCTACAGTTACATCTTAATTTGTTGTGCTCGGCAACCCTAGTATGATAATAATAATGTTATTGGTTTTACGTCCCTTTTATCTACACTGCCTTTTAGAGACGCCGGGGTGCCGGATTTTGCCCCGAAGTGGATCTTTAACGTGCCAGTAAATGTACTGACACGGCTCCCTCGCATTTGCGCACCCTCAAATGCCAGCTGACTGCGCAACCCTAGTATGAATGAAAACCTGTTCATCAAACATCTTACAATAATTACCCCCCTTTCCTATAAAATATGAACTTTAATAAAGCACCACATATCGAATGTAACGAGTTTCGCATTCGCATGGATAAAATCAAATACACACGCCGTGTACACTAAATATGACTCCAAAGGAAAATATACAACAAACAAATTTGGCCACGCGCCAACGTACATTTACAGATGATAGTGTCGGCACACAAAAAAAAATCTAAACACAAGAAAAACAAGAATGAACTATTTACAACGTTCCCGCGCCTTATCTAACTACATATTGAGTAAATTAATGTTTGTTCATCACCGTTTCAGCTTGCAGAACTTAACCTCCATCCCGGTGCATTTCCCTACGGGAAATCTAGCCCTCCATCGTCGACGTAGTTGTAGAAGCGATGCACATCATTCCATCACACGACCATACGTCGGACATCTTGGCGTAGCTTCTTGGACAGAAATGTTCAATGTTAATAATATGCCTAGCTATAATCGCTGTGAGCTACTACTTTCACTCACAATAATGTCCTATGCGATTACTGATCGTAGACTTGCCCTATCTTAGCATTTGCTTAACACACGCACAAATATCACTCAAAAATATAATACAAAATTTACATAAAATTACACACTTCAAACTCATCGCAACCGGCTTAAAAACAAGTCTTAAACATGTTTATCTTGCAGTCCTTATCTCGCCTAGAGATCTCCACTGCTAAACGTGACCTCTGCTCCCTTGAGCACAAACTGAAATATTAGTAAAGTTTGCTCATTAGAGCTTGAAAAATCGTGACGCAGACTGACGTGAACGTTGCTCACCAGAGCTCAATAAAGTTGTGTCC
Source organism: Meconema thalassinum (assembly GCA_946902985.2). Classification (NCBI taxonomy): domain Eukaryota; kingdom Metazoa; phylum Arthropoda; class Insecta; order Orthoptera; family Tettigoniidae; genus Meconema; species Meconema thalassinum. Next base: position 146,886,364 of record OX336391.1, read on the forward strand.
TAAACAGCTCATCACCGATCAATTTATTGGAAACTGACAGAATGAGGTAGGGTGGGGAGAATTTTTAAAAATAATCTGGAGTTTTCACCTCACAAACTTGGGACTAGTATCAATCTTCTTCATTTTATCCAAACGTCTCAAAGCACTTATGCGGAATTAATTCGGATCGGCGGTTCTTTAGATACGCGTTTCCGCGCCTTTTTCCAGGGTACGCAATTCACCGCGTGGCTTTGGCGTGGTCTCTTCTGATTGGCTGATTCAATCCTGGATCGGTTGAAACTTTACTCATGACACTCCCATAATGACTCCAATTTAGGTGCGCGTTGGTACAGAATTTGTCCTTGAACTCGGATTAACCGGTCGTCTTCAGGAATAACTACCAAGCTTGCTTCTGTTGTAATCATTACAACACACTACCTTGCCTTCCCTTTGTCAATTTCAACATGTACTGCCTGGGCATCAGTAATAATAATAATAAAATCATGAAGACTTATTCATCGACTGATTAATAAGGGTTCAATATTCTTAAGAACAATCTGGGCTGCCAACTGTTAATAAATGCTGTATATATTGTTTACCCTAATATCAATATATCAGAAAGTATGCAAGCCAACAGCTCTATATTTTGCACACGTATAGCACCTGACACTGTAGATTAATTTGGAGTAATTAATATAAGTCAGTGCTGACAACATGATTCTATGCTTGCTGATAGGTCCAATTTTAAAATGCATGTAACTTCTATACTAACAAATGGATTTCATACAAAATTGACACAACAAGATATCTTAATATTTCCGATTATTTCTAACCAGCACACGCATGACATTGTTGCCAACATGCTTTTACGCATGCTGATAGATCCAATGTCTAACTGCATGTTACGTCCATTGAACTTCAACCAAATTTTGTAGTCTGTACCTTAAGAGATGGAACTAAGAATATAATCAGTCACCAGGGCTGCCAACTGTAGTGCTCTATTATGCTACATTATACCATGAATATTTCGAAATAATTATACATTTTAATATTACCAACTTAATTTCGTCATTATTCTAGATAGGTTCATATACTGGAGAATAATCATTGGCATGAAAAGTAGGCTCCTTAGTTCGTCATAGAACTTCTTGTTTATTTATTTGTTTATTTATTTATTCCCACAACAGGGCAGTGCCCCAATTACAGTAGCAAACAATTAAACGATTGTTTACACATAGATAATACATGAAAATGCATTAAAATACAAAATAAAAATACATTAGAATAGAAAATATAAAATTGAAAATTAAAACTTAACAAGAAGTTCCCTGACGAACTAAAGAGCCTACTTTTCATAGGCCTACCAATGATTATTCTACAGTATATGAACCTATCTATAATAATGATGAAATTAAGTTGGTAGCCTAATATTGAAATGTCTAATTAGTTCGTAATATTCCTGGTATAATGTAGCACAATAGAGCACTACAGTTGGCAGCCCTGGTGACTGATTATATTCTTAGTTCCATCTCTTAAGGTACAGAATAAAAAAAATTGGTTGAAGTCCAATGGACGTTACATGCAGTTAGACATTGGATCTATCAGCACGCGTAAAAGCATGTTGGCAACAATGTCATGCGTGTGCTGGTTAGAAATAATCGGAAATATTAAGATATCTTGTTGTGTCAATTTTGTATGAAATCCATTTGTTAGTATAGAAGTTACATGCATTTTAAAATTGGACCTATCAGCAAGCATAGAATCATGTTGTCAGCACTGACTTATATTAATTACTCCAAATTAATCTACAGTGTCAGGTGATATACGTGTGCAAAGTATAGAACTGTTGGCTTGCATACTTTCTGATATATTGATATTAGGTTAAAAAATATAGACAACATTTATTAACAGTTGGCAGCCCTGATTGCTCTTAAGAATTCTTATATTCATATCTGTTATGTTACACATAGCACATACGAAATTTGGTTAAAATCCAACTGATAGTATAGAAGTTACATGTATTTAAAAATTGGTCCTATCAGCAGGCTTAGAATCATGTTAGTAGAAGTGAAGTATATAAGTTTCTCCAAATTAATCTAAAATGTCAGGTACTATACGTGTGCATAGTTTAAAGCTGTCGACTTGCATACTTTCAGATATATTGGTATTTGGATGAAGAAAATAGAGAGAGCAATTATTAACAGTTGGCAGCCCTGGTGGCTCTTAAGAATACACTCAGTCATATATGTTTATGTACACATATTACATACAAAATTTGGTTGAAATCCAAATAATACTGTAGAAGTTATATGCATTTAAAAATTGGACCTATCGGAAGGGTTAAAATTATTTTGGCAACACTGTCATGTATGGCCTCCTGGAAATTAAAGTGAAATAGTATTATCTACATGTGTGCCAATTTTGGAATAGCTTCCATTCATACCTTCCATGATATCCAACATGGAGCTCAAATTTCTAGTGCGATTTTTCAGCAGTTGCTAGCACTGACATCATGTTCAAATATGGGCTTGAGATATTCTGGTATACATCTTAATCGATACTAAATTTGGTTTCGATTGCTGAAGCCGTTTAGGAGCTGATTGGGGGGACACACACACAGCCAGCCAGACAGACAGACAGACAGACAGACACACATTTTCCCGGATCGATCTCATAAGTCTACTTTTTCCTCATTTTTGCAAAATTTGAAAATTAGCATGTCCCAACAATCATTGGAATTGCATTCTATTGACGGACTGAGAACTTGTCCCTCATGAAAATGTGATTTACTATATCCTATGTACAAGAATTCTGAAGCATCCTGTGCAACTCTTACTGGTCCCGATTCTGAGTGACTGCGTGGCGCAGCTGTAATGCTCTCGCTTGCTTTAAAGGTTTCAGGATCGAATCCTGACACCGCGCCATCATTTGGCATTTGAGGATGCTCAAATGCGATAAACCCGTGTCAGTAAATTACTGGAACGTTAAGATTCCCTTCATTGCAAAAATCCAGTACCCCGGCGTCTCTGAAGCAGCAGTATATAAAAGGGACGTCAAACCAATAACATTCCCCCCCTGACATACAGTTGGTAACATGATTCATATCACTGCATTATGTACAAGAAACTGAGTAAAGTCACACTTTGACAAGCCTATAACATACTTTCAAATTATATAACATGACATTTAGATATTTTTTTTCCAGTAATATTATCTTCCGCGTCTCCTTTCCACAAAAGTGTCCAAGTAAATCCTAGTGTGTATTCAAAAATCCTCTAACAATGTTGCAGGTCATCAGAATTGCAGCCTTTTGTGCAATAGTGTGGATATATGGGAATATTTAGTGTGGCTAAATCTAATGAAATATACTGGGGTGTCAGAGCAGTGAGAGAAAAGAGGAAGGGAAGGATTGTCACTTTTTTGTGTGTGTCTCGATTCTCGCTACCTCCATAGCTAGTGGAGAAAATTTCTCATTCTTCTCACTGTATTCATGGTGGATAATATGGTCATTGAGGACAGCTATGTCAATCAAGTACATGAATTGGTACTAAAGCTTAGGTTTGTGCCGTGTCTCGCCTAAAACACCAAGCTGCCTCATCAGCGGGGTCTCGGTGTCCCCGCCAGAACCTCCACATGAGTAGCGAACTACCTGCTACCTCCCATTTTTATAAAGCTCACCTGTGCCCCTTCACTGAGTGAACTAAAAGCTCAAGCAGCGATAACCTCCCTATGAAGTCTTCCAAAAAGATGGTGTATTGGCTTTTACGGCCAGTGAATTAAAACTCAGCAATTTTTCTAGAAACATTATTCTAGAAAAATTGCTGAATTTTAATTCACTGGCCATGAAATTCAATATGTAATATTGGTTCTTCTTGTCACTTCGAGATATGTCTGGTCTATTATGAGGAGTTGTTTTGTCAGATCAATAGTGCGATCCCAATATCGCTTGTAATCTTCCTTTTCCATTCTTCTTCTTCGCCTTTTGAGACTACAGAGGATCACTTTAACCAACCATTAGTTGGTCGACTTGTAGGAACTGTACGAGCCTTGCGGTCCTCCCAGTACTTCTTCATGCGTATTGATCGTCTTGCCCTTTGTGGGGCGGAAAATATTCTTGTTGGGATTTTCTTTTTTGTGAATGGAAAATGGAAAGTGCTGTAGTTAAACTTTTCCATTAATATTATTATTATTACTATTATTATTTCTACGGGATCAGGGATGAGATGAGTTTCTTAAGAGGATTGCTTTTACGTTCGCATTTCCTTCCTGACGCCAACCACATCAGACGAGTAAAACTACAAATCCTGGGCACTTAGCCTCTGCAGGGCCCTGGCCTACCAAGCGACCACTGCCCAGCACTGTTGGCCTAAAGATTGTGGGGTGATGCATTGTCAGCACGTCGGACCCCCTCGGCCGTTAATCTTGTTTTTTCGATCAGGGCGCTGCCTCACTACTCAATTGTAGTCTACTCACGTGACTGAGTGCACCCCGTTCCTGCCCTCACGTTGGTTTCTAAGATCCCTGACGGTGTTGGGAATCGAACCCGAGGTCTTCGGTTGAGAGGCAGGTGCGGTATCACAACACATAGGGCCAGTCTCAGAGGAGTGAAAGAGAAATGAATCTAAATGAATGAAGATGAATGAATTAGGGCAAAGCGTTGGAAAGGAATGGTCGTAGTAACTTTCCGACCTGCTAGTTGGTTGGCGGTGCGGTGGTGTAGTGGTCAATCTGTTGGTCTCTCACCAAGGTGGACCAATGCATGTGAGAATTTACAAGTGAAATATTACGTCCTGTGTCGTAAAATGGTGGTCCCGATGCTCATGAACGCGATGATAACGGTCCTGTAAGATGACAAGCATCCACCTCGTTGCACAGTGGCTAACATTCTTGGCTGTCACCGTGGAGGCTGTGCCAAGAAATGTTAATTCTGGTCTGAGAGCTGAACCGGGGTACACTCAACCTCGTGGGGCATAACTGAGAATAAGCGGGTTCAATTCAAATCTTAGCCATCCAGAAAATGGTTTTCCGTGGTTTCTTATATCTACTCCAGGCTAATGCCGGAATGGCACCATACTTAAGGCCACGGGCACTTCCTGCCCAAATCCACCTCAATTTTAAATACACACACTGGTATAGACATCACAGTAACACTGGTTATCAAACATATTCTACACCCACCCAAGTACAAGGGGCTATATGACCACTATGACACAAAGCCATTAAAGAATTAACAACAACCAAAACAACATTACAACTTTAAGTATTTGCTTGAAGTTAAACATACGAAACAATGGATAACCATTTTAAGATCAAACCTACTCGTCTTCGTAGTCCATGAACTTTAACGTGCTTAGCTACAATAGTCGATATTTTTCTGAAGTCAGTGTGAGCAAAGCTTTATTATAGAACGGTTATAACATTTGGTTAATGAAAAGAAGCATTATCTTAGAAAAATACTTCCCTTTCGATAGGAAAGATTGCATTAAGAAATTCTATTGGAGCATGCTTGCTGAACAAAGCCAGTCGGAAATATCTGGTTAGTACACTGTTAGGAGACGTGGTAATTATTCAAATAGGTCAATCACCATATGGTTGATGGTAAACACACACAGCTCATGTTTGTGTGATCGTCCCGCAGCAAGACTGTTTACAGGCTACGTGTTTACATAGCGTCAATCTGGGCGTCATTGTACGTCATAACACTAGCCATCTCACAAGAATACAGTAGCATGGTTATAGTAATAATAATAATGAAATGAAAATCCACAGCCTGCTTCCAGTCTCCGACCGGGTCAGGAATGGAATGAATGAAGCCCCTATCTAGCGGCGAGGATATGAACTGTGCCGGCTGCCGAGGCCTGACGCACTCCTCAGTAATAATAATAATAATAATAATTATTATAATAATAATAATAATACCATACGAAACAAGTAGTTCCGTGAAGATATAAACAGTCTATTTTCATATATCCCACTGGTATTTTCCATTAAAATTCCCCTGCCTATTACAAGGATTTTCCGAGAAACGTCTATATCAATATTTACATTTCTTATCGTCGCCATGTCGGATTTGTGTTCATCAGGTTGTTGAAAATAATAATAATAATAATGTTATTGGTTTTACGTCCCTTTTAACTACCCTGGCTTTTAGAGACGCCGGGGTGCCGGAATTTTGCCCCGAAGGGGATCATTAACGTGCCAGTAAATGTACTGACACGGCTCCCTCGCATTTTCGCACCCTCAAATGCCAGCTGACTGCGCCAGGTTTCGAACCTGCAACCTTGGGCTCAGCAAGCGAGAACGTTACCCCTGAGCCACGCAACCAGACGGTTGTTGAAAAACCCATAGGTGAACTTATGTTAATAGCCTCTATCAACACACAAAATTTCAGTTTGATTGCTGTAATAGATTCGGAGATATTGAGAACCGTCTAAATATTTCGGATGATCGCCATCTTGGATTGTTCTGTATGTAAGCCATAGAGCTGCCCAGATGAAGAGATTTTGGAAGAAGGAAAAAACATCATTAGAAAAATAAGATCTATCGACCTCCTCAGATGGGCATAACGATGTCAAATAATAATAATAATAATAATAATAATAATAATAATAATAATAATAATAATAATAATCATCATCATCATCATGTATTGCATGTGACAGGCCATTAAGACCCATAGCAGAAAAACAAGGGTATACAATTCTTGATTACAATATACACACATCAAAAAAAGTTTTGCATCACCTTGGTTCCCAGATCTCCGGCATATAGACGTTGACTGTGTATATTGTATCCAAGATACAGTCCCTTTGACTGTTCATAGATGTCACTAAAACTGCTCAAAGATGTAAACAACCATGCATGAGCAGGGCCTATTAGACGGAGGGGGTACGACAGCCGATCAGTTCCAGTCATTCCACGAGGACGAAGGTACGCTGCTCATGTCTGTAGTTCTACCATGCCTAGAAGATCAATACCGCAGTTCGATCCCGTCCGCATTGTTACTTTGTGTCAAGAAGGGCTCTCAACAAGGGAAGTTTCCAGGCGTCTCAGAGTGAACCAAAGCGATGTTGTTCGGACATGGAGGAGGTACAGAGATACAGGAACTGTCGATGACAGGCCTCGCTCAGGCCACCCAAGGGCTACTACTGTAGTGGATGACCGCTACTTACGGATTGCCGCTCGGAGGAACCCTGACAGCAATGCCACCATGTTGAATAATGCGTTTCGTTCAGCCACAGGACGTCGTGTTTCAACTCAATCTGTGCGCAATAGGCTGCATGATGCGCAACTTCACTCCCGACGTCCATGGCGAGGTCCAGCTTTGCAACCCCGACACCATGCAGCGCGGTACAGATGGGCCCAACAACATGCTGAATGGACCCCACGGAATTGGCATCACGTTCTCTTCACCGATGAGTGTCGCATATGCCTTCAACCAGACAATCGTCGGAGACGTGTTTGGAGGCACCCTGGTCAGTCTGAACGTCTTAGACACACTGTCCAGCGAGTGCAGCAAGGTGGTGGTTCCCTGATGTTTTGGGGTGGCATTAAGTGGGGCCGACGTACGCCACTGGTGGTCATGGAAGGCTCCGAAACGGCTTTACGATACCTGAATGACATCCTCCGACCTATAGTGCAACCATATCGGCAGAATATTGGAGAGGCATTTGTCTTCATGGACGACAATTCTCGACCTCATCGTGCACATCTTGTGAATGCGTTCCTTCAAGATAACGACATCGCTCGACTACAGTGGCCAGCATGTTCGCCAGACATGAACCCTATCGAACATGCCTGGGATATGTTGAAAAGGGCTGTTTATGGACGTCTTGACCCACCAACCACTCTGAGAGATTTACGCCGAATTGTCGTTGAGGAGTGGGACAATTTGGACCAACAGTGTCTTGATGAACTTGTGGATAGTATGCCACGGCGAATACAGGCATGCATCAATGCAAGAGGACGTGCTACTGGGTATTAGAGGTAGTGGTGTGTACTGCAATCTGGACCACAAATGCTGAAAGTCTAGCTGTATGATGGTACAACATGCAATGTGTGGGTCCCATGAGCAATAAAACGAGCTGAAATGTTGTTTGTGTTGATCTCTATTCCCTTTGTATTTAACGGTTCCGGAACTCTTGGAACCGAGGTGATGCAAAACTTTTTTTGATGTGTGTAAATAGCAAGCATAACATAATATAGGCTATAACATTGTACTTCATAACAGGAAGAATGATTTCAGCTTCTCAAATAATGGTGGCATATATTAGACCAACGATTTCTATCCCTGGCATCTTCCTTACTTGCATCTGGATCTACCTGGTTCAGTGCCAACATAACTCGATCTTTCCATCTCGTTCTTGGTCGACCTCTTGGACGTTTTCCCGTTGGCTGAAAATTGAACACACGGTTCGGGAGAGTACCTTCTGCTCTGATAATGTGTCCTAACCATTGTAATCGTCTTCTCTCTATCTCTCTACTGATGTCTGCCTTTTTATAACGTCGATATAACTCCTCTTTACTCCGTCTTTCCCAACTGTCAGTTTCTGGGCAGTATTTTGGGCCATAGATTTTCCGCAGCATTTTTCTTTCAAATGCACATATACGTTCTTCAAAGGTTCATGGAGTCGCCCACGTTTCACAACCATACATTAAAACAGGTCGTACTAGGGTCATGTATAGGTGGATCTTGTTTCCCTGAGATATTAGACGTGAAGTGAAAATTCGATTCATGCTATAGGAAACATGAGTAGCGTTGGTGATTCTTTGTCTTATTTCCTTTTCTATTTCACTTTTGTTTGACAATATTGATCCTAAATATTTGAATGATTCAACTGTCTCAAATTTGTGCATTCCAACGTCGATAGCGATCGGAATATTCTGTCGACGTGATATAATCATGTATTTTGTTTTCGATTCATTAACCACCAACCCCATTTTCTTTGCTTCCAGTAGGAATCTTGATGTATCAGTCGTTACCTGATCCAAAGTGTTCCCCATGATCACCACATCATCAGCAAATGCAAGAATTATGTTGGATCCGACCATCTCCATTTCCCTATTCCAACCAGTTCCACGTTTAATCTTTTCCAATGCTATATTGAAAAGGACTGGGGCTAGAGGATCTCCTTGTCTTAGTCCACTTTGAACGCTAAAGGATTCTGATTCTTGATTTGCAAACCGCACCTGGCATCTAGAGTCAGAGTAACAGGTCTTGATCAACCTTCTGTACTTCATTGGAATGCCCATCTCGTGCATAGCCGTCCATAATACTATACGGTTTATACTGTCATAGGCCTGACGAAAATCAATAAAGATTAAATGCAATTCCTTGTCAAATTCGTAGAATTTCTCCATGAGTTGCCTCAATGTAAAGATGTGGTCGATAGTAGACCGACCAGATACAAAACCTCATTGATATGAGCCTATAATGTCTCCCAAAAATGGCCTAAGTCGATTCATAAGCAGTGAGGTAAAAATTTTATAACCTATCTCGAGTAGTTAAAAGGTTGTGTGGCATCACCTTTCTTAAAAATGGGGCATATCACGGCTCTCTTCCACTCACTTGGAATAACTTCTTTCCTCCAAATATAAACAATTAATTGTTGCAGATTTTACATTAACACTGCTCCACCATACCTAATCAACTCGGCAGTAATTCCACTTCCTCCCGGAGCTTTGTTGTGCTTTAGAGATTCCACAATATGTCTTATCTCATCAATAGTTGGCTCAGGTACTTGCATTTCCGCCGTCATCATTGGCACCTGTGCATTTATAGCATCCATCTCAACATGAACATTTAGTAACTGATCAAAATGTTTTCCAAATAGATCTGCCTGTTCTTCAGGAGGTACAATTTCTCCATCTTCGTCCTTTAGTATTAGTGTATGTTGCTTGTAGATTCCCCTCGCAGGGTTAACCATTCTAAAGAAGGATCTCGATGCTTTCTTGGATTCCTCTATTGCTGTCAGTAGTGCCTTACCATGATCCCGTTTTTTCTGTCGGATGAGTCGATATGTCATACGTCTCACTTCCATATACGCTTCGTTATTATCTTCCGATGGATATTTCACCCATTGCAATCTTTTTATTGTTCTGTTTTTCACTGCGACTTGACACTCATTATCAAACCAGGGTTTGTTTTTGGTTTTTGGTCGCTGTCCCAAAACTTCATTTGCACTTTGTAGAACTGCTCTCCGCAAAACAGACCACTGCCCTTCCACATCTTCTAATGTATTTGATGTAGATAGACACTCCTTGATTCTATCTTGATATTCTTCCCTCACAGACGTAAGGGCCAATTTATCTTTGTCCGGGATGACCATTTCTTGCTTTCGCTTTCGCCATTTGGTAGACAGCTTGAGGCGCAATTTCATTACTACTAGAAGATGATCTGAATTCATATCCGCTCCACGGAATGTTCGTACTTATTCAACACACCCACGATGTGTACCATCTACTATTATGTGATCAATCTGATTCCTCGTATCTCCACCTGGTGATACCCATGTTGCTTTATGTATTTCTTTACGTGGAAAATATGTGCTGCTGATGACCATTCTTCTGTCATATGTAAATGTGATCATTTTGATACCATTTTCATTGCTATTGACATGGAGACTATCTGGTCCGATGGTTGGACGATATTCGTCTTCACGTCCAACTTGTGCATTTAAGTCACCCAGTATGAGACGAATAGCATGTTTTGGTAAATGATCTACAGTAGATTCCAATTCTGCATAAAAGTTGTTTTTCACCTCCTCCTCCGCATCTTCTGATGGTGCATGACAATTTACAACACATATCTTATATGGGGATGCTTTCAAGATCAGTGCACAAATTCGATCATTTATGGGCAACCACTTACTTACAGCAGAAGATATCTTATTATGTACAACAATTCCAACTCCCGAAGTCCATTCAGGTCGATCTTCGTTACTATTAAACATCATATATTGATTTCCAACATTCATGATCCCTTTCGGTAGTCTTGTCTCTTGGACTGCTGATAGTATACACCCGTAATTACCCAGCACTGATTCCAGCTGCTTCATTCCTCCTGTCATGATTGACCTAACATTCCATGTACCAATTCGAAAACCAATCAGTCCTTTAATAAAGCCTTTGTCGTCAACCTTGAGATCATTCCTGTATTTTCCTTTATTTCTTTCTTTGAAAAGTGTAATTTAAAACTATCAGGATATCAGCCTGATGAGCTCGAGTCCAGTGGTGGGGTTGCCACCTACGGTTTCTGGACCACCGGGTTTGTTATCAAAGTGCCTTCTTCTAGACAGGTTGCTTTCACTGCAGCTTAAAGTGCCCCATCTACACTTACCCCAACCTGGGGTCCAGGTTCTATGCCATTGTCCTTCTGTAGGATCTTCTGCCTTTAGGAACGGTTTCCCCTTCCAAGGACATAGAAAGTGCCCTAACCCCTAACAGCACAACCATCAACTATAAGTGACCGTTGGCCAAATATAGGGGAGACTCCTTATCCCGTTGACATAATACAAAAAGGATATCTATTAAAAAAGCTTCAAATAAAATTTGCTATCAATACAAAAGATAATACAAAAAGTAGGAATCACCAGCTACTTCAAGGAGAAAGGGTGTACACATAACCTAAAATGGTATTTGATTGATTGCCAAGTGCAAAGATCGGACACCTCACATTAACATGCCGGTTGTCATGGGCCTGACATAGAAAGCGGTGTAGGCCCGAGCGCTCTTCATCAACGACGTTATATATGCGGCTTTGGAATATCAAGGCATGACCCTGTTGAAGCAAGGAACTTCAAAGCAAATACAGTATTCAATTATCGCTTCGTAAACAACATGGCAGCTATCCAAGACATCGCAGTACTGTCCACAAATTGATTAAAGCACTCCAAAATGACATCATCAATCCTGAAGCCAATATGCACACATGCTAGAAAATAATAATAATAATAATAATAATAATAATAATAATAATAATAATAATAATAACTAAAATACCTGAGATACCTCGCTTGTACATAAACCATTCACCCGGCTTTGCGGGCTTCTTTTTATTTGCTTGAACGCACTTTATACACAAATGCAATTCGTCACTGTTGAGGGCAATTTTGTTTCTTTTGAATGCACAATCGGTAACTTGTGAGTGCCCTATGTGTACAGGCCACCTGCCGGGCTATAGTGATACGCGGGCTGGACGTGGGACAGTTCTGACAGGGGCTATCGACTTGTTTATGCTTTAGAACGCACTTTATAAGCAAATAAATATATTTCCGTTGACATTACAAGAAATGCAAGATATTTCCTGTACTATTGAGACGATTTGGAAGATTTTGGTACAAACCACGCCTTCTAACTCCCTCTGGTTTAGGAGCTTGAGTTTTGTGAAACATACACCTTAGCTTTTTAAATACATGATAATAATAACAGGAAAAAGAATAAGAATAAGAGGCATATGTTAATAATGATAATAATGAAAAATGAAAATCCACTGCCTGCTTCCAGTCTCCGACCGGGTATGGCGCGGATATGAAGTGTGCCGGCTACCGAAGCCTGTCGCACTCCTCTGGGGCAATGATTAAATGAATGACAGATGAAATGAAATGATAGTGGAGAGTATTGCTGGAATGAAATTGTGACAGGGAAAACCGGAGTACCCGGAGAAAAACCTGTCTTCCTCCGTTTTGTCCAGCACAGATCTCACATGGAGTGACCGGGATTTGAACCACGGACCCAGTGGTGAGAAGCCGGCGTGCTGCCGCCTAAGCCACCTAGACTCTAATAATAATAATAATAATAATAATAATAATAATAATAATAATAATAATAATAATGGTTTTACGTCCCTTTTAACTACTGAGGCTATTAGAGACACCGGAGTGCTAGACGTTTGTCCTGAAGAGGATCTGTAACGTGCCAGTAAATCTACTTACACGGCTTCCTTGCATTTGCGCACCCTCAAACGCCACTGACTGTGCCAGGATTCAATCCTGAAATCTTTGACAAAGCAGGCGAGAACGTTACCGCTGCGCTACGCAGTCAGTCTTGATAATGAAAAATGAATGAAAATCCACATCCTGCTTCCAGTCTCCGACCGGGTCAGGAATGGAATTGAATGAAGCCCCCCCCATCTAGCGGCGAGGATGTGAACTGTGTTGGCTGCTGAAGCCTGTCGCACTCCTCTGGAGCAATGATTAAATGAATGACAGATGAAATGAAATGTTAGTGGAGAGTGTTGCTGAAATGAAATTTTGACAGGGAAAACCGGAGTACCCGGAGAAAAACCTGTCTGCCTCCGTTTTGTCCAGCACAGATCTCACATGGAGTGACCAGGATTTGAACCACGGACCCAGCGGTGAGAGGCCGGCGTGCTGCCGCCTAAGCCACGGAGGCTTCAGTCTTGATAATAATAAGAATAAGAATAATAGTAATAAGTATGTAACGTGTTTTTCGAGGGTTTTTTATGCAACTGGCATAAGTCAGTAGGAAGCCATTCTATATTTATTTACGCGGCAAATTGTTCAGCCAAGATAATTTTTCATGTTAATTTATTATTATTATTAATTTATTATAATTATTATTAAGATATTTTCGGAGCATTTTATAAAAATTATAAGCATACAGATAGGTTTTCTATGTCTTAGAAAACGCTAACAAGCAAATTATTACGAACGACGATATCATAGAAAATTATGCGATTACGGAATTTTACGGAGTTTTCGTCAGTTAGGGTATATTGAGAGACGTGACTCACTGGGAATTCTAATACAAGCTGATTCCTGTCGAGGAGCATGACGCAATCTTGGGTCGCATCGTCAAGAAGAGGCGAATTGTTGAAACGGAACCCTGTCGCCGAGTGTAATGACCCGGAGGAGGAGAAGATCGCGTGGTGGTTCAGCCAATCAGGGGAGACGACGTAAGCTAGTTGGGACTGAAGAGTGGGGAGCCGGCATGTGGATATATCGTTCGACGCGCCGTGAAACGCGGACAATCTGTGAAATACTTGACGAGTATGGATGCGCGTGCGAGTGGCTCCGATGTTCGGAGGAGTTAAGGACAATCTGTGAAATACTTGACGAGTATGGATGCGCGTGCGAGTGGCTCCGATGTTCGGAGGAGTTAAGGACAATCTGTGTAGAACTTGCAGTGTACGGTCGCAAGTGCGTGACGCTCCGATGTTCAGTGGAGTTAGCGACGAACTTTTGTAAAACGTAACCAGTGCGGTTTTACGAGAGTTTGGGTCCGAGGTACGGACCATAGAATTATCTAATCTACCAGAATATCATCAAATTTCGACGGAGATGACGACGTCCAGGAGACTGTGGGAAGCACACAGCATCATCAAGAACGAGGGAAATGCTTTGGCAATTTCCAGGGGTAAGCGCTAATGACGCAGAAATACGCAATCTCTCATTTTTCTTTGTTTTATATTTCATAATTCAGTAACTTCATAGCTTGGAAATAAGAGTAAAATCAATTTATCAGACTCCGTTTTCACGTAATTTTCTATCGGTAATATTCAAATCACAACGCTCCAATTTAAATTTTAAACTTATTATTATTATTAATTTTGCTATACTTGTTTTATATAATAAATTCATTTCTTTTACAATGCAATCTTTGCTTTCAGTAGGTAGCATTAGATATAGACCAATTCCTTCTCCTGAAACAATTGTTTATTGGGTTAATGATCAAATCATACCACGATCTGAGTGAATAGAGTCTTGAATGTGTTCTGCCAGAGCTAGACGTTGTTAAATACAAATTTAGATTTCAACATTGCATTGAGGTCTTGGCGCCCATTAAAACAACATAGCTTAGGCAAAGGTAAACAGTTACATTTCTCTCCCAACAGTGTGGGCTAGCGAAAACCATTACATTTGTCGCTCAACGTGAGGGCGAAAGAAACCATTACATTTGTCGCTCAACGTGAGGGCGAAAGAAACCATTACATTTGTCGCCGACAACTTGGGGCTGAAAACCTAAAAACATTTGTGGAAGGAGAAGGGTATATATTTCTGTGCCTGTATTTTGGGGGTTATTTGTCTTTATCAGTGTATATCATTATGGGGGATGAGAAAGAAAGACAGATGAGGTTACGTAGTGGTCATCAACTGGAGAATGAAGATACGAGCAGTATGTCGAGTGATGGTAGTACCGGGGTAGCGGAGGTAAATCCCGATACTGAAACAGGGAGTGTAGGCGGCCAACCAGAATTAAAAACTTTACTTCTCGAGTTCATGTATCAGAACAAAGTTAGTAGTGATGCTTTAAATGCAAAATTAGAACAGAATAATGCAAAATTAGAACAAAACAGTAGGGAAAATAAAGAAAGTACAGAAGCTTTAAATGCAAAATTAGAACAGAATAATGCAAAATTAGAACAAAACAGTAGGGAAGATAAAGAAAGTACAGAAGCGTTAAATGCAAAATTAGAACAGAATAATGCAAGATTAGAACAAAACAGTAAGGAAAATAGAGAGAGTACTGAAACTTTAAATGCTAAATTAGAACAAAACAGTAGGGAAATGAGTGACAAATTCGAACTGATTAGAGGTGAGATCAGGGGGGTGATGGAAGAAAAGGCTAAAGAGATTATTGCAGATGTAGACAGAAAATTAGGAAAAGTACAGGAGGAGTTGGAAATTAGAATCAGTACACAGGCTGAAAATTTAAAAGAACTAGTGCAACTGGAAACACAGCAGGTCAAAAAGCAATAATTGGGGGGAGAAATTGACAAAATTCAGGTAGCTACTAAAGAGGTTAAGGAACAGCTGGGGGGTAGAATGGAGAAAGTCCACTCACAAATAGTTGCAGAAGTAAATGATTTAAGAGAGAGTAATAGGGAAAGCATTAGCAAGATTGAGGAGAAACAAGCAAAGCTATATGATAAAGTAGAAGAATCAGAAGGAAACATTAAATTAACAGTAAACAGTATTGAGAGGAAGGCTGAGGAGAAAATCGCAGAATTAGAATTAAAATTAAAAGCTAGGATCAGGCAAGAAAATAGTCAGAATAGGCCAGTTTTTGTGAATAGCACACACAGGGAGGTAGAACTGGGTAAGTTCAGCAATCGACAGGGGTGCCCAATGGAGTTCATGAACACTATAGAAAATAAATTCGGGGAGAGGTTGGAAAATGGTAGTATTGAGTGGTGCCAGGTAGTTGAAATTTTATAACAAGTGTTTGTGGGGGAAACGAGGAATTGGTTTGCTGTCTACAGAGACAAGTTTACTAATATCAATGATTTTAAAATGAAATTCTGTGAAAAGTTCTGGAATGAGGTTATTCAGTCGCAGCATCGTGAGGGAGTAGTGTGTGGTAAATATAACCCTAAAGGAAGCTCCACCATGACCGAATACTTTTTAGGGCAGGTATTAGTGTGTAAATATCTGGATGGCTTGAAGGAGGAAAGTGATGTGGTAAGGTTGCTACTTAGGCACTTTCCCTATAGGATCAAGGAGGCTGCTTGTATCCAGAATGTAAAGACTATATCACAAGTAGAAAATTTGTTAAGCACATTTGATGCACTAGGGAGAGGGGGTTATGATGACAATTTCAATCGGAACCAGGGTAATAATAATAATAGACCTAATGAAGCCAGGCATCAAGAAGTTCAAGGGAACGGTGGCGAAGGGGCCAACGCTCAAAATAGAAATAATAATAATAATCAGCTAAATCAGAACAGAGGAAATGGCTATGGTAATCAGTATCAAGGGAGGAACAATGATTTCAGAGGAAATCAAGGGAGGAACAATGATTACAGGGGAAATCAAGGGAGAAACAATGATTTCAGGGGAAATCAAGGGAGAAATTATAATGACAATAATTACAACCAGAATAGGGGTCAAGGAAGAGGACAGCCTAGTGGTAGTAATATACAGCCAAACAATGACAACACAGCCCAGAACAACCAGACCAGTTTAGTAGTTAGTAGTACTACGGCCAGCTGTAGCGGTTCTTTAAACGCGAACCAGGCTGCGAAGTAAGGTCAGAATCTCAGTCTGTAGCATGCCCTGTCCATACAATTATACAGGAACCCTATGACCTAAATGTAAGAAATGAATTATTACATGAACTAAATGATGAAGGTATTATTCAGGAAGTGGTTAGTAAGAGCCCCATAGTTAAATTTAACGTGTCCGAGGCGTACACAGATGTTTTAATTGATAGTGGTTGTATGAAGAGTTGCATAAGTAGTGCATTTTATGATAAAATGAAAGGAACTGGAGTAAATTTTGAGGAGATGCCAATTAAAAGCACTTTTGTTATCACAGCTGTTGGGAAGAGGTCTAAAGTAATTTCTAAGCAAGTTTTAGTAGACATTAAAATTAATAATCATGTAGAGAAGCAGATTTGCCTTGTAATTCCAAATTTAGTATTCAGTGTTATCTTGGGTTCAGAGTGGCTAAGTAGAGTGTCTGGTAACTTATGTTATGATGTAGGGAGTTTGAAATTTAAATGGGGAGATTCTGAAGTAGAAGTAGCGTTCAATGACCAAATTCAGAGAAGTAGTGTTGTAGGTGTGATTTGTACTTTAAATGAGATATCGCCAGCCGTAGAGCGGGGTTCTCCATGTTTTGTGGGCAGTGTGATTACGAACGGAAGTCTAGAGGACTCGTTACGTGATGCTGCATTTCAGGGAGATATAGAGGTGGAACAATGTGTTCGGCTCTATGATGTGTTATGGTGTAATAGGAGAGTGTTTGAGGATCGCATTGGTATGGCCAATTGCTATACACATTCATTGAACGTTATTGATAGGTCAGTATTCACAGGACATAGATATCCTGTACCTTTCGCTTATCAGAGTGCAGTTGAGGCACAAATTAATCAGATGCTTGAAGATGGGATTATTGAGCACTCGAACAGTCCATATGTTAATTCTTTGATCACGGTACCCAAGACCGACGGCACTGTTCGTATTTGTTTAGACGCTCGTTTGGTTAACAGTAGAATTAGTTCAGATCAGCTGAAATCTATGTCAATAGAGGAATTAATGCAAACATTTGAGGGGAAGAAGTATTTCACTTGTGTAGATTTGAGTTCCAGTTTTTGGCAAGTGCCACTTATGTACGAAGATAGACCATTTACAGCTTTTAGTCATAAATATAACCTTTATCAATTTTGTAGAACACCTTATGGGTTAAAGAGTAGTTCAGCAGCTTTAATTAGGGCTTTAAACATCGCATTAGGGGATGACACAGGAGAGTTTGTAACCATTTACATAGATGATATGGTAATTAGTTCACGCAGTTTTGAGGAGCATCTACATCATTTAAATATAGTTTTTCAGAAGTTAGATCAGGCAGGGTTCACTTTGAAGCTGTCTAAGTCGTCATTCTGTCAGTCAGAAGTGACATTTTTAGGTCATAGAGTGTCGAGTAGAGGTGTAACACCAGAAGAAAGTAGGGTTAATAAGATACTTAACGCAGAGGTGCCACAGAATGTTAAACAGTTAAAAACTTACCTGGGAATTTGCAACTTTTTCAGGAGGTTCGTTCTTAAATACTCAGGGTTGGTAGAACCATTCAGGGAATTGCTTAAAAGTGGGACTCGGTGGAGATGGGAGTCCAAGCATGAACAGGCTTTTAGAGCGCTGAAGGAAGGTTTTGAGAAAGCTGTAGTGCTGAAATATCCGTTAAAAGATAAGGAATATGTGGTTATGACAGATGCTTCACATATAGGCATTGCTGGAGTATTATGTCAGAAGGATGATGAGGGTAATCTGTGCATTGTATCTTTAGCCTCGCGAGGACTGACTGCAGCAGAGAAAAGATACACGATTACTGAGTTAGAGCTTTTAGGTATTGTTTTCAGTTTAGGGAAATTTAGAATGTATTTAGTAGGGGGGAAATTTGAGATCCACACAGATCACCATGCATTACTGTATATGAGGACTTGTAAACTCAGTTCTAACAGAGTTAGTAGGTGGATTCTTGCTCTGCAGGAATACGAATTCACAGTAAAATATATTAAAGGTAAAGATAACATTCTTGCAGACATGCTATCGAGGGACACTAATTTATGTAGGGATTATCCTGTGGTTAAAGCAGAGGACGGTATTTTAATATGTGCATGTGTGGACAGTAGCAACAGGGCATCGTTACAGACACTGAGAAATATGCTAGTGGAGCAACGTGATGACGTTAAGTTTAAGGGAGCCACTGGCAAGGTTGGAAGCAGGTGACGGAGAACCATTTATAGTTTCCAAACGTATTGGCAAAACAGCATATGTGCTGGAGAATAGTGAGGGAAACAGATTATACGGGACGTATAATATACATAGTCTACGAAAATATGTGTCATAAAGTGAGTGTGTTTAGCTGGCGAGCCAGCCTATCAAATGAGTAAGTGTGGTATCTGGTGCGTGGAGGATCTGGTCTTAAGGCAGGCGTATCGGAAGTCACACAGGGGGGTAGTATGTAAGTAAATGAGAGTTTTTAAGGTACAGGGAAATATGACGGGATTGTCGGATGC
Source organism: Meconema thalassinum (assembly GCA_946902985.2). Taxonomy (NCBI): domain Eukaryota; kingdom Metazoa; phylum Arthropoda; class Insecta; order Orthoptera; family Tettigoniidae; genus Meconema; species Meconema thalassinum. The sequence goes on from OX336391.1 coordinate 146,905,822, forward strand.
TGTTGAGCACTAAATTGTCTCGATGCACCAAGGCCATTTTGGCAGCGCTGATGGGTTCCCATTTATCTCCAAGAGATGGGGGAGCGCTTGTATAGGGCTTGTTAGCTTAAGGCGTCCACGAGATAAAAGATGGGCCATCAGAATGCGAGACAGTCCTTCATGAAACTCATACATATCAGCACACGTGATTTCTGTTTACGGCCTCGCCATGTAAGATTTGTAAGTGTGTAATTTAAGGTAATTTGTACAAAGGTATTATTTGTGTCAGGAGAAATGGTCTGTGTTGAGAACAAGTATTAAGTAGAATATGGTCTACGGGAACTTAAGAAGTTACGGCACAGAAATATTTGGTGTTATATGTAATGCGCATTTACTGGTTTTTTTTTCAGAAGTCAATATTAATTTAATCTACTTCAAAGAGAGATTAAGTATTATGGTCACGAGGCGCTGCCACAATCGTGTGCTCAGTGATAAGTGAGATTAAATTTCACCATAAGGAAGGGACCTCCAGTGAAATTAGGAAGTTCAATGATGATATAAATATATCAGAACACCTTCAATGCGTGTGATATGACATCATAAATACATAGTGCTCACACATTAATTATGTCTATTTCTCCAACATAGAGCAATTTGAGAGGCGGAAATATCCGTGGAACACTATTCCATATGTAAAACATGGGACTGGTTGCAAAGTGCAATCCATAGTGACAACAAACTTTGACGCAAAGTGCGTGAAGAAAAATTATGAGTGTATATATCTGTAATTTAGGGTGATTTCATTTATGTAATATGTATTTTGGATGGGGTTTATTAACGTGTCTGGGATAATCGGATAATGGACCGTCGTCACGGTAAATCATCCGATGATCCGAGGCGAATATGTAACGTGTTTTTCGAGGGTTTTTTATGCAACTGGCATAAGTCAGTAGGAAGCCATTCTATATTTATTTACGCGGCAAATTGTTCAGCCAAGATAATTTTTCATGTTAATTTATTATTATTATTAATTTATTATAATTATTATTAAGATATTTTCGGAGCATTTTATAAAAATTATAAGCATACAGATAGGTTTTCTATGTCTTAGAAAACGCTAACAAGCAAATTATTACGAACGACGATATCATAGAAAATTATGCGATTACGGAATTTTACGGAGTTTTCGTCAGTTAGGGTATATTGAGAGACGTGACTCACTGGGAATTCTAATACAAGCTGATTCCTGTCGAGGAGCATGACGCAATCTTGGGTCGCATCGTCAAGAAGAGGCGAATTGTTGAAACGGAACCCTGTCGCCGAGTGTAATGACCCGGAGGAGGAGAAGATCGCGTGGTGGTTCAGCCAATCAGGGGAGACGACGTAAGCTAGTTGGGACTGAAGAGTGGGGAGCCGGCATGTGGATATATCGTTCGACGCGCCGTGAAACGCGGACAATCTGTGAAATACTTGACGAGTATGGATGCGCGTGCGAGTGGCTCCGATGTTCGGAGGAGTTAAGGACAATCTGTGAAATACTTGACGAGTATGGATGCGCGTCCGAGTGGCTCCGATGTTCGGAGGAGTTAAGGACAATCTGTGTAGAACTTGCAGTGTACGGTCGCAAGTGCGTGACGCTCCGATGTTCAGTGGAGTTAGCGACGAACTTTTGTAAAACGTAACCAGTGCGGTTTTACGAGAGTTTGGGTCCGAGGTACGGACCATAGAATTATCTAATCTACCAGAATATCATCAAATTTCGACGGAGATGACGACGTCCAGGAGACTGTGGGAAGCACACAGCATCATCAAGAACGAGGGAAATGCTTTGGCAATTTCCAGGGGTAAGCGCTAATGACGCAGAAATACGCAATCTCTCATTTTTCTTTGTTTTATATTTCATAATTCAGTAACTTCATAGCTTGGAAATAAGAGTAAAATCAATTTATCAGACTCCGTTTTCACGTAATTTTCTATCGGTAATATTCAAATCACAACGCTCCAATTTAAATTTTAAACTTATTATTATTATTAATTTTGCTATACTTGTTTTATATAATAAATTCATTTCTTTTACAATGCAATCTTTGCTTTCAGTAGGTAGCATTAGATATAGACCAATTCCTTCTCCTGAAACAATTGTTTGTTGGGTTAATGATCAAATCATACCACGATCTGAGTGAATAGAGTCTTGAATGTGTTCTGCCAGAGCTAGACGTTGTTAAATACAAATTTAGATTTCAACATTGCATTGAGGTCTTGGCGCCCATTAAAACAACATAGCTTAGGCAAAGGTAAACAGTTACATTTCTCTCCCAACAGTGTGGGCTAGCGAAAACCATTACATTTGTCGCTCAACGTGAGGGCGAAAGAAACCATTACAAGTAGAAGAAGAAGAATCATGGGGAATGGATCCAGGAAAATGGCCTTGACAAGGAAGCCATAGAAGCAAGAATCAAGAAAATGGAAGTCGCTTTCCAAACCACCCGCAACATATAAACGGTATATCAAAAAGTGCTTTTCTATGAACACAAAAAATCATCACTACAACACTGTCATCAAACCAGTACCTCTATATGCATCTGAATGTATGTGAGATTTTCGAAGTGAAATGCCATGTCCTGTGGTTCGGATTCCACGTAAAAAAGAGGTCCCGTGGCTCATGATCTCGAGATTAACGGTCACGTTAAACTACAATCTTGCTTGCTATCTTAGAAATGTTTGCTCACGAAGTTCGAGAGAAAAGAAAGAAAGATCCTACACATCATATTTGGCCCGGACTACAAAAATGGCACCTTCATCAGAAAATCCGGGCAAGAAATATACTCGAAGATAGAGAAGATCACAGACACAATGCGAAAACGCAGAGTTTGTTTCTACGATCATATACGACGGATGATCGATTCTCAACGGACAAAACGTATCATCAGTATATTCGACTCAAAACCAAAATCCACAGTGCCATGGTATGTTAACGCCCAGAACGATCTGAAAGAAATGGGGATATGAGCAGAAGATGCACTAGACGTTTGGGACTTTCCGGCAGGAAAAACGGACAACTGGTGCGAAATGAACAGAAGAACGCCTGCTAAACACAGTGAGCTCATGAAGACAATGTAGATCAAGCGAAAAATGAACAAATGCCAGAATGTAAAATGAGGCTTATCGTGGTCCCTAGTTGGCCGATTAGCGAAATTGAATGAATAAGTATCATAATAATAATAACCTTGGCTCAAGAGATTAGGAAAATATGGAGAGAGGAGAGTGTACTGGTGCTGCCCATTATCATCCCTTCTACAGGCGTCGTACCAAAATGATTAGCTATCATTTTGGAATAATTCTGACTGCACCCTTATCAACATACTACTATGCAAAAAGCAATCTATGATTAGAAGATATTTAGTCGATCAACACGAGCGTACCCAATTAGATAGGGCAATTAATCTCCTAGTGCCTGAAATAATTTAGGAGAGTTATTTACCTTTCAAAAATTAAACGCCTATCAATACAATTCATGAAACATACCCTGGCGGAAAAATATATTCCAACACCATGAAATAAGGAATTATTTATTTGCCGTATCGGGCAGGAGCACTTATCTAATATATAAAAGTGAAAGTCTGTATGTATGTATGTATGTATGTATGTATGTATGTATGTATGTAAGTATGTATGTATGTATGTGGGTTGGTTCCGTATACAAATCTACACCATTCCACCAATCTCAACCAAATTTTGCATACACATAGTTTAGGACCCAGAAGGAACCGCTGGCTAGATGAATTTTCGATAGTCTTTCTCATTCATCTGATTTCGGCCCTTTTGCACTCGAGCAAAGACTAATAAATTCATAAAAGATACTCATGAAGGAATGGCAAGGCAGATCGTTTCCATGGCAACATAGCTCAAGTCGAGACACGGCCGACTGGATGCCAGTTGCGCTCTGCACTACCGGTATAGAAAATGAGCTTCTTTACATCAAATCCCGTTAGTTACTCAAATGCTCACACAGCACTGTCAACCCAGTATAGCATAACAAAAACTTCACACTATTTGTAAATATAATTTCTGCAATATCAAAATGCAAATTATTTCACAAAATAAAATAATAATAATAACCCCTGGCACTACAGCCTACCGCTGCCCAGCCATTTAGCCTTCAGATATTGGGGTGATGCGTGATCAGCGCATCGGGTTCCCTCGGCCGTTAATCTTGGTTTTCGTGATTGGGGCGTTGCCTCACTGTCAGACAGCTACTCAATTGTCCTCACGAGGCTGAGTGCACCCCGTTCCAGCCCTCACGTCAGTTTCTAAAATCCTTGACGGAGCCGGGAATCGAACACGGGGCCTCTGGGTGAGAGGTAGGCACGCTACCCCATCACCACGTGGCCGGCCACAAAATACACTGGTCAAAAGAATTAGGGGATCAGTTGAGATATCTAGGTTCTGACGTATTGTCATCGGCGGAATGACCTAAAATGGATCGTCGTCTTTCTGTCGGTTCTACGGAGTGGAGACAACAATATTACGGCATCCGAGATAGTGGTAAAAACAGAAAGTTGCTGCAGAGGGGGTTGGTGTGCACGTGTGTTTACTCTACCACACGAATGACACAAGCAGTTGGGTTCAGATTGTGTAGTGAGCAGGTAGTGCAATGCAACAACAACGTGACTTACCCAAAGGAATGGCATGGAGTGCCATAGGAAGGTCGGAAGCGGGACAGACACAGAGGGAGGTGCCTGCAGCTATTGGAGTGTCCCAAAGTGTAATTCCCAGGATCTGGACGCGATTTCAGACAACAGGAACCGCTAAAAGAAGGCCAGACCAAGGTCGTTCACGGGTAACATCAGCAAGAGATGACCGTTATCTCCGGTTAACAGCCCGTAGAGACAGAAGGCTGAATGCAACTCAGCTGCAACGCACCCTCCAGGCGGCAACAGGACACGCAATATCAACACAAACAGTCCAAAATCGCTGTCGGGAAAGTGGTCTCTATGCACGGAGGCATATGGTGTGTGTCCCATTAAAACCACACCGCCGTTTTGCTCGCAGAAACTGTGCGGAGGAACATCAGGATTGGCGTCGTAACGAATGGCGCCGGGTTCTGTTCTCAGATGAGTCAGGATTTTGTGTTCAGCCGGACAATCGTCGTTCCCTCATCTGGAGAGAACGTGGAACTCGGAACAATCCCGCTTATGTGCAGGAAACCGCACCATATCATAGTGGTGGACGAATGGTGTGGGCAGGAGTCAGTATTGGCGGACGTACGGACCTCTATGTCGTTCAGAATGGCACTTTGACTACTCAGAGGTATCGAGACGAGATCCTTCGACCGTTTGTTGTGCCCTACGCTGGTGCCATAGGCGATGGGTTCATTCTGGTGGACGATAACGCACATCCACACAGAGTTGCACTGGTGGACAGCATGCATGACGACGAGGGCATCGAACGAATGGAGTGGCCAACTTGTTCACCGGACTTAGCTCTGATTGAGCATGTTTCGGATGGACTTGGCAGACGCATTGCAGCCACACCAACATCTCCCACAATGGTTGCCGAGCTGGATATTGCACTCATGGAAGAATGGCCAAATATCCCTCAAGAGCTGATTGATAACCTCATAATGTCCATGCCACGCAGGTGTGCTACTGTCCTGGCCGTCCGAGGTGATCACACAGCATATTAGAGAGCAACGAGAATGACATTTTCACTATTATGGTAGCCCCATGGTGCCTCGCTCTAAGTAAACGCTATGTAAACCCCCAGTAAAGAGTTGAGACAGCACAATATCGTACTGTAGCACACACAAGTTACAATTGTAATCGAACACTGAATAAAATACGTCACCATATGTATCTTGTGTATATCTCACCTGATCCCCTAATTGTTTTGACCAGTGTACAATAGCGTGATAATAAATGACAGAAACTAAACATACCTTTGCACCTTATTAAAATAGAATTCCATTAGGTTCACTCGATTTATATAAAACTTAATGAACTTTCCTGCTGAGTGGTTAGTACAGATGTTATTTGGAAGCAACCGATAGTTCGACTTCCGCAATAGTATTCGAAATCGCTTATACCAATTTCTCTGCAATGACGCTGGGACGACCGCTGCTGCGGTCAGGTTAATGAGTGGAGGGGATTACAGTTCTGAGAAATGCAATCCAAACATTTCATGCAATAAATCCTTTCCACTGTGAATACAACTTAAACCAGACTTTCAGATTTCATTGTCGAAAAAGATATTGCTGAAATTGTAATTTGATGATGATAGTTGATGTTAAATGGCCTAACATGGAGGCTATAGGCCTCTTAATTCTTTGGGATGAAAATGAAGAATGATGATAAAATTAACACTAGAACTAAAAATAACTACAACTTACAACCAAATTACGGATTAGGAGAACAAAAGGACAAAAAGGAAGGAACAAGGGAAATAAAATGCGGGTAAATGAAATGCTCTCAACCCTCAAAAAATTAGAATTGACGGATTTGGTAAGGTGTGCCATGAAAGGCAGATAGGAAGAGAAATAGGAGAGAGACCACCCCAGAATCACTGGAAAAAGGGAAAACACAGATCCAGCTCAGGAATTCTCCCAAAATCAACAGCCGTGAGCCCTTGAGGGTGTAGCACCTCCAGTGGTGGGGCTACACACACCCTGCCTCCTTTATGACCTCGTGCAGAAGGGAGCAGATATGATGAATAGATGCACCGTACGGTTGATTCCGTAGTTAATTGGATATCATCGTAGGTATCAGAGTCAAATTAGTCCCTATCATGTGCGTTACTAACATTGGTCAAGTACTATCCCGGAATTTGCCTGGACAGAGTGTAGAAAAACCACACTAAGGATAGGTTCGAACCTACGATGTCTGGACTTGCTACAGCTGCCCTCGCAACCGTGGTGCACGATTAAACGATCACAACTACGGTGCGGGACTCTCAAAATGACGACTACACACAACAGACGAAGGAGTGTTTGTGTCCGGAACAAAGTTATCGCCGGAAATCACGTAAGACAATCATCTCACCTAACTCTGTCTCACGTAAACTCGGGAATAGAAAGCACACCTCCTGTGGGGGAGCAAGAGTAATGTTGAATGCGACATCTACCATCGGTACATGCAACTGGCATATGTAATGCCATTGTAGATATATTTTGTTCTCTTTGATATTAGTGTTACGGCTGTGAGTTCGTTTCATCGCTCGCCGCATGAGTCAAAACTGCCCCAGGGCTGGACTGCTCTCCCTCAGTGTATTGCATGCGCGTTACGCAACGGACTGCGAAGTGAAAGGGATGGTCCAGAATCTTCGTGACACCACCAGCGAAGGAAATGTCGAGAAGCCGTGTGTCCTGGACGATTCTAGAATTTATTGAGTCACCAGCCTGCTATATAAGCGGCTTCAACAGTGAGGGGACCGAGTTTTCTGTTGTTGTGTTTTACGAGCTAGTGTGAGCGATTATCGTGAGCGACAGAAGTGTGGTGACGAAGTGCTGTGCTAGTTACGAAATCCTGTGACATTCTTTCTCCCAGCTTGTGAACAGCGTACATCAAGTGCTCGTAAGTAACTGTATTTGTTGTACCTGAGGAAGAGGGGCAGGTAGCTTCTGCCAAGGCCACCGGACTCATTAGGACGGATTAACTTCTGTGGTCTGTTGCAAGTGAAAGGGGCCAAGAGCGCATAAGGAAGAGACTTGAGGGAACTGGAGAAGGCTCCTAATTGCTTGTATTTGCTGATTAGTGTAATTTTCTGGCCACAATAAAGTTAATTATTTCTTTAAGCAGTAAATGGTGTTGTACTTCCTACCCACCGTAATCCAGTTAACAAAAGTGCCACTAGGGAGTGGCACGTAACAACTGGTGTCAGAAGCCGGATTACGAACTCAAGCACAACACCTGACGGTCCTGGTTTCAAAACCCGAGCAGGTCATTTTCTCTAATTTTCCTGTGAGTGCATGCCCTTTACAAGACAAACAACTAAAATGGAGGAGAAATTGGCAGCACTGCTAGAAAAGTTAAATGGCATGGAAACCAAGATGGAGGACGGCCAGAAGAATTTAACCAAGGACCTAACTGCCAAAATGGAAGACGGCCAGAAGAAGATGGAGGATGGCCAGAAGAAGTTAGCAGAGGACCTGACGGACAGCCAAAATAAGTTAGCAGAGGACCTAACTTCCAAGTTAGAAGAAGGCCAAAATAAGTTAGCGGAGGACCTGAAGCAGATGGAAGACAGCCAGAATAAGTTAGCAGAGGACCTAACCGCCAAATTTCTGGATGGCCAGAAAAATCTGGAAGAGTGTCTGCTGACGAAATTAGAGGAGAGCCAAAGGAAATTAGAACAGGGCCTACGTGAGGAAGTCGCGGCAGTGGAGGAGAAGTTCAACACCTTGCAAGTGGAAGTTGCCGAGCTGCGCCAACGCCCGCTGATGGGGGTGGAGGAGAAATTCAACACCTTGCAAGTGGAAGTTGCCGAGCTGTGCCAACGACCGCTGATGGGGGTGGAAGAGAGATTCAACGCTCTACAAAAGGAATTTGCTGAGCTGCGCCGACTCCCGCCGACAGGGATGGAAGATAGATTCAAAGCCCTACAAGAGGAAGTCGCCGAGCTGCGCCGACGCCCGCCGACCGGGGTGGATGAGAGAGTCAAAGCCCTACAAGAGGAAGTTGCCGAGCTGCGCCAACGCCCGCCCACCGTTACACCGGGAATATCAGGAACGGGACATAGCAGAGTGACGCCCCCAACCTTCGACGGAAAGGTCCCGTGGAGCACCTACTTACGTCAGTTCGAGGCGGCCTGTTCCATAAATAACTGGAACAACACAGAAAAGGCTACAGCTCTCATTGTAGCGCTGAGAGGTGACGCCCTTAACGTCCTTCAGGCCATCCCGACTGGATCCCAGGACTACGCTTCACTGATCGCCCATATGGAGTCCCGATATGGAGATAGCCATCTTCAGCAGGCCTACCAGATGCAGCTCCGGACCCGGGTACAGAAGAACGCGGAAACCCTGCAGGAGTTCGAGATGGACATCGCACGCCTCGTAAGGCTCGCCTACCCAACAGCGCCGGCCGACTTTCTGGAGCAGATAGCGACGCAGACTTTCACCGACGGGCTACGGGACTCGGACACTCAACAGGCGCTGCGACTCACGCGCAATAAGACCCTGGCAGATGCGCTGAGCCACGCACTTGAGTTCGAGACGGCAAAACAGGCATCCAGAATGCACGCGCGGGTGCGTCAAGTGGACGTCGACGAACCAGTAAAAACCAATGAGACCAAGCCCCTGGCCGACGAATTGATGGAGGCGCTAAGCCGTTTCTTCAAGAATCGCAGTACCACCAACAAAAAAGTAGCCGAAGGACATCCGGAGAGGCGGCCCGGAAGAGGACTACCGACCTGCTGGACCTGCCGTAAGAGAGGCCACCTGAGCAAGGACTGCGGTGATCGCCGCCGCCAAGGGTTTCCGTCGGGACAGTCAGTCGTAGGGAAACCGCGCGGCCCAGGAAAGCAAGTATCAGCCAGCCTAGGGGGGCAAAGGTTGGCTTGTGACAGTCGTCAAGCCCCGGCAGTCCAAGTTCGTGTGACGCAGTTACGGAGGGATAATAGCAGCCTGATGGTCGACGGAGTCGTCAACGGAGAGAGCTGGCCCATGCTAATCGACACGGGAGCATCGAGGACCATCGTCAGTCCCACCGTGATCCCGAAGTGGAGAGTTCAACCCACACAAAGGAACCTCCAGCTAATAACCGCGACCGGAGAGACCGCACCGGTACATGGCGAAGCATCACTGGAGTTCGTCATTGGTCGACGGGCGATAAAGCATCCAGTGCTTGTGGCTGACGTATCAAATGAAGTGATCATCGGACTGGACTTCCTGGACCAGAACAACATCATCTTGGATCTGAGTACCAACACTCTGCACTTCGGAGGTGAGGACCTTGCTTTGCAACCTGCGCACGAGTCCATAACCGCACGACGAGTAAGGCTGAGAGAAGACGTCATCGTTCCCGCCAGGACGGAGGTCAGCGCTGCCGTAATTGTCGACGGAACTGCTGAGGGAGTGGCGGCTGTCATCGAGCCAAAATATGAGGACATCCAGACAAAAGGATTGCTAGTTGCCAAGACCCTCATCAACACGACGTCTCGGCCGTACGTCCGCCTGTCCAACCTGAACGACTACGACATTACGGTTCACCGGGACACCAACCTAGGAGTCTGCGAGCCCGTTACCTGGATTGCCCGCATCACCGACACGACGGACGGACACCTGCAGACGGACAACCGAAGAAGACGCACACTGCCAGAAGAACTACAGAAGCTGTACCAAGGATCCCAGGACCATTTAGACGAGGGACAATCACGCCAACTTCAGGACCTGCTACGCGAATTCCAGGATGTCTTCTCCGTGGGGAGCAAAGACTTCGGCAGGACAAGCTTGGTCCAGCACAGAATCGACGTTGGGGACAGCGCACCGATTAGGGCCCCATTCCGACGTGTCCCGCTCGCCAAGCAAGCCGAAGTCGACCGGATGGTAGAAGAGATGAAGGAGCAAGGGGTGATCGAGCCATCACATAGTCCTTGGAGTTCTCCGGTCATGCTTGTGAAGAAGAAGGACGGTTCCACCAGGTTCTGCGTGGACTACAGGCGGGTGAACGACGTCACGAAGAAGGACAGCTACCCTCTACCCCGGATCGACGACACGCTGGACACCATATCAGGGTCAAGATGGTTCTCCACCTTGGATTTGAAGAGTGGCTACTGGCAGGTGGAGGTCCAACCTAAGGACCGCGAGAAAACGGCGTTCTCTGTGGGCAGCGGGCTCTGGCAGTTCACCGTCATGCCATTCGGTCTATGCAACGCCCCTGCGACCTTCGAAAGACTAATGGAGTCCATTCTGAGGGGACTACACTGGAAGACCTGACTGGTCTACCTAGACGACGTCATCGTTCTGGGGAGACGCTTCGAGGAGCACTACAGCAACCTGAAGGAGATCTCGTTGAAGCTACGGGCTGCCCAGCTGAAGTTGAGCCCCAAGAAGTGTCAGCTCTTCCAAAAGCGGGTCCAGTACCTTGGGGATATCGTCTCCGAGGAAGGGGTGCGCACCGACCCAGAGAAGACCGCAGCTGTGAGGGGGTGGCCAGTTCCGAAGGACAAGTCCCAACTACGAAGCTTCCTGGGACTCTGCACTTATTACCGTCGCTTCGTGAGGGGATTCGCCAACATCGCCAAACCTTTACATCGCCTGACTGAGGACCAACTCTTCACGTGGACAGCAGAATGCCACAGTGCCTTCGAACAACTCAAGCAGGCTCTGTGCACCGCGCCTATTCTGGCCTACCCCAGACCTGGAACAAGGTTCATCGTCGATACCGATGCCAGCGACTTTGGCATAGGGGGGATCCTGTCGCAGGTAGTGGGCGGCGAGGAGAGAGTAGTGGCCTACTTCAGCAAGGCCTTGTCAAAGCCAGAAAGGAACTACTGCGTCACCAGGAAGGAGCTGCTCGCCACCGTGAAGACCATTGAACACTTCCACAATTACCTGTACGGGCAAGAATTTCTCATCAGGACCGACCATGCATCCCTGCGGTGGCTCCTGAACTTCAAGCAGCCCGAGGGGAAACTCGCGCGGTGGTTAGAGAGGCTTCAACAGTATAACTTTGAGATTCAGCACAGGAAAGGCCAACTGCATTCTAACGCCGACGCCCTGTCACGAAGACCGTGCCCCGAAGACTGCACCTTCTGTGCCCGAAGGGAGGAGAACACCGGGATACAGTGCCGAAGGGCTACCGTGGAACTTCAAGGGAGCTGGAGCCGCAAATCTTTCACGCGGGCGCAAGCGGAAGATGATGACCTGGGACTGATAGCCGAATGGAAGAGGGCCTGTGTCCCCAGACCCGGGTGGAACATTGTGAGTGACTGCAGCCCAAAGTTTAAGTCCTACTGGGCACAGTGGGACTCGCTGATGGTAAGGGATGGCCTCATCTGCAGTACCTGGGAGAGCACCGACGGGAAGACATCTCGGGAACAAGTCGTCGTTCCAAAGGCTATGACGGAGGAAGTCCTGAAGGAAGTTCATGGAGGATCATCTGGTGGACACCTAGGGATAAAGAAGACCCTGGAAAAACTGAGAGAGCGGTTCTACTGGATCGGATGCCGAACAGACGTGGAGAACCACTGCGCGAGGTGCCACGATTGCGCAGCCAGCAAGGGCCCAGGACGAAGACGACGGGGTCCACTGAAGACCTACAACGTGGGCGGCCCCATGGAGAGAGTGGCCATCGATGTTGCTGGGCCATTCCCGTTAAGCGAGGCAGGGAACCGCTACATATTAGTCGTCAGCGACTATTTTACCAAATGGCCGGAGGCGTATGCGCTCCCTAACCAAGAAGCCGCGACGATCGCAGAGACCCTGGTGAAGGAATTCGTCAGCCGGTACGGAGTACCCCTGGAGCTGCACTCCGATCAAGGGAGGAACTTCGAGTCGCAGGTGTTCCAGAACCTATGCCAGCTGCTGGGGATCCGGAAGACAAGGACAACGCCGCTACACCCTCAGTCCGACGGGATGGTAGAGCGATTCAATCGCACCGTCGAGAACCATCTCCGAATAGTCGTCAGCGAGCACCAGAGGGATTGGGACAAGCATCTTCCACTATTTCTCCTGGCCTACCGCGCCGCCGTGCATGAAGCCACCGGGTGCACACCAGCCCGGGCCATGTTTGGGAGGGAGCTCCGTCTACCTGTCGATCTTGCCTTCGGCCGACCTGGGAATGATCCGATCCCGGTAAGCCAGTATTGTCAAGAACTGGTCGACCAACTGGAGGACGTGCACGCGTTCGCGAGGAGGAAACTGCGGATTGAGACCGACCGAATGAAGACCCGATACGACCAGCAGACGGATGCCGGCGGATTCCACGAGGACGACCTGGTCTGGCTCTTCAACCCATTACGGAAGAAAGGCCTGTCACCCAAACTGCAGAAGTCCTGGGAGGGCCCGTACCGAGTCGTGAAACGGATCAACGATGTCGTCTACAGGATCCAGCGGAGCCCGAGGGCGAAGATGAAGATCATGCATCGAGATCGCCTGGCAGCCTACGGAGGGACACAGACGGACCAATGATTGATCGGGACGATCAGCCTTTTTAGGAAGGGGGTGGTGTTACGGCTGAGTTCGTTTCATCGCTCGCCGCATGAGTCAAAACTGCCCCAGGGCTGGACTGCTCTCCCTCAGTGTATTGCATGCGCGTTACGCAACGGACTGCGAAGTGAAAGGGATGGTCCAGAATCTTCGTGACACCACCAGCGAAGGAAATGTCGAGAAGCCGTGTGTCCTGGACGATTCTAGAATTTATTGAGTCACCAGCCTGCTATATAAGCGGCTTCAACAGTGAGGGGACCGAGTTTTCTGTTGTTGTGTTTTACGAGCTAGTGTGAGCGATTATCGTGAGCGACAGAAGTGTGGTGACGAAGTGCTGTGCGAGTTACGAAATCCTGTGACATTGTTTCTCCCAGCTTGTGAACAGCGTACATCAAGTGCTCGTAAGTAACTGTATTTATTGTACCTGAGGAAGAGGGGCAGGTAGCTTCTGCCAAGGCCACCGGACTCATTAGGACGGATTAACTTCTGTGGTCTGTTGCAAGTGAAAGGGGCCAAGAGCGCATAAGGAAGAGACTTGAGGGAACTGGAGAAGGCTCCTAATTGCTTGTATTTGCTGATTAGTGTAATTTTCTGGCCACAATAAAGTTAATTATTTCTTTAAGCAGTAAATGGTGTTGTGCTTCCTACCCACCGTAATCCAGTTAACAAAAGTGCCACTAGGGGGTGGCACGTAACAATAGCTTTAAACTGCCTGTTCATTTAACACAAGATAATATAGGTTGCAGCACTATTTTCACTGCCAGCTGGATCGCATCCCTCCTGGCTGCTTTAACCTGCCTGCCCATTCAACACACACACGCGTACAGGATCTTTTCACAGTAGCGCTTCATTCGTATTTACGTCTTTTCCAGAACTAGCACTGACGTTATTTCATTTCTTACTGTCGTCTATTTGAGTTTTTGGACTTTGCTACACCCATAAAATATTAAACAATAGACAAATCATTTTCTAAATGAAACATTGTGTTAACCTGAAGTAAGTTATCGCTTTTGTTAAATTGGTATTCATTCAATGTCATTTAAAATAGAATTGCATAATGATTTTAATACATTTGTAATCCGAGTCACATTTATAATTATACTGTATTTGTTTTTTCCATTGCTTTATTTTTAGACACCATATACTTTGAGCTAACCTCTTTACTTTCCACTACGTCGCGTTACTTGAAGCCGTTTGATTAGAATGGCTTATGGATCTTTAAGCATACAGTCTCTTTATTAATTATACTCGGATTGGTGAAGTATTGATATTCCATATCTGCCATTTCAAACTTTTGACCTATCTTACGAAATACTTTAGGGGCTAAAGAAGAAGCCCAATGTGTTCTCAATCAATGCATCTCATTTGGCATTATACTGGGATTATACGTTGCACAGACCAAGGATCATTTGGGGCGCACTGGTCGGTGGGTTGGTGGGATCCGGTTCTCGAGCGCGATTTGTGGTGGAAGCCCTTGGAAACCATGCACCGCTGGTCTATTTATTTAACTTCTCATCTGACAGTGTTTGTGATATTATGATGCATTTATTCCAAATGCACTTTCGTGCGCAATTATACTATTAATTAATTTACTTTAACAAGATGAGATAGATTAGTTGGTTCCTCTGTTTAGGGGCTGCGACATCGCGGTCATGCAGCCCCGTGTACATTGGATGTGTGTAGAATCTGCCTGATAACCGGTGTTAATTGTGATGGCTGTATTATTGTGTGGCATATGTAATTCAGGTAAGGACTACAGACAGTCGGTTTTAAATAGTTCCTACTTTTTCTACCAAATGCTACCGTCAACGACACCTAGCTGCAAACTTGGCTAATAGATACTCCCGCAACCAGACGGTAACCGTTGGAACATAATAGCGTTAATCAAATTTTACTTTCACACGAGTGTAGTTAGTGGAACGTTCTTTTTCATCACATAAATCTATGTCGTATGACATGGGCCCACCGGCTTTACTTCCCCTCCGAAGGAAGGCATACTGAGGGATTTTTAACGCTCTTCAAAACTCCGATGACTTCGGCCGGGTTTGAACCCGCGACCTTGGGCATAGAAGCTCAGCATGCTACCAAATACGCCACCAAAGCCACCCAATATGAGATAAAAAGCATGTAAATACAGCAATACGATTCCCTAAAGTAATATGCGGACTACACACTGCGTTATGTACATGAATAAGCCATTTCTCATTAATCACTCCATTTGTGCGGGGTTATAAATCGTAAGTATATTTGACTCCAGAATGATGATTTTATATTCCAAATATTAATAATTTAAATATTGTTTCCTTTCAAAAAAGGTAGATGCAACAATTTAAAAATGAAAAAGAACTATGTGATCAAGAGTCTAAATTACACCCATTACAAAAATAACAAGAAGTTCCGTGACGAACTAAAGAGCCTACTTTTCATGCCAATGATTATTCTCCAGTATATGAACCTATCTAGAATAATGACGAAATTAAGTTGGTAATATCGAAATGTCTAATTATTTCGAAATATTCCTGGTATAATGTAGCCAAATAGAGCACTACAGTTGGCAGCCCTGGTGACTGAATATATTGTTAGTTCTATCTCTTAAGGTACAGAATACAAAATTGGTTGAAGTCCAATGGACATTACATGCACCTAGACATTGGATCTATCAGCCTGCGTAAAAGCATGTTGGCAACAATGTCATGAGTGTGCTGGTTAGAAATAATCGGAAATATTATGATATCTTGTTGTGACAA
This sequence comes from Meconema thalassinum, assembly GCA_946902985.2. Classification (NCBI taxonomy): domain Eukaryota; kingdom Metazoa; phylum Arthropoda; class Insecta; order Orthoptera; family Tettigoniidae; genus Meconema; species Meconema thalassinum. The sequence continues at coordinate 146,921,692 of OX336391.1, forward strand.
TTTTGGATGAAATCCATTTGTTAGTATAGAAGTTACATGTATTTTAAAATTGGTCCTATCAGCAGGCATAGAATCATATTGGCAGCACTGACTTATATTAATTATTCCAAATTAATCTAGAATGTCAGCTGCTATACGTGTGCAAAGTCATATAGGGCTGTTGGCTTGCATACTTTCTGATATATTGATATTAGGGTAAAAAATATAGACAGCATTTATTAACAGTTTCAGCCCTGATTGCTCTTAAGAATACTTATAGTCATATCTGGTATGTTACACCTAGCACATACGAAATTTGGTTGAAATGCAACTGATAGTATAGACGTTACATGTATTTAAAAATTGGTCCTATCAGCAGGCTTAGAATCATGTTGGTAGAACTGAAGTATATAAGTTACTCCAAAATTAATCTAAAATGTCAGGTACTATACGTGTGCATAGTTTAAAGCTATCGGCTTGCATACTTTCCGATATATTGGTATTTGGATAAAAGAATAGAGAGATCAACTATTAACAGTTGGCAACCCTGGTGGCTCTTAAGAACACGCTCAGTCATATCTGTTTATATAGACATATTACATACAAAATTTGGTTGAAATCCAATTGATAGTGTAGAAGTTATAGGCATTTAAAAATTGGACCTATCAGAAGGCTTATAATTAGTTTGGCAGCACTTTCATGTATGGCCTCCTGGAAATTAAACGGAAATAGTGTTATCTACATGTGTGCCATTTTGGAATAGCTCCCATGCATACCTTCCAAGATATCCAGTATGGAGCTCAAATTTCTAGTGCGTTTTTCAGCAGTTGGTAGCACTGACATCATTTTCAAATATGGACGTGAGATATTCCGGTATACATCTTTACTCATACTAAGTTTGGTTTCGATTGCTGCATCCGTTTAGGAGTTGATAGAGGGGGACACACACACAGCCAGACAGACAGACACACATTTTCCCGGATCGACCTCATAAGTCTACTTTTTCCTCATTTTTGCAAAATGTGAAAAGTAGGCTAAAAAATAAAGACTATCAGGAAAGTACTGTAATTGTGAGAATATGTCCTTGAGAAATGTGCATATACAGCCCTTTTTGTTATTGATGCATTCTCTACTTCGTTATTGTACTCCACAGTACCTTTCGCCTAGATTTACAGTGCGTTAATATTACACTTGATTAACTTCAGAGTCCAGGAGGACTATGTTTTAAACTCACTTAGGGGCAAAGTGAATATACCTTGCGTAATATACACACATCAAAAAAAGTTTTGCATCACCTCGGTTCCAAGAGTTCCGGAACCGTTAAATACAAAGGGAATAGAGATCAACACAAACAACATTTCAGCTCGTTTTATTGCTCATGAGACCCACACATTGCATGTTGTACCATCATACAGCTAGACTTTCAGCATTTGTGGTCCAGATTGCAGTACACACCACTACCTCTAATACCCAGTAGCACGTCCTCTTGCATTGATGCATGCCTGTATTCGCCGTGGCATACTATCCACAAGTTCATCAAGACACTGTTGGTCCAAATTGTCCCACTCCTCAACGACAATTCGGCGTAAATCTCTCAGAGTGGTTGGTGGGTCAAGACGTCCATAAACAGCCCTTTTCAACATATCCCAGGCATGTTCGATAGGGTTCATGTCTGGCGAACATGCTGGCCACTGTAGTCGAGCGATGTCGTTATCTTGAAGGAACGCATTCACAAGATGTGCACGATGAGGTCGAGAATTGTCGTCCATGAAGACAAATGCCTCTCCAATATTCTGCCGATATGGTTGCACTATGGGTCGGAGGATGTCATTCAGGTATCGTAAAGCCGTTTCGGAGCCTTCCATGACCACCAGTGGCGTACGTCGGCCCCACATAATGCCACCCCAAAACATCAGGGAACCACCACCTTGCTGCACTCGCTGGACAGTGTGTCTAAGACGTTCAGCCTGACCAGGGTGCCTCCAAACACGTCTCCGACGATTGTCTGGTTGAAGGCATATGCGACACTCATCGGTGAAGAGAACGTGATGCCAATTCCGTGGGGTCCATTCAGCATGTTGTTGGGCCCATCTGTACCGCACTGCATGGTGTCGGGGTTGCAAAGCTGGACCTCGCCATGGACGTCGGGAGTGAAGTTGCGCATCATGCAGCCTATTGCGCACAGTTTGAGTTGAAACACGACGTCCTGTGGCTGAACGAAACGCATTATTCAACATGGTGGCATTGCTGTCAGGGTTCCTCCGAGCGGCAATCCGTAAGTAGCGGTCATCCACTACAGTAGTAGCCCTTGGGTGGCCTGAGCGAGGCCTGTCATCGACAGTTCCTGTATCTCTGTACCTCCTCCATGTCCGAACAACATCGCTTTGGTTCACTCTGAGACGCCTGGAAACTTCCCTTGTTGAGAGCCCTTCTTGACACAAAGTAACAATGCGGACGCGATCGAACTGCGGTATTGACCTTCTAGGCATGGTAGAACTACAGACAACATGAGCAGCGTACCTTCGTCCTGGTGGAATGACTGGAACTGATCGGCTGTCGTACCCCCTCCGTCTAATAGGCCCTGCTCATGCATGGTTGTTTACATCTTTGAGCAGTTTTAGTGACATCTATGAACAGTCAAAGGGACTGTATCTTGGATACAATATACACAGTCAACGTCTATATGCCGGAGATCTGGGAACCGAGGTGATGCAAAACTTTTTTTGATGTGTGTATAAAAAGAGAACGCTAAGAAATAGCAAACTTTTGATGGCATATACGTGGTTTAATATTACATTTTCTATCCGAAAGGTATCTCCAACGGTTAGCGAATAAAACCTAAATTTGTACTATAAAACACGGTCAACGCCGAGCGGTGTAGTTGGACAAAAAGTTCCATCCTTATTCTCCCTCTGCGCGGCACCTCGCCTATCCCCTGTTTTAACTGTCACCTTCACATTTTAATTTATTTATGACGCGTAGCGAAGCACGGGTACTTCAGCCAGTCTATACATATAAAATACAATTTTTACAACTAAATTATACATATTGACCAAAAGGAACAATGGTAAATAAAATTAAAAAGAATGTCCAAGTTGGTGAAAATGGCCTATGTCAGTGACTTCCTGTCAAGCACGGTTGTTGGAGAAGATGATGCGTTGGTATGCTGGCTCTTTAATGTGAAGTTTGCCTTCAGAGATGACGCACCATGATGGAGGGAGTCAAACACGAGTGGCAACTGTGGTAAAGGAATAAACTTATACGGTTAAATAAGGAATCTATAGCTCGGAAATTTCGGCAATATATTTGGCGAGGTAACATATTTACTTGATTAAAGGAACATGACAGTAGGTTAACGTCCGAGCGAGAAAAGCCATCGCATTAATAACCAGTATAATCACCAGACTGTTGAATGAAGGCATGCAAACATGCATGCATTGTGTCATACAGGTGCCGGATGTCAGATTGTGGGATGGAGCTCCATGCCTGTTGCACTTGGTCGGTTATTATAGGGACGGATAATGTCAGTTGTGGATGACGCTGGAGTTGTCGTCCACTAATGTCCCATACGTGCTCGATTGGGAACAGATCGGGGAATCGAGCGGGCCAAAGCAGCATGTCAACACTCTGTAGAGCATGTTGGGTTACAACAGTGGCATGGAGGCGTGCATTATCCTGTTGGAAACGCCCCCGGGAATGCTGTTCATGAATGGCAGCTTAACAGGTCGAATCACCAGACGGACGTACACATCTGCAGTCAGGGTGCGTGGGATAACCACGAGAGTGCTCCTGCTGCCATAGGAAATTGCTCCCCAGACTAGAACGCCTGGTGTACAGTAGGTCCAGTGTGTCGACGCCGCAGACAGGTGGAATGCAGGTGCTCACCTGGCCTCCTTCTAACCAACACACGGCCATCATTGGCACCAAGGCAGAAGCGGCTTTCATCGGAAAAGGCGACGGACCTCCACTCCATCCTGCAATGAGCTCTCGCTTGACACCACTGAAGTCAAAGACGGCGGTGTTTTAGGGTGAGTGGAATGCACGCCGCAGGGCGTCTGGCTTGGAGCTGCCCTCCAATTAACCGATTTCGAACAGTTCTTTGTGTCACTGTGGTGTTAACTCCCACTCGAATGGCTGCTGCAGACGCCATCTGATGCTCCAAAGTCATATGCCGAATACGGCAGTCCTCCCTCTCGGTGATGCCACGGTGACGTCCGGAGCCCGGTCTTGTTGTGACACCTTACTGTGACCACTGCTGCCAGTGCGGATGCACTGTGGGGACATTCTTTCCAAGTCGTTCTGCAATAGCACTATTACATGACCTCGTTGAAACGCTGTGAGCTGTTGATACTGGCCTCTTCGTCGTCGTAAAGGCATTCTCGACCCACTCACAGTCACTCCGCCAATCTCACAGGTAACTAAGGCCCTCGCAGTGTACAGCCCGTATTTAAAGCAAACCTGATGTGCAACGTCATGGGGCCACTACTAGCGTCACGCTAATGCGATTTGCAGAAAATTTGAATCAAAATCATCTTTCAGATTTAAAAACACGCCTACCTACGTTCGTTAATCTAGCACAACCTCTTCTTGGTGTTGGGATATTTTTTTCCGACATGTTTCGACTTTCGATGGAGTCTTCTTCAGCTTTTATCAATGGCAAAATCTATTCTTCTTAAAGCATAGAGTAACAATGGGCTATCCATAAATCTATATTTTGGTTGAAATAACCTATAAATAAATAAATGATAATCGTCTGACGATCGAAACTGGTCCCCCAAGAGTATTTATTAATCTCATGTAAGTTGTATTCAGGATTAGGATCTCTATCTATCTATCGTATGGATTTTAGTGCATGGAGTGTCCGAGGACATGTTCGGCTCGCCTGAGTATGTAGCTGCTTCCAGCGGTCACCCTTAGGGTGAGCTACAAGTTCCATTCAATTTCAAGTAGTTACAACTTTCGCTACCAGATATCAATGATACCTAGTTATGAAAGTTGGAACTTTGATAGAGAGTTCTGATGAAATCTAACCTAAAAATTTAGCTCCACACAAGTTTAGTCTGTGGAAGGATCTTTTACATGTCATAAATCTATGACATGGGACCGCCGGCTTTACTTTACCTCCTATGGAGGGCATACTGAAGGATTTCTAACGCTCTTAAAAAAATCCAACGACTTCGGCCGGGTTTGAACCCGTTATCTTGGGCACAGCAGTTCAGCATGCTACCAACTACGCCACCGAAGCCGCTTCAGGATTAGGAAAATACCCGTTACAATTGGGTACAATCGTGTTGACAGATTGAAATGCATTACATTTCGATTTCCTACTAAATTATAGCACTTGTTTGCACATTTTTAACAAAAATATTTCACCTACAATTTCTGACTCTAGTTATAACCCCTGAGCTATTAATGTAAATATGACCCCGCCGACGTAATGTTTCTGAATGTACCTTTAATCAGCAAATTGTGATATAACGTTCATGGTTCATCAATTATACAGAACATACACTCTTCCATGGGAACATCTAAACACAATAAGGCAAGAGTGAAAGTTCTCAGTTAACTGAGCTGTAATTTGTTTACTCGTACTTCGCGCTAATTGACTCGAAAACACAAAGGAGTGGTTTAAATGTACCTACTAACTCGTATAATTCAGATGTAATTTAGTTATTCCCAGCATACAAGGAGAATGCAAGTGAATATTCTGCGCAGAGTTTTGCAATAATTTCAGGGTAGTTGTACCCGCAACACCCCCGCATCAGCGATATTTGAGGGGAGTCTTAAGGGCCATTCTACACGAGCGGGTAAACTGCCGCGTTTCGCCCACCTCCTACCGCGCCAAAATGTTTCAATCTACACGTGACCATCAAAACGCGGCGTGTGACCCGCTTAGAGCACACCGCGCCAACATTGTGTAATCTACACGTGGCGTGTGAAAAGAAGCGCCTTCTATTCAATTCTTTCTACTGCATAGCTGTTTAATAATCGAGCCTATACATGGGCTGGGGATACGCTCTATCGGCAACTAGAGGAAATTTTCCAATTAAACGTTATGCATGGGTTCTAACTGGGAATGTCAAGGCCGGTATACAGAGCGCAGCTCGCATCCAGTCGGCTGTGAGGTTACTGACGCGTGTGAACTGCTTGCAAGACGCCACGTGTAGTTTCGTACGCGGTTCTCTCGCTAGCGGGCAGGACGCCTCCAGAGGCGTGCTTACCGCCCGACGATTCTCGAACGCCTCCTCCCGCGACCGGCAAAACGCTCGTGTAAAGAGACCAATTCATTTGTAGGTTCTGTCCGATGGCGCGGTAGGAGGCGAGCGAAACGCGGCAGTTTACCCGCTCATGTAGAATGGTCCATAGGGTACACAGCATCGAGAAAAAAAATCATGATTAAAACCAATAAATGTACAACAAAAATAATGGAAAGCAGTTGGAAGAATCATAAACCTCTATTGATATCAAGTTGATATGTGAGAAGCTAAAGCAATAAGGAGAATCCTGCTATTTGATATGAAAAGAGACAGTCAGTCTGAAAGATTGACATTGCCATCAACGAGACCATACGAATCTTGTCGGGATGTATGAAGCCTACTCCAGTCGACAAACTCTACCCGATTGTTGGGATAGCTCCCCCAACTATCAGAAGGACTGTTGCTGCTGATGCAGAGAGGGCGAAGCAGATTAATGATCCCCGTCATCCACTGCATAATCATCAGGCTGTTGTCCGTCGACTGAAATCAAGAAAGAGTTTCATCGCCAGGACTCAACCACTGGAGGGAACATCGGAATCTAACCGCATCTCAAGGTGGAAGAGCAAGCTGCCGCCGGATATCCCTGTTAAGGAAGAGCTAGCCCCAGGAAATGACCTGCCTTACCCTGTTTGGAAATCACTTAATCGTCTCAGGGTTGGCGTCCCTCGTTGCAAGACCAACATGCAGAAATGGGGTATCCTTCCAGCTGATGGAGACACGTCCTGCGAGTGTGGAGCAACACAAGACCCAGCCCACCTGCTCATTTGTCCACTACTAGAACAACCCTGCACTACCCAGGACCTGATCGAGGCAAACAACAAAGCCATCGGAGTTGCTACATTCTGGAAATGATCGGACACGGAAATGAATGACTGGACTTTATGTTCGACCCTCACTATTATGTGTCAGATAACTGTATCATAATGATGGTCATTATAACACTGTTTTCCATTATGATACAGTTTCTCCAGCCAATCAGAGCTCGTTCATTGACCAATTAGGTAACGATAACTTCGCGCATGCGCTCAAAATCCAACATGTCGGACATAAACACAACATCGAACTATAATAAATTACCGACATGGAATACCCACCGTCCATATGTTCGCGTAAATAAACTGGCGAATATGAGACAAGAAATAGCACTGTACCTTAAAATCACCAACACTAATTTCTACACAGCGCATTGTCTTCAAATGACTGCGGTGACAATATTACTGAGGGACGGCTGATGTAAACATATGGCTGCATATGGCATTGCAAGCCCACAGAGCGCATGCGTCGGTCGTTCAAAGCTCTTGAAAGACAAAGATATAACACCCAACGCTCGTTCTGCGATCACAAAATTCCAGTAGCTGACTCTCAACAGATATTTATGAATATTTATGTTAAAACATATAATAAAGTTATAATTATCGTCGAACATAAACAGTCGTATGCAACTCGCCTATAATGGTAATTAAGACACTCGTATGGAAATTATAAAACTCGCATACGCTCGTTTTATAAAAAATACTCGTGTCTTAATTATAGCCATTATAGGCTCGTTGCATAATGTACTATTATATCATTTTAAATGCTACAAATGCTGAAAAATGCTAGAAAGGCTGGAGGCTTCGAGCGAGCGTGCGGTGAAAGTAGGGAGCTGGCTGGATGACGTCACGATGGCCGTGTCGTTGCCGTCTCGTATCGCCAGAGCTCACCAGTGAACTCAGTACACATGCACCAAGCGGTGCTATGACGTCACACAACTCAGTGCATTCTCGGTACATTTCGTGACGTTGCCGTAATGAAACGACGAAGTCGACTACCACTATCATTTAAAATGTGAAAAGTAAGCTGTGATGAGTGAAGCGAAGAGGACATAAAAAGTAGCCTAACACAGGAAGGAAGCTTTCTTTTATTGAAGAGGAATCTGTTGATAGATTGAGATATTATAATAGTACATTATGCAACTCGCCTATAATGGCTATAATTAAGACACGAGTATCTTTATAAAACGAGCTTGAGCGAGTTTTATAATTTCCATACGAGTGTCTTAATTGCCATTATAGGGGAGTTGCATACGACTGTTTATGTTCGACGATAATTATAACTTTATTATATGTTTTAACATAAATATTCATAAATATCTGTTCAGTAACTAGAATTTTGTGATCGGGTGGTGCGCTAGGTAGCATATCTCCCTGTTCCAAGCTCTCTGGCCGACTGACGCATGCGCTCTGTGTGCTTCAATGCCAGATGTGCTGATCGTGAACCAGTATTCAGCAAAACTGTCACCGTAGTCGTTTGAAATCAACGCGCTGAATAGAAATTGGATTTAGGTATATTAAGGTACAGTGCTATTTCTTTTCTCATATTCACCAGTTTATTTACGCGAACTTATGGACGGTGCACTTTTGGTAATTTATATAGACACAAGCTGTACCCAGCATGCGTTGCAATGCCAATCAAAGAAAGTGTTGGCGTTGAAATTCTGTTTCTTGAAGTGCTTTTGGATACACAACATGTTAACTGCCTCTAAGCTATCGTAAAATGGATTTTCTAATTTAGAACCATTCGTGGGAGCGTGCACAACAACTTTCAAAATTTCATCGCTGTCACTCATTTGTTGAATCTACTCGTACGCTACCTATTGTGAAATGGATTTACTAAGTCGAAACCCTTCCCTGGCGTGTACACAATAACTCATCAATGATTCATCGCAATCGGATGAATGGTATATGCACGTATAGGGGGTTTTGTTTAAACGATTCGTGCGCTGTCATTCATTTGTTGAATCTACTCGTGCGCTACCTATTGAGAAATGTATTACTAAGTTGAAGCCCTTCCCTGGCGTGTACACAATAACTCATCAAGGTTTCATCGCAATCGAAGAATGTTATATGAACGCAAAAGGGGATTTTGTTGAAACGCTTCGCGCATCGTCACCCATTTGTTGCATCTACTCTTGCGCTACTTATTGTGAAATGGATTTACTAAGTCCCCTTCCCTGGCGGGTACACAATAACTGATCAATGTTTCATCGCAATCGGATGAATAGTATATGAACGCATACCTGATTTTGTTTAAACGATTCGCGCTCCGTCACTCATTTGTTGAATCTACTCGTGCGCTACCTACTGTAAAATGTATTTACTAAGTTAGAAACCGTCACGCAAGTGTCCAAAACATCTTCATCGCTATCGGACTAATGGGATATGAAGACATAGGGGACTGTATTGAAACGCTCCGCATGTCGTCGTTCATTTGTCGAATCTACTCGTGTGCTACCTACTGTGAAATGTATTTACTAAGCCAGAAACCTTCCTTGGAGTGTCCACCATATTTCACCCAAGTTTCACCGCTAACGGCAGAATGGTATATGACCTTATACGGGACTTTGTTGAAACGCTTCGCGCGTCGTCCCTCATTTGTTGAATCAACTTGTGCGCTGCATATTGTATAGTGGATTTACTTAGCCAGAAATTTTCCATGACGTGTACACAACATCTCACCCAAGTTTCATAGCTACGGACGAATGGTACATGAATGCATACGGGACTTGGTTGAAACGCTTCGCGTGTCGTCGCTCATTTGTTGATTCTACTCTTGCGCTACATATCGTAATATGGATGTACTCACCCAGAAACCTTCCCTGGAGTGTACACAACATCTCACCCAAGTTTCATCGCAATCGGATGAATGGTATGTGAACGTATACGGGACGTTGTCGAAACGCTTCGCGCGTAGTCACTCATTTGTTGAATATAAACGTGCGCATCGTATTGTAAAATGGATTTACTTAGCCACAAACCTTTCCTGGAGTGTACACAACAATTCACCAAACATTTATCACTATCAGACGACTGGTATATGACTTTATACGGGACTTTGTTGAAACGCTTCTCGTGTCATCGCTCATTTGTTGAATCTACTGGTGCGATACCTATTGTAAAATGTATGAACTAAGCCAGAAACCTTCCATGGAGTGTACACAACATCTCACCCAAGTTTTATCGCTATCGGATGATGGTATATGAAATTATATGGGACTTTGTTGAAACGCTTCGCGCGTCGTTGCTCATTTGTTGATTCTACTCGTGCTCTACCTATTTTTAAAGGGATTTACTAAGCTAGAAACCTTCCCTGGAGTGCACACAAAATCTCAGCCCAGTTTCATCACTATCGGACGAATGGTATATGAATGCATACGGGACTTTGTTGAAACGCATTGCGTGTCGTCGCTCATTTGTTGAATCTACTTTTGCGCTATCTACTGTGAAATGTATTCACTAATTTTGAAACCTTCACGTAAGTGTACACAACATCTCACCCAAGTTTCATCGCTATCGGACGAATGGTATATGAACACATACGGGACTTTGTTGAAATGCTTCGCGCATCGTCGCTCATTTGTTGAATCTACGCGTGCGCTACCAATTGTAAAATGGATTTACTAAATCAGAAACCTTCCTTGGAGTGTACTCAACATCTCACCCAAGTTTCATCGCAATCGGACGAATGGTATATGAACGCATAGGAGACATACATACCCACAAACTATCACGTACATTGATTTTTATATATATAGATGTTGGATTTTGAGAGCATGCGTGAAGGTATCCTTATCTAATTGGTCAAAAAAATTGTTTCTTGAGCTGTGATTGGTGGGAGAAACTGTTTCATAATGAATAATAGTGTTATAATGACCATCATTATGATACAGTTTTCAGACACATAATAGTCAGGGTCGAAGATAAAGTGATTTTTGAAAGCCTTTGTCTGGGACGTGATGCTCTATGGATGTAAAATTTGGAATGTTGGTGCAGCTCAACAAAGGAGAGTAGGAGCATTTGAAATGCGGTGTTATAGGACATTTATTAGTACTAATTGGGTAGATAGAGTAACAAATGAAGTGGTATTAAGACGAGTGGGGAAGGAGGGATGTTTTCTGGTGAGTGTTAATAAATAGAAGAGATAGGTTGGTAGGACACACACTAAGGTACCCAGGAATGGCTATCTTACTTACGAAAGGCAGGGTCGATGACCACAAGTGTTGGGATAGGCCAATGTTAGAATAATGTTAAACAGATTGTCCTGTATTAAAGGTGCAGTAGCTATGTACTGTAGATATGAAACGATAAGCTCTGGACAGGGAGGCTGCATCAAGTCAGTATAAAGAATGAAGACTCAAACACATCCTAGCGATGTGAATAATCCAGGATACAGCGGCGTGGGCCGAATACATGTGGTTGAAGTGTCATATCCGTTCCCATTTAGTCGATTTATACTCGCCTATTTGCATGAAATGGTAATAATTATTCTAAATAGCCTAATATTTCATTGTAATTGTCGTCTACAATTTTTCCGAGGCCTGTACGAGTACTTGATGAATAAATTCCTTCTTTCACAATATATGTCTCTCCAGCCGTGATGAATGATGAAGTAAGAGCCAGGGTAAACGCAACCTGGTTGTGGTGGAAGAAGAAAATGCAACTTCGTCTCAAATCCAAGATATATCGGACAGTGGTACGGCCAGTTGCGCTGTATGGAGTTGAATGTCGACCATCCGGCAAACTTTCCGAACGTCACCTACACGCCATGGAAAATGACCATGTCAGAAACGACACAATTCGGGAGCAAATGGGTGTCGCCCCAATTGTGAACAAAATGAGAGAGAAACGGTTACGATGATATGGCCATGCCCTGCGTGCAGCGCCTGATACTGTTACTAAATCTGTCCTTCATTTTGAGGTTGAAGGCCTACGCCCCAGAGGACGACCGAAGCAGCGTTGGGAAGACACAATAAATGGTGACTGAAGAATTAACGGCCTAAATCCAGCTGACGCACGAAACCGGACAAAAAGGAGGTCAATGACCAAAAAAGCGGACCCTGCACCAGCAGGACAACGCTAGGAATAATAATAATAAGAAGAAGAAGCCTTGGTGCTGGAAGTTTCTTTTCTTTCGCCAGGATCCAACAGACTGAAACAGCACTTTCCAACTGACAACGAAATAGCTGAAGTAACATTACAGTGTATGTAGTTCACAGTGTGTCTGCATATGTTTAGTTAAATTCAAGTAAGCTGGTGTATAGTAAATGAAAGAATTAACTATAAAGTGATTAGGAGCCGAGCTCCATAAACTGGCTCACGCAATAGTGCATACAAGTGGAATGAACACCATGAAGGGCTAATATGTCAGGAGTGCTCTGTGACAGGAGGATCCAGTCTAAGGTTAAGGGGAAAATATATAAAACTGTCGTAGGACCAGCAATCAGCCTTGCTGTATGGCTCTGAAACATGACCTGCACGCAAAACGCACACAAACAGGCTTGACGTCACGGAAATGGAAATGCTCAGGTGTATGAGTGGAGTGACAAGCGTGATAGAGTGAAAAATGTCAAAAGAAGAGGAACATTGAAGGTTGTGGAAATATCCAGAAGATACAAGAAAACTGACTTCAGTGGTACGGGCATGTGAGAAGAAAAAAGCTTGTAGTTTAACGTGACCGTTAATCTCGAGATCATGAGCCACGGGACCTCCTTTTTACGTGGAATCCGAACCACAGGACATGGCATTTCACTTCGAAAATCTCACATGCATTGACCGGGAATCGAACCCGGACCGCCTTGGTGAGAGGCATACAGCTAGACCGCTGAGCCACCACGCCCCAATGTGAGAAGAAGGGAGGAATCCTACGTGGGGAGGAAGATGCTAGACATGCAAATACAGGGAGTGAGAATGCCAGGCAGACCTACACGAAGATGGATGGATTGTGTACAGGAGGACCTCAGAGAAAAACAGTTGTCAGAAGAGGATGTACATGACCGGCTTAAATGGAGAGCAGTCAGCAACATCGACCCCACATAGGAGTGGGAATGATGTAAAGAGAAAGAAGAAGGGCTAAAGACGGAAACATCAAGTGTGATTGCGAAGAAGATCAGACTGTCAACCACATGATTCAATGTCGTATGTGTCCAACCACCTGCACAACAGAGGATCTACACCTAGCTTCAGAGAATGCACTGCAAGTCGCCAAGTTATGGTCTCATTGTATTTAATGAAATGTTTTGTAATTCTGTAACATGCTTCTGATATGAAAATAATAATAAGCACCATGAACGCTCGCTCAGAGAGAAATATATTAGACCACCTCTGGGTGCAGTGGCTAGCTCTCTTTACTGCCACAGTAAGGCTATTTGTGGGGTAGTAGCTCGGCCATGTTTGAATGGCAACAGTCAACGATTTAAGCGCGCAAGGGAAGTATTTAATCTTGAAAATAAAAATATGTCCGTTAAGTTTTCAAGGAATGCAAGATTTTCTCAGTACTATTGAAACAATTTGGATGATTTTGGTACAAACCGCACTTTCTAGATCCCTCTGGTTTAATAGCTTTAGATTTATGAAAAATACACCTTACTGTTTTATGTATGTGATTTCTTTAATCACTTTTTTATTCACGTTTCCTTATTCGCATGTGCGTGGCATCGGTATTATATTGTGTTGACCGACTGAAAAGTAGCCTTATCAATAGGCAATAAGGCAACACTGACAAATGGATTCTAAGCTATTTATACATATTCAAGGTAAACACACAAGTAGTTCCGTGAAGAACTATACAGCCTATTTCCATATATCCTACTTACCTTAATTGCCTCTATCAACATTCAAAATTTCAGTTTAATTGCTGTAATAGATTCGTAGATATTGAGAACCGTCTAAATATTTCGTAAGGTCGCCATGTTGGATTTTTATAGGCTATATCTAGGTCTTAGAGTTATGTACTAATACATGAAGATTATTGTGTAGGTATAGTGTTCAAACTTCAATCGCATGATTAGGACACAAGAAATAAAATCGAGATTTTAAAATTTCGCATAGCTGCCATCTTGTGGTATTGAAAACAATTGAAATAAATTAGATGCCAGTGGGTTAAAATTTGTATTAGCATTTTCCGTCCCAAATTTCACTGCGCTCGAATGGTTAAATCAACAGAAACGTCCATTTAAATATTTATATTTCGCGTCACCGCCATGTTAGATTTGTGCTCACCAGGTTATTGAAAGCCCCATAGGTGAACTTATGTTCATAGCATCTATCAACACACAAAATTTCAATTTTATTGCTACCCTAGATTAACCGATATTGAGAACCATCTAAATATTTCGGATGGTCGCCATGTTGAATTTTTTATATATGTAGGCCATAGAGTTATGGACTATTAGATGATCTTTATTGCGCAGGTTTATTATTCAAACATTCACTTCGATCGCATGATTGATACACAAGAAATAAAAGCTTAATTTTTAAATTTCGCACAGCCGACATGATGAGATTGTGTAAACAATTGAACTAAATTAGATGCCAGTGCATTACATTGTGTATAAACATTTGCTGTCGCAAGTTTCATTGCGTTTGGATGGATAAATCGCAATAAACGTCTACTTAAATACTTCAAATTCGCTTGGCCGCCATGTTCGTTTTGTAGTTAACGGGTTTTCGAAGGTCTCATACGTGTATTTCTAGTATTGCCCTTTGTCACCGTACAAAAGTTCAAGGTGATATCGGTAATAGTTTGGGGGATATAGAATGCCGGTGAAGTATTTCGCACAGCCGCCATGTTTGATTGGTGAGACGTAACAAAATTTGAAGGACACGGTCTGGGTTGACCAAAATGGTACTATGACCTCACTGAGTTTCATTGAAATTGGTCCAGCCGTTTCGATTTTATTAGGGACACACACACACACACTTAGAATACACACACACACGGACAAAAGGTGATCATAAGCCTATTTTCTCATAAATGAAAATAGGCTTAAAATACGTCATTGCTGCCAACCAACTGCTGAAAACAACCAATTAAAATTTAAACCCAATTTTGGATATCTCAGAAAGTATCCATGCAAACTGTTACAAAATTGGCACAGGTATAACGATAATATTGCAGGTTAATTTTGAGAAACCCAAACATGACAGTGTTTCCTTCATAATTCTACGCGTGTTGAAATACTTGATGTTTAGATGCATGCAACTTCCACATTAACAAATGGATTTCAAACAAATTTTGCGTTTACAATGAGTACTTTAAGAAACATAGCTATGCAAATTTACAGAATCACCAGGGCTGACAACTGCCAATGAATGTTCTCTATAATTATGGGCCCTAGTCTCAATATATCATAAAATATGAAGGCAAACCTGTTATAAACCTTGCACCTGTATGATATTGCAGATTTATTTCGAACAAACCACTTAATACAGTGTTCCCAACATAATTCTACGCTTTCTAATGGTTTAAATGTATAACTGCATGTAACATCCATACTAACAAATGAATTTGAACCAAAGTTTGTATCTGCAATGAATGTCTCAATAGACATACAGTACGTCCTGGGTTTTGGATTCCACGAGGCAAAAAAAAGAGGAGTTCCCATGGCTTATGGTCACGAGATTAATGGCAATCAGCAGGATCTAGGATTGAGGCGAGTTTCCCAATATTTGAAATAAGATTCAATCATAGCATTTTCCTGGTGGGAGTGTGGGAAAACCCTGGAGAAGAGCACATTCAGGATGGTCGCTACCACTTCGGGGATTTGAACCTTCGATCTCAGGACTCACTGTGACGATTGTGGAGCGTGGCATGGATTCATGTTAGCCTTACCAGGTGAACTGTGGTTCATGCCGATGATGGAATGATAGAAGTTTGAGAAGGATTATTTCATAAAATATTCATCATGGCACCAATATTTCCATGAAATACAATCAGCTTTGATCCTTTATTTTGTCACTTTGAAGCACTTTCACTTCACTACAGAAAGAAAGATGATACCTTCTCCATAGTATCTTTACTCCATGCTAGTAAATCAGAGTGCAGATAACAATATACTAATACAAATACATCTGTTGATCTTCTTAGGAATGCTACCCCTACGTCTTTTCCCAACAGCACATCGCAATTGCACAAGTTCATATCCAAACAGCTCCAATCATGCTTTCTGGGCACGTTAAAATTCGCCCCCAGAAATCCTGACAACTATGTCATATTGGAGGGATTTCTGACAGGATACACATGTAATCAGGATGAACAATCTGAACGCTGTGACTAACGAACCAGACTTCTTGTGATTGACAGCTGTAGGATGGCATTGCACTTATACACTGCCATGATCATTTGACTCCAGTCTAAGCTTCTCATTCTCATCGCTGAAACCTCAGATAGCTCACATCAGATTCCCAACTGCTTGCAGCGTACTGTAAATCTTGCTCCTCCATCAAAAGCTTGTCAAATCTCTCCGCTTCAGTCTGCAGTCTTGTTCAAACTAGGAAGTATTCTGGACTTGCCTGAGTCGTTGAATCACTGAATAGTAGCTCTTGAAAACGATATCTCAGTTGCTCAGAAGTATTATAATATCAAAGTGAACTTGAGCAAGTGTTTAAAAATTCGCAAATTGAAGAAATCCATGTATAGCCTATATACATAACCCACCACTAGTTAAAAAAAAGAAAATACCACAATTAACTCAAAAAATGAAAATAATCCATCCCTATATTATCCTGCTAAGGTCCCATTCCAGTTTTGTACCAAAAATTAGGTCCCATTAACACCAACCTACACATATGGGGTACCTGCAGGTTCAGCATAACCCAATGCGTAAGCGAAACGCACTCTCTTACTCTTTAAATGCCTCACAATTAAATAAATACCTTAAAACATGTATATTTGCAATGCAATAATGAAAGAATGCAACACGGTAACCATGGTAACAGAATCTCACAGGTCCATCTATTTCCGTAAGACGCAATGCAATTCTTATTATTACATTACTGTGTAAGTTTCCAGACGGTTATAAGGTTATCACTGAACCAAATTAAGCTGTAAAATTCATCATTACATACAGTATAATGCGCTTAAGGGGGTCAAGGGGCACTCTAGAATTTTTTCACGCTATTTTCACGTGTGAGTGTGGAACGAAAGGTCTTTTTCACCCGACTATAAAGGGTCTCCGAAAACCACATTTAAAGGCCCTTAAATTAACAGTGTCTGTGATATTCCCAGAAAACTAACTTCGCTCTGATACACCTATGAAGGAATGACAAACCCCTAACCACTGCACCAGTAGGTGAATTGATAAAGTATGATTATTCATACCAAGGATAAATCAGTCATAGCATTCATGATTGAGAAATTGCTAAGTACTCTTTACAACTAGAATATCCCTAACATGCATAAGTAGACACCTTAATGTCCCAAACCCATAATTCAACATAGTACAACGCTTTCACGCTAACCACCACAAGACCTACTACAACATTCTATATAATTCTGAACTAATACATAACCTATAACACCCACTGTTTAACAAAGTAGCGATACGCGCCCCCAACACATGTAGCCTCACGACAATATTTAAATTCGTACCAACTGATTCTAGATACATTTCTAAGTTCATTTCTCCCTTTTCTCTCTCTCTTCCATTGCATTGTTACTCTTCCTTCTCTTTTCGTAGTGATAGATTCTATCTCACCTTTATCACATCTATCAATTGCCATACCCCCTACACTCTGCCTCTTCCCCCGACATTTCACTTAACATCTCTACTACGTGCCTCAATTCTATATTGTTTACCTTACTTCTCTTTTCCCAAATTCATCTAACAATGTGATTTGTTTATTCTGTTTTTCTCTACTCTTCTAGTTCCTTACCTCCGCCTTCAGTTCTCCCTGTCTACTGGGATCTACCTGCTGATTTTCACCCCTAAACTTCTGGATACACACATCTATTCTAATATTTCCTACTTCCAGCCTTTCCTGATCCTCTACTCTACTTTCACCTAACATCTCCTCTAACTGCTGCTTCCTCTCATCTATATATTCTATTATCACCTAACATCTCCTCTAACTGCTACTACTCCTCTGCTCTTTTTTCATCTAACATCTCTTCCACCTGCTGCTTCTTCTCATCTACTCTACGTTCGTCTAACTTCTCCTCCAACTACTGCTTTTCCTCACCCATTCTACTCTCACCTATTTCCAATCTCTCCTCCTCCTCTAATCTACTTTCACCTAACATCTCCTCTAACTGTTGCTTCTTCTCATCTACTCTACTTTCGTCTAACTTCTCCTCCAACTACTGCTTTTTCTCACCTATTCTACTCTCACCTATTTCCAATCCCTCCTCCTTCTCTAATCTACTTTCACCTAACATCTCCTCTAACTACTGCTTCATCTCCTCTACACTACTTTCATCCAACATCTCTTCCAACTCCTGCTTCTTCTCTTCAACTCTACTTTCGTTTAACATCTCCTTTAACTGCTGCTTCTTCTCTTCAACCCTACTTTCACCTAACATCTCTTCCAACTGCTGTTCATCTTCTCTACTCTCATCTATTTCCAGTTTCTCCTCAACTTCTACTCTGCTTTCACGTACAATCTCTATAGATTTCTCACTCAGCTGCCTATTATATCTATCTAAATTCTCATTTTTTTTGCATGAGCATATTAAAAATATCCTGTACCGTAATATTGAACCCTGACATAATGAAATACACTTCTTAAAACTACCCCCCCCCCCCCAAATTACTATCACTTCCCCACAATCCCTTGCACAAAATACACTTATTCTTACCCCTACACTTGTGAATCCTGGTTCTCGAGCCCGACTTTGAGGTGGCAAATGTAATAGTAATTTCCTAGGTTGTGGTGTGACAAAACTAACAACCAGAATCGTTAGATAAGAGGCAAGATACTATATACAGCAATAGCCTATATATAATTTATTTCAAAAGAACTTACACTTGTGGTGAATATAGTGATCCGTAATGAGAAAACCGACTGCAGCTCTGACACAAACAAGACAACACCTTCAAGACAGCAGCAAACAATCACTCCGTGGGACAATGTCTCTGGATTGGGCAAACTACCTTTACGACTGATACATCAAAAAGCACTTCATTTTCGTGATTCTATCTATCTATCGTATGGCTTTTAGTGCCGGGAGTGTCCGAGGACATGTTCGGCTCGCCTGAGTTTGTAGCTGCTTCCAGCGGACACCCTAAAGTGTGAGCTACAAGTTCCGTTCAATTTCAAGTAGTTCCAACTTTCGCCACCAGATATCAATGATACCTAGTGGCGAACGTTGGAACTTTGATAGAGCGTTCTGACGAAATCTAACCTAACAAATTTTGCTTTACACAAGTTTAGTCTGTGAAAGGATCTTTTACATGCCATAAATCTATGACATGGGACCGCCGGCTTTACTTCCCCTCCGAAGGAAGGCATACTGAAGGATTTTTAACGCTCTTAAAAAATCCGACGACTTCGGCCGGGTTTGAACCCGCTATCTTGGGCATAGCAGTTCAGCATGCTACCGACTACGCCACCGAAGCCGCTTTCGTGTTTCTATTCTCCTCCCATACAACTTCCGACAACTCGATTCCAATCTCTTCGTACATATTAGATTACTTTGACTGCCCTATCAGTCCCAATACATGTATTCAATCACGACGACATCTTCTTGTATCATTTCAACTGACATTGTTATCTCTATCACTTGTCCTTGAGTAAACAATTAGAGTAGGTATCTCTGCTTTTTAAGACGATCTTGTTCCATAGTTCATAATATCACCACTACCATAAATTCCAAAGCCGCAGCAGCCATCTTGCATGTCATAGTAATAGCTTCATTAGTTTCGCCACGATAATGGCTTTAGCCGCCATCTTGCATGTTATATACAGGGTGTATCTTAATTATACCGACAAAAAAAATCAGGGACGCTCTGCGTGTTATATAAAAGACGATGCCGCAATCGGATTGGCGGAGAAAATTTTTCCCTTCGAGAAAATGAGATTACTTTGTTACTTCCGGGCGCGCGATTCAAATCTACGAACTCACCGCATTTGCTGAGCCAGGCAGCAAGCCGCAGGCCACTGCTGTGCTTCAGGCAAGGGAAAGGAGTGCGATAGAAGGAGACAGAGATATGCTGGCGGGCATGCGGCAAGCCGAGGCGATCGAGGAAACTTGCGCATGCCCGCCAGCATATCTCTGTCACCTTCTATCACACTCCCTTTCCTTGCTTGAAGCACAGCGGTGGCCAGCGGCTTGCTCTCTAGCTCAGCAAATACGGCGAGTTCGTAGATTTGAATCGCGCGCCCGGAAGTAACAAAGTAACCTCATTTTCTCGGAGGGAAAATTTTTCTACGCCAATCCGATTGCGGCATCGTCTTTTACATAACACGCAGAGCGTCCCTGATTTTTTTGTCGGTATAATTAAGATATACCCTGTATATAAAGTCTGTTGCGTATCCATTATGATACCTTCTCTCTAGTTTCTTTACTCCATGCTAGCAAATCAGAGTGCAGATAAAAAGATAATAATACAAGTACATCCATGGATCTTCGTAGGAATGCCACCCTTACGTCTTTTCGCAACAGCACATCGCAATTGCACAAGTTCATTTCCAAACAGCTCCAATCATGGTTTCTGGACCCGTTACAATGTGATGATCGATTGTTCATATGATTTGAGTTGTGTTTGCATTCGGATTCCACTTTGATCATGGCGCGTGCCATGAACACACACTGGCTTGTTTGATGGTTGGTGTAGGCGTGTATTTGTGAGCTCTGCTAGCCCAAACTTGTCAACCTGTTAACTCTACCGTACTGCCCCTGTTCCAGTTAACACATCTCCGGAAATCACCAGTGTAGACATTAACGCAAGACTGGATTAGCAATATAGCAGACGTAACATAACCCTCGTTTTAGCGAACCCCGCACCTACAGCAGTCAGGTTCAGTTATTGGCGACAGGGGGTAGACGTCGGGACAAAGCGCGCATTCGCTGCATTGCCGAGCTGTAGTGAGCGGTAGTGAGTGTCTTGTGACTGTGTGCTGGGTCATCTTCATCGTCAAATTTGTAACTAACTATCAAACTTCTGAGACTATATCACTGTTCAAGGACAGTGTAAATTAGCTAGGTAGCCGTTTGTGCATCTCGTTTTGTGACGTGCCGGTTAATTCCTGTGTTGTTTCAATTGACGTGAAAACGTATATTTACGCGTTATGTACAGTGATAATCGGTCGAACTTTTTTGTGTGACAAAATACCCGGAGATTTGAATCGCTAAAAACTACGAGACAATTGTTTAGCCCACACCGGATAGATCATGTCTGTATGTGTTTGTCGCGCAGTATATGCTTTGCCTGTGACGTCATCGTATATGCGCGTGATTGTTACGAATTTTCTTTGTGTCTTCTTCTTTTACTTCCTTAAGTTCCATCCACAATGCGCAGTCGGCAGTCGGTAGTTGGTAGTCGGTAGCTGAAGTCGGAAGTCGGTAGTTGACAATCGACCCATTAACATTGCGCAGTCGTTGAAAGGCTAGGAGTAAATAATACAGTGATATTCTTTTATTCCTTGCGCGCAAAGGCGTTGTCGATAACCTCAAAACTTACAATGGATGATTTGGAGATGTATGGCTTATTTTTTGTTATTAGTAACTGGTACCATGTATTTAAGATTAAAAAGGCACGGGTTGCGAAGGTACTGGCGTCATTCTACGCTAGTAGCCGAAGACCCTTTACAAACGCTATAAAGGAACGAGTGACGACATTTTTTTAAGGTACACCAGATCGATGAAAATGTCATCTTCGACATGATGAAATTGTGACGAATCAGACTTAATAATAAGTTGAATAATAATTAAAAAAGCAAAAGAACGAACGTTAATATACACAAGCAACCAACAGCTGTCTCACAAGAATGGCGGGTTTTCGACACAACAGCGTGACGTCAATTTCTAGCCTGCTCTGATTGGCTATTACCTTGCTGCAGTTGGGTAGTTGGCAGTCGAAGATAAAATTCTCGACTGCCGACTACTGGCTACCGACTGCCAACTGCCAGCTATCGACTGCAACTGCATGTTGTGTATAGTTCCGATAGTATACACGGGGACGGCCGCTACTGCCGACTGCCAACTACCAACTACCGACTGCCGACTGCGCATTGTGGATGGAGCTTTAGCGTTTGTCCCGCCTAGCTGCAGGTGTCCGCTATATGGATACGTTGTCGCCATTTGTTTCTGTCTCTGGCTATGTCAGGAAGAAGGTGTTGGTTCTTGAGATCTCTATGTAGCGAATCATCCCACCGTTGCTTCGGTCTTCCCTTAGGTCTCTTGCCAACGACTTGTATAGTGTAGTGTAGCCAGTCTTTGCGATAGTGTCCGCTTCCGCTCGTAGAACATGCCCAAACCAACGCAGGCGGCACTCCCGTATCTTGTCATTGATTGGTGCAACCCCAAACCGTTTCCTGATGTTGTCATTGGAAACATGATCCAATTTGGTGACACCCGCTGTCCATCGCAACATCTTGGTCTCCATAACGCCTAAAGCTGGGTTTTCTTAGACGCGGAAGAGGACAGCGGAACGCGGAGAGCGGAGTCAGCTCTCCGCTCGTGAGTCATCCGCTAGCTGAATTGTGTTTTCCTAGACGCGGACTTGTCCTCTGGCGGAGAGCGGAACGGTCGCTCATTTGTATACTAGGAGTGATAAGGTGAGGTCGATATGGACGTGGCATCTAGACATTTTTATTTTATTACACTTGGAAGAGAAGGAGGAGGAAGAGTTATTACTGCATTTAGTGAAGGATCGAAAATGTGCAAGTGACATATTTAAAACGCGTAAAAATGAGGGAGTGTTTAAAATTCTTATAAATAACCATTTAATTGATGACGAAATTAGATTCAAACAGTACTTTAGATTGACCGAAAACGAGTTCTATGATCTATATCAAGAAATAAAAGATGTAGAAAAACTGAAATCGCAGGTTTATAACAGAAAGCAGTAAACCGACACACACTCATGGTGCACACACTTTATACTAAACACACAAGGGACACAATTGAATAAAACTACACACAACTTGTACAGACGTCCAGTCACTCCACCAGCCGACAGCGGACTCGTCTTCTCTCTGAGCAGAGGAACGCGGAGGAGCGAGTTCCGCTCGTCAAGCGGCGGTCCGCTCCGCTTCTAGGAAAACAGTACCATTAAAATTACATATGACCAGAGGAGAGCCGACTCCGCTCTCCGCTTCCGCGCCTAGGAAAACCCAGCTTAAGCGACGTTGTGCCACTCTTGTTGTCGGCCAACACTCGCATCCGTACAATGCGACAGGACGGATGTCATTACGATACATCTTTGACTTTAGGTTTCCTTCATTCTTCGATTGCAGGTGACTCCAGTTGTCGTTCGCCACTTCATCCAAGCTGCGCTGGCTCTCGTATTGTCCTCTTCTACAAGACTTCCATCATGAGTGATCATAACGCCTAGATATTTAAATTGTGTTACACGTGGCAAGTCTTCCCCCACCTACTTGCATAGTACCTGCATCTTGCATATCTGTCGTCATACATTCTGTCTTTCTTTTGTTTAGGCGCAGGCCATAATGTGCAAGTCGATCGCTCCAGGCTTTGTGTAAAGTTATAAATTAGTGTAACGTGGAACCGTGTTTAGCTAGGTCATTGATTCGGGTGTTGTTGTGAAGAGCTCTGCATACTGTTCGTTTTTCTTTGTCTTTGTGTAAATTATACTTTGTTGTATTTTGGATTTCTTAAATTCCTTTTTTTTAATTGGAGTAATTTTTAGCCGTCTTTCGATTTTTGCAAAAAATGAAAGTAGACTTATGAGATCAACACAGGGCGAAAAATTGTGTGTCTGTGTGTGTGTGTGTGTGTGTGTCTGTGAGTCTGTGTGTCTGTGAGTGTGTGTACTCTGAATGTCTGTCACCCCCCCCCCCCCCCTATCAATTCGAACACGGTGAAACCGAATTGAACGAAATTTGGTATAGAGGTAGCACTAGCAAAGGGCTCATCAGTGTCAAGATTTATATTGCCGCCATCTTGACGCAAACGTAATGGCGGCCACCCAAATGTTAAAAGCTTAAATCAAATTACGACCAACCTAATCATCTGATCTCTACTAAATTGTGCAACAACATACCTCTATGTGGTAGGCATCTTTTGACCAAACTACAAGATCGTCAGCTCAATAGTTTGCACATAGCGGCCATGAATGTGTGCAAATTGATTCCCCCTATCAATTCAAACACGGTGAAACTGAATTGAACGAAATCAGTGTCATGTTTTATATTGTCGCCATCTTGACGGAAACGTAATGGCGGCCACCCAAATTCAAATTACGACCAACATAATCATCTGATCACTACCAAATTTTGCAACAACTTACCTTTATGTCGGAAGCATCGTTTGACTGAACTACAAGGCCATCAACCCAATAGTTTGCAGATAGCGGCAATGTATGTGTGCAAATCGATTCACCATATCAATTCAAACACGGTGAAACTGAATTGAATGAAATATTGTACTGAGGTAGCACTAGCAGAGGACACCTAATATTCATGTTTAATATCCGTATAACACGTTGTATTTCAACAAGCTACTACAACCAACATTCAATTGTCTACTAATTGAAAAGGACTAAGAGTTATAACAATACCCATGCATTTAGGTGAAAGTAGGCTATATATTATTTACTGAACATCTTGATTATTTCTTGCGTTTAAAACTGCAAATTCAATTCCATACCTGTTTATTTATTTTAGTTTCTATAACTGTGTCCATTTAAGTATTAAAACAAGATGTTCAGTAAAGAACATATAGCCTACTTTCTCCTAAATGCATGGGTATTGTTATAACTCTTTGTCCTTTTCAAGGAGTATGATTGAATGTTGGTTGTAGTAGTTTGTTGAAATACAACGTGCTATAGGGATATTAAACATGAATATGAGGTGCCCTTTGCTAGTGCTACCTCTGTACCAAATTTCGTTCAATTCAGTTTCACCATGTTTGAATGGATAGGGGGAATCGATTTGCACACATACTTGGCCACCATCTGCACACTATTGGGCTGATGTTCTTGCAGTTTGGTCAGAATATGTTTCCCACATAAATATATGGTGTTGCAAAATTTGGTAGAGACTAGATTATTAGATTGGTCGTAATTACATTTTAGCTTTTAACATTTGGGTGGCCGCGATTACGTTTCCGTCAAGATAGCGGTGATATAAAACATGACACTGAGGTGCCCTTTGCTAGTGCTACCTCTGTACCAAATTTCGTTCATTCGGTTCCACCGTGTTCGAATTAATAGGGGGAATCAATTTTGACATAAAGATGGCCACCATCCGCAAACTATTAGGCTAATGACCTATTAGATTGGTCAAAGGATGCTCTCTCCATAAAGGTATGTAGTTGCAAAGTTTGGTAGAGATCAGATGGTTATGTTAGTCGTAATTTGATTTAAGCTTTAAACATTTGTGTGGCCGCCATTACGTTTCTGTCAATATCGTGGCGATATTAATCATGACACTGAGATGCCCTTTGCTAGTGCTACCTCTGTACCAAATTTCGTTCCATACGGTTCCACCGTGTTCGAATTAATAGGGGGAATCAATTTTGAAATAAAGATGGCCGCCATCCGCAAACTATTAGGCGAATGACCTATTAGATTGTTCAAAGGATGCTCCCTCCATAAAGGTATGTAGTTGCAAAATTTGGTAGAGATCGGATGATTAGGTTAATCGTAATTTGATATAAGCTTTGAGCATTCGTGTGGCCGCCATTACGTTTCAGTCAAGATGGCGGCGATATAAAACATGACACTGAGGTGCCCTTTGCTATTGCTACCTCTGTACCAAATTTCGTTCCATTCGGTTCCACCGTGTTCGAATTAATAGGGGAATCAATTTTGACATAAAGATGGCAGCCATCCGCAAACTATTTGGCTAATAACCTATTAGATTGGTCAAAGGATGCTTCCTCCATAAAGGTATGTTGTTGCAATGTTTGGTAGAGATCGGATGGTTATGTTAGTCGTAATTTAACATAAGCTTTGAACATTTGTGTGGCCGCCATTACGTTTCTGTCAATATGGCGGCGATATAAAACAAGACATTGAGATGCCTTTTGCTAGTGCTACCTCTGTACCAAATTCCGTTCCATTTGGTTTCACCGTGTTTGAATTAATAGGGGGAATTGATTTTCACACAAAGATGGCCGCCATCCGCAAACTATTTGGCTAATGACCTATTCATTTAGTCAAAGGATGCTTCCTGTATAAGGGTATGTTGTTGCAAAATTTGGTAGAGATCGGATGATTAGGTTAACCGTAATTTGATTTAAGCTTTGACCATTTGTGTGGCCGCCATTACGTTTCCGTCAAGATGGCGGCGATATAAAACATGACACTGAGGTGCCTTTTTGTTAGTACTACCTCTGTACCAAATTTCGTTCCACTCGGTTGCACCGTGTTCGAATTAATAGGAGGAATCGATTTTCACACAAAGATGGCCGCCATCCGCAAACTATTACGCTGATGACCTATTAGTTTGGTCAAAGGATGCTCCCCCCATAAAAGTATGTTGTTGCAAAATTTGGTAGAGATCGGATGATTAGGTTAGTCGTAATTTGATTTAAGCTTTGAACATTTGTGTGGCCGCCATTACGTTTCCGTCAAGATGGCGGCGATATAAAACATGATACTGAGGTGCCTTTTGTTAGTACTAACTCTGTACCAAATTTCGTTCCATTCGGTTGCACCGTGTTCGAATTAATAGGAGGAATCGATTTTCACACAAAGATGGCCGCCATCCGCAAACTATTACGCTGATGACCTATTGGTTTGGTCAAAGGATGCTCCCCCCATAAAGGTATGTTGTTGCAAAATTTGGTAGAGATCGGATGATTAGGTTAGTCGTAATTTGATTTAAGATTTGAACATTTGTGTGGCCGCCATTACGTTTCCGTCAAGATGGCGGCAATATATAACATGACACTGAGGTGTCCTTTGCTAGTGCTACCTTTGTACCAAATTTCGTTCAATTCGCATTCACCGTGTTCGAATTGATAGGGGGGACAGACATTCAGAGTACACACACTCACACACACACAGACACACTCACAGACTCACATACACACATACACACACAAACACACACAGACTCACACACACATACACACACACAGACAGACACACTTTTTTCGCCCTGTGTTGATCTCATAAGTCTACTTTCATTTTTTGCAAAAATCGAAAGTAGGCTAATGCATGAAAGTATACAATATATCAAAAGTACATTGTTATACCATAAAACGCTGTTCAAATGTCCGCACTCATATGTAATATTAGTAGAAAGTACATTTTATTTTAAAATTCATTTTCCCTTCTAGCCAGATCGAGATAGTCAACATGAGCAACAGGGCGAGTGATAGTCGATATTACGCTTTTGGAAGTGCAAAACGTAAAGCAAAAAAATTTAGTAGCTGAAGGCAGTGTTATAGAAGAATAATCATTATTCATCACCAATATTACCAAGATCTGCAACTCTTTGAGATTTAGCCACATTTTCCAAAATTAAAACTGAAGCCGAGTGTATAAGGTGCGTTCAAAAAGTAACGAGCTGGAGGCATAATTCCAGATACCAGTACCTGTATGTTAGAAGTATTGGCCCTGGCTGTTGAGCCACTTGTCCCACTGTGACACGAGGCGGTGAATGGCTGTCTCATAAAATTCCCTGGGCTGCGATGTGAACCAGTTGCGCACATACAGCTGGACGTTGGCGTCCGAGGTGAATCATTCGCCCCGCAGAGCCCTTTTCAGGGGACCAAACATGGCGTAATTACAGGGA
The DNA here is from genome assembly GCA_946902985.2 of Meconema thalassinum. Lineage (NCBI taxonomy): Eukaryota > Metazoa > Arthropoda > Insecta > Orthoptera > Tettigoniidae > Meconema > Meconema thalassinum. The sequence goes on from OX336391.1 coordinate 146,949,611, forward strand.
GAGAGGTGCGGACTGTATGGAAGGTGGCCAAGAACCTCCCATTTGAATTTCTGCAGGAGTGCCGCGACTATGTTGGCCGTATGAGGTCGTGCATTGTCGTGAAATGACCATGGCGGCTATGGCGTTCACTGTCACTCGGCGGTCCTGGGTAATGAGTGCATCAATCAGATGGACGTTGTCATCGGTAATACAGGGGGGTGCCCCAGACCGGGCATCATCGGCTAACGACACCCGTCCTTCCCTGAAGCGCTTGTGCCACGTCTTGACCCTTGCAAGGGGCATGCAGTGTTCGCCCTACACTTGTGACATTCGGCGATGAATGTCCGTTCCACCTACTCCTTCCGCTGTCAGAAACCGAACAACACCTCTTTGGTGTTCGTTTGACGCCTCCATGTCATTGTTTGCAATGCGACTGGCAGCGTTGGACGATTGATGCATGCTGCTGCTCGCTTTGTATCGTCACGTGACGTGCACGCGTGCCCTCTAGCGATGGGCTGTGACCTTTCACGCTCTGGTCAGACCTCACCTCGTTACACACGCCACGATTAGCCGATGTAGTCACCGGTTTGCGCTTTGCAGCCTCCGGCTCGTTATTTTTTGAACGCACCTTATACAACAAGTCCTCCTAATTTATCCATATCATCTTCAAGCCAAACAGAGGCAGAATTCTCTGCACATGCTTTGAATGTAACCACATCTTCTACAAACCCAAAACAAAACTAAGTAAAATGTACTCCAATGATATTGATGAATGGCCGAGCACCTTCAATCGAGATTATTGGATTGCGAAAGGAAGTAGCGAAGTGGAGCATATGAATAGTGATTTCTTGTGTTAAAAATGCATAGGCTACTTTTAAAAAAAGAAATCCACGCATTTGTCGAAAGTCATTTTTCACTTACACATACTGTTTAAACCAACAAACATTAAGTCGTGTGAAATATTGGTTGTGTTACCGTATTTAGAAACCAAAGAAAAACTTGTTTGGCTTGTTTGCAAAGTCACTGTTTATGAAAGAAGGATTCGACGACTGGAAAAACGCAAATAATTTGTTGAAAAGACGTGAAGAAGGCACCTGCCATACAAATGCGATAATTTTGCTGTTATTTTGCAAAAACTAAGATGCGTCGTGTCGAGTCTCAACTTGTAGCCAAATTGAGGAGGGTGATTTTAGAGCGAATTACTTCAGTTATCCAACTTCTAGTAGAACAAGGTCTTGCATTTCAGAATAATGATGAAACTATTGGTTCACCTCATAATGGAAATGATTTAGGTTTGCTGGAATTGACATTTTTGTGGCTTAGCATATAAATACTTACACAAATAAAAGAAAGGGACATAGACTATATCATACTTATCGAAAACATCATGCGAGGAATTCATCCATCTAACTGGATCAAGCTTACTGGATCATATTATTTGCGAAATTAAGAAATGCAAGTACTATTCTGCATCACTGGACTCTACTACAGACATTTTATATGTGGACCAACTCACTCTTGTAGCGTGATATGTTTTAAAATCAGGACCAATGAAAAGGTTTGTGAAGCTCTTGGACATGGAAGGTCATACTGCTAAACAATTCCCCCAAAGTTTACTTGATTTTTAAAGAAAAATGGCATTGATATCAAAGACTGTTGTGGACATAGCTATGGCAATTCCAGAAACATGAGAGGGACATACCACGGGGTACAAACACGCATTAAGGAGACACAAATGTACGCAGAGTATAGTACATTCCCTGCTTTGAACATTCACTGAATTTGGTTGCTAAGTGTGCTACAGAATGTTGTATAGAAGCATCCAATTTTTCGATTTTGTTGAAAGCCTCTATAGATTATTTTCTTCTTCTACCTATCGACGGGGCCTACTTACTAAAGCACTGGATGCTACAGGTTCAAAACTCCTGACTTTGAAGACACCGTCTGACACCAGGTGCTGTCCAAGCTTATGCGACAAAGACAGCAGTGTGTGGCTTTACCAATACCAAACAAGTGTTGGATGACATGGATCAAAAGGTACTGTGTCGTAACCTGGCGTACGGACTAGTTTCGAAGATGAGCAAGTTGGAAATGCAAATAATGACCATGTTAAGGAACCCTCTAGAACGCATGCGTCTAGCGCTTCATAACAGTCACCTTAACACCTTTATGAATCGGAATCGTTACACGAGTACGTTGAGGCCAAAACCAAAATCCTGATTGAGTGTAGGATATCAGCAACGAACTTCATGACGACGCAAGTGATATACTAAGTACGACGATTTCAGCGTTCTTACTACGCTCGATGAAGTTGTAGAAAATGAAACACTCAAACAATAATTTGAAAGTCAGGTGTTTATTGTCATAATTGACTGTCTGCCTTAGCTAAACGCAGGGTAGCGTACCATTGAGTGACTGGTGTATTTGGAATACTTCGGCAGTTAAAATATCTTCCAGCGAAAGTGATCTTGAAAGGAACTCCAAATATTGTCAGTGCTTACCAAGAGGATTTGGAAGAATGTCTATGAGACGAATTCGTAAAGCTCGCTGAACTTCAAAAAACTAATGTGAATGCTGCTATTAACAACAAAAAACATGAGGCTCTTGAACTGCAATTTATGAACTTATAATTGAAAATTCTTTACCGTCGTGCTTCCCAAATATAGAAAAAAATCGTAGGAATTTACGTGTCTTTAATGATTGTTAACTGCAGCATGTTTTCTACATTAAAGCGTGTATAAGTGAGTTAAGGAACATGATGGGACAAGATCGTCTTAAGTGATCTCACCTTAATGAGCATTGAATGTAATTTATCTGGGAAACTTGATTTGTCCAGTATTATCTCTAAATTTGCTCACATTGAATCGAGAATAGTTTGCTTGTAAAAGTTGTGTTTTATTTTGTTATCATACACATTCTACGGCCTCCTGGTAACACTTGCTACCGGCTCTACACTGGTTTAATCCGGCTCTGCATTAACGGCCACATTAAACAAAGAGGTCATTCCATTTGAATCCTAGCAGCACCGGATAACACAATTATGAATGTTTCTTTTGTGTCCTAATGGATTGCGTGGTCTTTCACCACCTCAGTAGGTTTTTGCGATCGTATGTTGGAAACATATGAACTTACAGTTCTAATCATATCGAAAGTTCAACCTCCCGAGCTGACAATGGCCATTGAGAATGTGGAAAACACTCGCACACAGACACAGAGAGAAAAATTGAATTGAATTTATTATTTAAAGAAATGCAAGAAGCCTCCGTGGTTTAGGCGGAAACACGCCGGCATCTCACCGCTGGGTTCGTGGTTCAAACCCCAGTCACTCCATGTAAGATCTATGCTGGACAAAACGGAGGCAGACGGGGTTTCCTCCGGTTACTCCGGCTTACCCTGTCAAAATTACATTCCAGCAACAATCTCCACTATCATTTCATTTCATCTGTCATTCATTTAATCATTGCCTCAGAGGAGTGCGACAGGCTTCGGCAGCCGGCACAGTTCATATCCTCGCCGCTAGATGGGGGCTTCATTCATTCCATCCGTGACCCGGTCGGTGGACTAGAAGCAGGCTGTGAGGCTAATGTTCCTCTTGATGTACTGTATACAATGTTCTTGTTTAAAATATGGTAAAGTAGAGACTGAAACCTAGCTTAACACATTATGAAACAAAATAATAATGGCACAAAACTAAAGATAATAATTAGCAAACAGATAATGTATGAATGTTATACCTTGACATGTCGTATACAAAAGGAAAAAAAAAACAAGCGGAAGAGAAAACAACAAACAGTGAAGAATTGGAATTGGTGTGTGGTTCATAGCGGGCCTCATCGGGAAGATGATGAAGAAGAAGAAGAAGAAGAAGAAGAAGAAGAAGGTGATACTGAAGAGTACTGAATGGAAAGAAGGTCACCACGCTGCCTAATTGCTTGTCGCTCATAGGCTGACAACAAGTAATGAGTAAAGAAATAAGTTACTGCACCTAATGTATCATTAAACCTATTGTAAAAGCTAATTACAGCATATTAAAACAAGTAGCTCCGTAAAAAACTATACAGTAGGCTACAGCCTTTTTGCATATATCCTACTTATGTTAATTGTCTGTCCCCCAACAGTTAATTGATAACATTTACAACATGTATAGTGGTACTCTTATTGCAGTAAGGTTAAGTAATCATAAATCCGAGTGGAAGCCAATCAGCAGAGGGGTAAGAAAAGGCTGTGGACTCTCTCCATTGCTATTCATAATCTACATGGATGCTATAATAAAGGAATGGAGGTGTGAAAGGCATGGTTCAATACCTATCAGCAGGCATCTAAGAAATTTAGACGCTATACTATTTGCTGATGATGTTGCATTGGTAGCAGCATCTGAAGATGATCTGCAGTGGTCAATATTCAACCTCCAGAAAGAGGCATCAAAATTCAGCATGTGCATTTCTACTGAAAAGACTAAAGTAATGGCCTTTAAAGGTAAGGACCCTATCCCCAGTAAAATTTGTCTGGATGGTAAAATTTTAGAAAGAGTTAACGAATTCAAGTATTTAGGATATAATTTATCTTTTCAAGAAGAACGAGACATAACTGCAAAAATAACTAATTATACCAGAAGAACAGGAATCATCAATCACGTCATGAAGCCATCTCTTGTCCAAAGGCATACACGCTTGCGTTTGTATAACACATTAGCCAGACCAACCCTATGCTATGGCAGCGAGGCATGGACAATAAGATCTCAGGACATCTCCAGACTCACAGCACGCGAAATGACCTTTATGCGCCGAACAGCAGGCTATACTAAATGGGATCATAAGAGAAACGAGGATGTGCTGAAGGAACTAAAAGTGAAACCAATAACTACATAGCCTACATTTGTGAGTACCAAGAGAACTGGAAGCGTCATGTCCAAAGGATGGAACCTGGAAGATTACCAAAGGAGATCCTTCGCTACCAGCCACGGGGAAATAGATCGATAGGACGTCCGATGAAGAGATGGAGGGAAAGTGCAAGACCGTAACGGGACATTTGGCCCAATACTTGGAAGGAAGAAGAAGAAGAAGAAGAAGAATTTACAAAATTTCAGTTTGATTGCTGTATTAGATTCGTAGATATTGAGAACCGTCAAAATATTTCAGATGAACGCCATGGTGGTTTTTTATATATAGGCCTTGGAGTTATGTACAGCACTATTGCATGAAGATTATTGTATAGGTGTTTTATTCACACTTCAATCGCATGATTAGGACACAAGAAATAAAAACCAAAATATGAAACTCGGTAAGGTCATAGTACTATTTTGGCCGACCCCGACCGTGCCCTTCAAATTTTATTACGTCTCACCAATCCAACATGGCGGCTGTGCGAAATATTTCATCGGCATTCTATATCTCCGAAACTATTACTCATATCACCCTGGACGTGTGTACGGTGATAAAGGGTACCAATAGATGTTCACCTATGTGACTAAGAATAACCTGTTAACTACAAAACGAACATGGCGGCCAAGGGAAATTGAAACTTTAAATAGACTTTTCTGGCGATGTAAACATCTAAACGCACTGAAACTTGGTTCAGAAAATGACTATACAAATTGCAATACACTGACATCTAATTTTGTTCAATCGTTTATAAAACCTCAAGATGGCGGCTGGGCGAAATTTTAAAATTAAATTTTTATTTCTTGTGTTCAAATCATGCGATCTAAATCAATGTTTGAATAATGAACGTACACAATAATCCTCATCTAATAGCACATAACTCTATAGTCTACATACACTATATTTAAAATACAACATGGCGACCATCTGATTTATTTAGACGGTTCTCAATATCTATTAATGTTTGATAGCAATCAAACTGAAATTTTGTATATGTATAGAGACTATAAACACACGTCCCCCTATGGGACGTTCAATAACCTGGTGAGCACAAATCCAACATGGCGGCGACGCGAAATTTAAATATTCAAATGAACATTTCTGGCAATTTAACCATCCGAGCGCAGTGAAACTTGGTTCGGTATATGATTATATAAATTTGAATCCACTGGCATGTAATTCATTTGAATTTTTTCCAAAACCATCAGCATATTTGACAATATGCATTGTAATTATACTGTAGTAGGTGGTAAATATACAGACCACTAGCCTATAAAGCATTTATGTCTAAGACTAGACCATACATGAACACTATTCCTTTAGCGGATATGGATTAGGGAATTTACGTGCATTGTGCCTTATGAGATGTAGACTTTTTCCTGCTCCGTGGTGTTGGGGTAGCGCGCCTGCCTCTCACCCGAAAGCCCCAGGTTCGATTCACGGCTCCATCAGGGATTTTAGAAACTGATGTGAGGGTTGGAACGGGGTTCACTCTGCCTCGTGAGGACAATTGAGTAGCTGTCTGACAGTGAGGCAGCGCCCCGATCACGAAAACCAAGATTAACGGCCAAGGGGACTCGATGCGCTGTTCACCGTCACCCCAATATCTGCAGGCCAAATGGCTGGGCAGCGGTCGCTTGGTAGGCCTAGGCCCCTCACGGGCTGTAGTGCCAGGGGTTATTTTATTAGACTTGGTGTCGTCCGATTGCCGACTCGAACCCGGTTCATCACTGAAACTTATTGTTGGTGCATTTGTAATTAATTTTCGTTGTTCAGTCAACTTTTCCGAACGTAAAGGATGCACTAAACGTTTCTTACGAGGTGCCGGCATGATGACACGAGGTAGACTAATGATTGTTCAACCATATCTGTTGAATTAGATTAGCAGCTTGCCTTTTCTACCACTTCAAGCGCTTGAGTGAGTCAGTTAAATTCAACCAATTCCGGTCGATTAGATAAACAGTTTCCCCTTTCTACCACTACGAGCGCTAGTGTGAGTCAATGCATTGTCTCGCTTAAGCCCTTATAACTACTTGCAGAGTGAAGAGTTTTCAACAAATCAATGAATGCCTGCGGGCATTGAACCAAGGAACACATTAAAAAAGAATTATGTAAATGAATTGATTAGGCTAAGATTTGTGTTTAAAAGATTACGAGTAAGTAGAAACAAGCGACTTTAGGTTGTATTTCCGGAACTGCATTTAGGCCGGAAATTATATTAAAAATTTGGATTTTTTTTTGTTTGATCATGCTCTCCAAGACTCACAATTTGAAACCTTTCCCGACCTTTTAGCCCTTCAACCTTTTGGCACAATTGAGGAAATCGCTTAAGGAGATACGGAATGGATAAAATTGTCAAAATCAAGATATTATATTTTATGAATCTCTGAAGTCTTCCCTTTAAAATGATGTGTAATACATTATAGTTTAACCATTAGAAATTACCATAATTTTAACTTACACTTGCGATAACAATGAGATAATCATCATGTGTGGAAAGTTTTAACTGGAGTTTTCTCAGTTCCATTTCTTTTAACGTATGTTCTTTTTTCTAGACCACTATTTATCACAGAGCTGGGAAATCTTCACCATAAATTTGTCTCATATTGGTTAATATTTTAATGGAAAAGTTCCTTGTTTAAAGGAAAACTGTTTGGGTTTTTGCTGTTTTTTTTAGTAATTATTTTTATGACAGTTTAAAAAATATATAATTCCTGACTCACTTGAAGTCTAATATAAATAAAAAACGCTCCATTAATATGTCAAGTAAGGTTTGATTGATATGTGACATAAATTTCATTATCATACCTTTATTAGATTCTGAGGAAAAGGAACATGATTTAAACAAATTTAACATTGGTAAGATAGGTGATTCCGTATCCCTTAATTTTACGTTTTTCCTAGGTCGGGGATCCCTACTTTCTCTGCTAAGAAATCATTACAACTTTAAAATGTATCATTTCCATTCATCTACACGTAGAATGTATTTCTGTATCACCGGGCATCATTTTATCCAATGGATAAGAAGATGGCATTTCAGCAACATGACACGCCTTATTTATATTACCGTTGTCATGTCATTCCTTTGTATCGACAGTACTGTATATCAAATCACGTGCCTCTGTGTTTTCGATTGTAAAATACTCTCTGTCGCTAACAGAAAGCGGAGACTATTCATAAATGTTGTTTTCTGTTCTGCAGACATTCAATTCTTTTGTAAAAATGTTGTGCAAGTTTATCTTCTTCCTGTCACCTGAATGAGAGGAAAAAGAAATAGAATAACACCAGAGTATGAAATACGCGGAAGGAAGATTTATGGGAGGCACATTGGGATTGGCTTCTAGAATATTCCTCAATACCCAGATGTCACCGCTTGAGCATGGAGGAGATCTTCATCTCTTCCCCACCGGCACGCTCAAGAATATGAGCCGAAGTCTAGTTGAGCGGTGAGCTGATATTATAGTTCATTGCCATACAGGGTGTCTCAAATACTGATGTTGTCTTTTACGGCTGGCGAAAGCACCTACAGAGTGCATTTTGGGAATGTTAGGTCGTGTTTTGTGTTTAATGATGTCTGACGATTTGCCAGCAAGTGCGGCTGGCATTTTCAAAGATTTATTTTGAATGGCTTGAAGTGACTCCCGTGTGGGGTTTTACACAGTGGCTGGGGTACAAATAAGAACCGGAAGCCTACCAGGTAAGGAAATGCCGAAATTCAAGATAAAAGTATCATAGAATGTGCATGAATTAATAGACGTAGTCGATTCCTCAGAGCGACTATTGCGATGATCGTTTATTGAAGGAATAAAACGTTCAACGGTAATTGTTGGTGCCATTTTGCTCGGAGCGTCTGTGAATTCTTGAATTTTTAATTATTATTATTATTATTATTATTATTATTATTATTAATATTTTGCAAATGGGGGGTAAATACCAATTATAACATCAAATACAATATACAAAATTCTCAATTTAGGAACTATAGTAATTACATCGTAGTATTTACACAAAATTTCAATCTTCTCTTAAACACATCAATATGTTTGGGAAAAGGCTCGAAGATTGAGGCAGGAAATGAGTTCCAATTATCAATACCACGGTTAATGAAAGAATATTTTCCATTATTTGTACGCTGTGGTCGGCTCTTAAGTTTGTGAGGATGATCTGACCTGCTCAGGTAGGTGGGATTTCCCAGACGTTTGCTTAGTTCTCCCCATGCTCGCCGATTTCTTACTAGTCGCGTGATTCTTATTATCAGAAGAAGGTTTTGGTTCTAGAGGAAACTTTTGTTGGTTGTGTTTGTCCTGAATGACTTTAAAGTTCAGTAGACGTGAAAGATTATTACTTAAATGCACTTTCTAACCCAGGTGATGGAAGACGACAATATACTTCTCCATTTGTTAGGTTATTCACCTTTTTATGAGAACCTATTAACAGAAATTAATCGTGTGTCTGTCTGGCTGGCTGGCTGTGTGCCCCCCCCCCCCCCCCCCCCTATCAACTCCTAAACGGCTGCAGCAATCAAAACCAAATTTAGTATGAGTAAAGATGTGCACCGGAATATCTCACGTCCATATTTGAAAATGATGTCAGTGCTACCTACTGCTGAAAAAACGCACTAGAAATTTGAGCTCCATGTTGGATATCTTGCAAGGTATGCATGGGAGCTATTCCAAAATTGGCACACATGTAGATAATACTATTTCAGTTTAATTTCCAGGAGGCCAACCATGACAGTGTTGCCAAAATAATTTTAAGCCTTCTGATAAGTCCGATGTTTAAATGCATATAACTTCTACACTATCAACTGGATTTCAACCAAATTTTGTATGTAATATCTGTACATAAACAGATATGACTGAGCGTATTCTTAAGAGCCACCAGGGCTGCCAACTGTTAATAATTGCTCTCTCTATTTTTTAAAATCCAAATACCAATATATCAGAAAGAATGCAAGCCAACAGCTTTAAACTATGCACACGTATATTCTGACATTTTAGGTTAATTTGGAGTAACTTATATACGTCAGTTCTACCAACATAATTATAAGCCTGCTGATAGTACCAATTTTTAAATACATGTAACTTCTATACTATCAGTTGGATTTCAACCAAATTTCGTATGTGCAATGTGTACCATAACAGATATGACTATAAGTATTGTTAAGAGCAATCAGGGCTGCCAACTGTTAATAAATGCTGTCTATATTCTTTTTACCCTAATATCAATATATCAGAAAGTATGCAAGCCAACAGCTCTATACTTTGCACACGTATAGCACCTGACATTCTAGATTAATTTGGAGTAATTAATACAAGGCGGTGCTGCCAACATGATTCTATGCCTGCTGATATGTCCAATTTTAAAATACATGTAACTTCTATACTAACAAATGGATTTCATCCAAAATTGGCACAACAAGATATCAATAATAATGCAGATTATTTCTGACCAGCACACGCATGGTATTGTTGGCAACATGCTTTTACGCGTGCTGATAGATCCAGTGTCTAACTGCATGTAACGTCCATTGGACTTCAACCAAATTTTGTATTCTGTACCTTAAGAGGTGGAACTAAGAATATATTCAGTCACCAGGGCTGCCAACTGTAGTGCTCTATTAGGCTACATTATACCAGGTATATTTTTAACTAATTTGATATTTCGATATAACCAACTTAATTTCGTCATTATTCTAGATAGGTTCATATACTGTAGAATAATCATTGGCATGAAAAGTAGGCTGTATAGTTCTTCACGGAACTTCTTGTTGTTTTCAATATTCTGTAAATGTATTTTTGAATTTTCATGAATATGTTCAAAATTAAATAATTTTAACAGCACTTTTATAAATGTTTCCATCTGGCAAAATTAAACTAAAGTAAATTTTGAAAAACTGACGAATTAAAATAGAAAACATATAAGAGCATTTACATCTAAACATTTTAGCTTTGTGTGTGGACAAGTTCCGTAAATACAGGAAATTTTATATTTAGGAAAACATTTTAGCGAGAAATTGGAATCAGTTATTTCTCCGGTTTTTAAAACATGCCATTTTAACATAGGACTTCTCTTCTTCCATTTGAAGCACTAGCATCCACTATGCTATTGTTCCATCTCTCTATGTTAATGACATGTTCTAAAAACCGGAAAATCATTGACCAATTTCTCTCTTAAATGTTCTTCTATTATATAAAATTTCCTTTTTTGACCATTTCAACATAAACTAGTAGTTCCGTAAAGAACTATACAACCTATTTTCATATATCCTACTTATGTTAATTGCCTCTACCAACATTTCAGTTTGATTGCTGTAATAGATTCGTAGATATTGAGAACCGTCTAAATATTTCGGATGGTCACCATGTTGGATTTTTAGCCTACTTTCGATTTTTGCAAAAAATGAAAGTAGACTTATGAGATCAACACAGGGCGAAAAAAGTGTGTCTGTCTGTGTGTGAGTCTGTGTGTGTGAGTGTCTGTGTGTGTGTGAGTGTGTGTACTCTGAATGTCTGTCCCCCCCTATCAATTCGAACACGGTGAATGCAAATTGAACGAAATTTGGTACAAAGGTAGCACTAGCAAAGGACACCTCAATGTCATGTTTTATATCGCCGCCATCTTTACTAAAACTGAATGGCGGCCACTCAAACGTTCAAAACGTAAAATCAAATAACGACTAACCAAATCATCCGATCTCTACCAAATTTGGTAACAACATACCTTCGTATAGGATGCGTCTTGTGACCAAATTACAAGGTCGTCCGCCATACCATTTCAGGATGGCGGCCGTGCGAATTATGCAAACTTTATAATCCATATCATGGGACCCACCAGTTCCGATTATCGAGCCGAGAATCGTTTTAACTGTTCTAAAGGAAGAGGCACGTTCGAAATTAAAAGTTTATTTTGTAATACTATAGTGCAGACGTGATTTTAAAAATCTGAACTGATTCATTAATAAGACAAGATGGCAGCGGATATCTTGTGCCGGACTTATATTTCACTAATTTGAGTATTGCATGCAATATAGCGTACTGATAAAAAATAAATAAACTTTGTATGAAATGCTTTATACATAAATAATATACTCCAGTGATGAAATCGTTTAGTATAAATCATTATTTGCTAACAAGTTCTATGTAAGTCATTTTAAATAGAACGATATTCGTTGACACAATTAGCTCAGTGGTAGAGCGTTAGCCTATCGCTCAAATGCCTATGGTTCAAACCCGATCAGAGCTAGGTTTTTTGCTTGAAATGTTATATGTTTATTGTTTTGTAATGACTCAGATGTTTTAAAATTAAGCGTTATATTGTGCACATTATGGTGTAAAATATATATTTAATTAAAACATAATTCGCCAGCAGATTTACTCGGGACATCTAGCTGTCAAAAAGGTAACTTCCAGATTTTATTGAAAAGTTTCTTCTTCTGGCCGCTAGAATGCACTCGCTCTGTTAGGATTATATTGTTCGATATTTCACCAATAGATGTCACGACTAGTCTACGTGGGGATCCATTGATTACTATACCATTATCATTCTATGCGCATCGAATTTGAAGAATGACAAGATGATACTACGATACATTTTAACTTTTTATTTTAAAGGGTTTGTAACAGCCTATTTTGCGTTACTTGAAAATGTTATTAAGCGTTATATTGTGCACATTATGGTGTAAAATATATATTTAATTAAAACATAGTTCGCCAGCAGATTTACTCGAGACATCTAGCTGCCAAAAAGGTAACTTCCAGATTTTATTGAAAAGTTTCTTCTTCTGGCCGCTAGAATGCACTCGCTCTGTTAGGATTATATTATCGAAAATATCCACATAGTTCGTATACACACGTCTCTGTAGGGTCATGGAAAGATTTGTTAATTCAATTAGGGTTGTGAAAGCCATGCACAACCAGACGTGTAAAGACATGCCTCAACTCAAAGTTGGATGTTGCCCACGGCAGGTCGTAATAATAATAATAATAATAATAATGTTATTGGTTTTACATCCCTTTTAACTACTGCTGATTTTAGAGACACCGGGGTGCCGGAATTTTGGCCCGAAGGGGATCTTTAACGTGCCAGTAAATGTACTGACACGGCTCCCTCGCATTTTTGCACCCTCAAATGCCAGCTGACTACGCCAGGATACGAACCTGCAACCTAGGGCCCAGCAAGCGAGAACGTTACCGCTGAGCCACGCCGCCAGTCCGGTCGATTATCTCTCCAGATCCATAACATTCTTGATATACTTCTTATCTTTCTTTCTTCAATGATGGTAGCAGTTTTTATCTAGGTTGTGGCGTTTGGTAGAGGTAAATCGTTTCTAAGGTCTTCAACAAAGAATAGTTCTATTATACTCTTTGATAATAACAACGAGTTATAACTATACTCATACATTTAGGAGAAAGTAGGCTATATGTTCTTTACTGAACATCTTGTTTTTTTATATAAAGGCCTTAGAGTTACAGTAGGTACTATTACACGAAGATTATTGTGTAGGTGTATTATTCAAACTTCAATATTTTCATAAATGAAAAATGGCAAAACTGAAATTTTTTGATGTAATTCCTCCTTATATGTATAATATTTTAACACAGTTGTTTTTGAAAACTTACTTTATTTTAGTTTTGCCAATTGGAAATGTTCGTGAAATAGTTGATAAAATTGTGCAATTTTAATAAGTTTCATGAAAATTCTAGAAACAATTCATTTTCAAAACGGCGGTGTGAAAGTAAGGAGAGAATCTTGAAGAATATCAGTGAAGAAATTCAATTAGTTTCTGAGGAGACGGTAAATAAAATGTTGGAAATTAGCCTGGGCAATATGGGACATTCCAGAGACCCTTGGGTAAGATGCCACGTTCAGTATGAACTGTAAGTTATATAGTAGGGCATTTCTAAAAGACTTAGTTTAAGGAAAATATAGTTTCGTGCTGATGTATTTCTTTCGGGGGCCTACTCACATAACAAACCTATTTGCTTATGTTGCCACGAGGAACTTGATTACAATGAGAAAATCAATCGATTGGCTCTTGTACTCAATCTTCTATGAAACTGCCTGAAAAAATGACACCAGATCAATTCTGTGAGTTTCATAGAATTTATGACGAAAGGCAGAACGTAGCATAGAAGGTACAAGTCACATGGTAATAGGCGCGTCTATACCAGCTATCATACAAAAGATTCCATGAGTGCCGTGTGATGCGGGCTTGAGGATGCATTCAACTGTCTCACTCAAAGTGATCGCAGTAACATGGATTTGGTGATCGTTGAGCTTCATTGTAACAATTTATTCCCCTGCTGAAAAGCATAAGTTTATTGACATGAAGTCTGGCTTCGCAACTAAGTGAGTATAACCCTATATATTTTGGTCCGAAGAGCCCGGCTTGACCGTGGGATTTTAACATCGTATGGTTGATTCTCCTCGCTTCGGAATTGCTTATTTGGGATGTCATCTTTATTCATTTTATCCTCATCTCGATATGAAGGTTACTTGCACAAGGCCTCACCGGAGACCAGACACCCTTGTAGTGATTATTATCCTTATTAGGCTATACTTATAAATATCATAATATTATATTATTGAAAATAACAACCTCCCAAATTGAGCAGAACTACGCACGGTATTTGGATGCAATGTGAAATATATTTTACTCCGTTATATACTCGTTCTCACATTTGTAAAGTTACATTGACGGATGTATTAATAAGCAAGAAGCAAAATGGCGCAGCACTCTCATCAAGAAGGACTCTGTTCAATTCCTGGTTACTGGATGAGATATTTTCGAATTTTTCAGAGCACGTCTAATGGTTCGGATTCTCCTTAAATGGAAATCCCGTGACATTTAATCGCCAGGTTAAGAGCAACGTATAACTGTGATATTGGTCCGTATTGTTAAGTTGTATCTGGTGCCACTCGAGTTCGCATAGTCGGCAATCCTTGGTTCATTTTGTATCGTTTAGTTGTATCTGACGCCGCTCAGGTTCGCCCTAGTCGATAAAAGCTTATGTATGTTTCTCATGTTGATGTTTAGTTGTGAACGGTTTCCCACAGGTTCGCTCTAGTCGATAATGTTTGGCTCACTTCGTACACGGCCGACTGAATGCGAACTGCGCTCTATACCGGCCTTGACAATTCCAGTTAGAGACCATGCATAACGTGTAATTGGAAAATTTCTGCTCGGCGCCGATAGAGCGCACTCCCATCCCATTGTAGGCGCGATTAATAAACAGCTGTACAGTACGTTTATTAAATGTGTATTTTCAAGAACCACTGGATGGATTTAGATGCGGCTTTCACCAATATGTAAAGGTAATCTCGAGGAAGATTTGTGTAGAAAATAATTTATTTATGACCAAAGGGAGCCAAGCAGTAACGATTTCATTGAAAAGGTCGAAAAAAGAGCCTGGCGTCCGTGCGCTTTTTAAGCTTACGCTGGGCAAACCGTTAAAAAAAATCAATATACTATGAGTGTAAGAATTGTTCAGTGTGAGAAATTCTACAAAAATGTCCGCGAGAGCATATCTCTATCTTCGATACATCGCCCACTATAAGTGTTTTCTGTTTGGACGGAAGGGGGATTTGTGTATCATGCACCTCGCCATTCTTAAATTACGTCTGACAAGAATTCCTTGCACATTCATAACTGTTCCCGGGCGAAGCCGGGCGGGTTGCTAGTGACACTATATATAATTATTATCATTATAATTTCTGCATTATCGCCGGCCCCGTGGTGTTGGGGTAGCGCGCCAGCCTCTCACCCGGAGGCCCCGGGTTCGATCCCCGGCTCCGTCAGGGATTTTAAAACTGACGTGAGGGTTGGAACGGGGTGCACTCAGCCTCGTGAGGACAATTGAGTAGCTGTCTGACAGTGAGACAGCGCCCCGATCACGAATACCATGATTAACGGCCGAGGGGACCCGACGCGCTGATCACGCGTCACCCCAATATCTGCAGGCCAAATGGCTGGGCAGCGGTCGCTTGGTCGGCCTTAGCCCGTCATGGGCTGGATAGTGCCAGGGGTTGACTTTTGACTTGCATTATCAAAATTAAAATTATATCACAAAATAAAATAGCGTGCTAATAAATCTAAGAGAAATTAGACATAGGCTACCTTGCACCTGTAACGTGTTTTTCGAGGGGTTTTCATGCCACTGGCATAAGTCAGTAGGAAGCCATTCTATATTTATTTACGCGGCAAATTGTTCAGCCAAGAGAATTTTTCATGTTAATTTATTATTATTATTAATTTATTATAATTATTATTAAGGTATTTTTCGGAGCATTTTATAAAAATTATAAGCATACAGATAGGTTTTCTATGTCTTAGGAAACACTATCAAGCAAATTATTACGAACGACAATATCATAGAAAATTATGTGATTACGGAATTTTATGGAGTTTCGTCAGTTAGGGTATATTGAGAGACATGACTCACTGGGAATTCAGATACAGGCTTATGCTTGTCAAGTAGTATGACGCAAGGCTGGGTCGCATCGTCAAGAAAAGGCGGATGTATGGAACGGCAATCGACTTCACCCTCCCGCCGAGTGTAATGAGCCAGAAGAGGGGAGTAGCGCGTGAGGGGTCAGCCAATCAGTGGTGAGCGAGCGGGAAGAAGCCGGCTGAAGAGTGGGGATGCGGCGGGTGCATATATGGTTGGCACGCCGTGGAAACGAGGACTATCGTTATAAAATTTAACCAGTATGGTTGCACGAGTGAGTGGCTCCGATGTTCAGTGGAGTTAGCGACTATCTTTGTGAAACTTAACCGTTGTGGTTGTACGTGTTGGTTCCGATGTACGAACCATAAATCTTCATATCTACAAATATATCATCAACTAACGAAGAAGATGACGACGTCCAGGAGGCTATGGGAAGCTCACTTCAACATCCAGTACGAGGGAAATGCTACGGCAATTTCCAGTGGTAAGCGCGAATGACACATAACTACGCAATCTCTCGTCTTTCTTTGTTTCATATTCAGTAATTCAGTAAATTCATAGCTTGGGAATAAGAGTAAAATCAGTAATTTATCCGACTCCGTTTTCACGTAATTTTCTAGCGGTTATATTTAAATCGCAACGCTCCAATTTAAATTCAAACTTATTATTATTCCTTCTCCTGATACAATTGTTTGTTGGGTTAATGATCCAATCATACCACGATCTGAGAGTAAAGATTATTGAAGGTGTTCTACCAGAGCTAGGTGTTGTTAAATACAAATTTAGATTTCAACATAGCGTTGAGGTCTTGGCGCCCATTAAAACAACATATCTTAGTAGAAAACATTACATTTGTCACACAGTGAGGGCTATAGAAACCATTTCATTTGTCGCTACCAACTTGGGGCTGAAAACCTAATAACATTTGTGGAAGGAGAAGGGTATATATTTCTGTGCCTGTATTTTGGGGGGTTTTCATTTATCGGTGTGTATCAGCATGGGTAGTGTTGAGGAAGAGATGAAGTTGCGTAGTGGTCACCAGTTGGATAGTGAAGATACGAGCAGTATGGCTAGTCTTGGAAATGAAAGCAGTACAGGGATGTCGGAGGTAAATCCCGATACTGAGGGGGGTAATCAAAACAGTCAAGCAGGGTTAGAGAGTTTGCTTCTCCAATTTATGCAACAAAACAAAATTAGTACTGATGCTTTAAACTCTAGACTTGAACAAAATAGTAGGGAAAATAAAGAGAGTACTGAAGCTTTAAACGCTAAACTTGAACAAAACAGTAGGGAAAATAAAGAGAGTACTGAAGCTTTAAACGCTAAACTTGAACAGAATAGTAGGGAAAATAAAGAGAGTAATAGGGAATTGAGCGATAGTTTAAATACTAAACTTGAACAAAACAGTAGGGAAATTAGTGATAAATTTGAGCTGATTAGAGGTGAGATCAGAGGGGTGATGGAAGAGAAGGCTAAAGAGATTATTGCAGATGTAGACAGAAAATTAGGAAAAGTACAGGAGAAGTTAGAAAGGAGAATCAGTACACAGGCTGAAAATTTAAAAGAACTAGTGCAACTTGAAACACAGCAGGTCAAAAAGCAATTGGGGGGAGAAATTGATAAGATTCAGGTAGCAACAAAAGAGGTTAAAGAACAGCTGGGGGGAAGAATTGATAAAGTACATGCAGAAATAATCACTGAAGTTAATACTTTAAGGGAGAGGAATAAGGAAAGCATTAATGAGATTAGTGAGAAACAAGCTCAGTTAAGTGGTAAAGTTGAAGCATCGGAAGGGAGCATTAGGTTAACTGTAACCAATATCGAAAGAAAAGCTGAGGAGAAAATTGCTGAATTAGAACAGAAGTTGAAAGCTAGAATTAGGCAGGAAAATAGCCAGAGTAGGCCAGTTTATGTGAATAGCACACACAGGAAAATAGAACTAGGCAAATTTAGTAATCGGCAGGGTTGTCCAATGGAGTTCATGAATACTATAGAAAATAAATTCGGGGAGAGGTTGGAAGATGGTAGTGTTGAGTGGTGCCAGGTAGTTGAAATTTTAGAGCAAGCGTTTGTAGGGGAGACAAGAAACTGGTTTGCTGTCTACAGAGACAATTTTGAGAATATTACAGATTTCAAAGTTAAATTTTGTGAGAAATTTTGGAATGAGGTCATTCAGTCTCAGCATCGTGAGGGAATTGTGTGTGGGAAATATAACCCGAGAGGCAACTACACTATGACCGAGTACTTTTTAGGACAGGTATTAACGTGCAACTATCTAGATGGTTTGAAGGAGGAGAGTGATGTAGTCAGGCTATTACTAAGACATTTCCCATACAGAATCAAAGAAGCTGCCTGTATCCAAAATGATAAATCTATCTCACAAGTGGAGAATTTATTGAGTACATTCGATGCTCTGGGAAGAGGCGGTTACGAGGAGAATTTCGGTAGGAACCAGGGTAACAATAATAACAGGCTTAATGAGAATAGGAACCAGGAAGTTCAAGGGAACAGTGGCGAAGGGGCCAGCGTTCAAAATAGGGGGAACCAAAATAGTAATAATAATAATCAGCATAACCAGTACAGAGGAAATGGGTATGGTACGAACTACCAAGGTAGAAATAATGATTTCAGGGGAAATCAAGGCCGAAATAACGATTATAGGGGTAACCAAGGGCGGTATAATAATAATAATAATAATAATAATAATAATAACCAGAACAGGGGTCAAGGAGGGAATCAGCCCAATGGTATAACGGACAGAGAGATACCGTTAATACAACCCAGAACAACAGACCAGTGCAGTAGTCAGTAGTACTACACCAAGCGGTAGCAATACTTTAAACACGAACCAGGCTGCGATGTAAGGTCAGAATCTCAGTCTGTAACATGCCCTGTCCATACACTTATACAGGAACCCTATGACCTAAATGTAAGAAATGAATTATTACTTGAACTAAACGATGAAGGCATTATTCAGGAAGTGGCTAGTAAGAGCCCCGTAGTTAAATTTAACGTGTCCGAGGCGTACACAGATGTTTTAATTGATAGTGGTTGTATGAAGAGTTGCATAAGTAGTGCATTTTATGATAAAATGAAAGGAACTGGAGTAAATTTTGAGGAGATGCCAATTAAAAGCACTTTTGTTATCACAGCTGTTGGGAAGAGGTCTAAAGTAATTTCTAAGCAAGTTTTAGTAGACATTAAAATTAATAATCATATAGAGAAGCAGATTTGCCTTGTAATTCCAAATTTAGTATTCAGTGTTATCTTGGGTTCAGAGTGGCTAAGTAGAGTGTCTGGTAACTTATGTTATGATGTAGGGAGTTTGAAATTTAAATGGGGAGATTCTGAAGTAGAAGTAGCGTTCAATGACCATATTCAGAGAAGTAGTATTGTAGGTGTGATCTGTACTTTAAATGAGATATCGTCAGCCGTAGAGCGGGGTTCTCCATGTTTTGTGGGCAGTGTGATTACGAACGGAAGTCTAGAGGACTCGTTACGTGATGCTGCATTTCAGGGAAATATAGAGGTGGAACAATGTGTTCGGCTCTATGATGTGTTATTGTGTAATAGGAGAGTTTTTGAGGATCGCATTGGTATGGCCAATTGCTATACACATTCATTGAACGTTATTGATAGGTCAGTATTCACAGGACATAGATATCCTGTACCTTTCGCTTATCAGAGTGCAGTTGAGGCACAAATTAATCAGATGCTTGAAGATGGGATTATTGAGCACTCTAATAGTCCGTATGTTAATTCTTTGATCACGGTACCCAAAGCCAACGGAACAGTTCGTATTTGTTTAGACGCTCGTTTGGTTAACAGTAGAATTAGTTCAGATCAGCTGAAATCTATGTCAATAGAGGAATTAATGCAAACATTTGAGGGGAAGAAGTATTTCACTTGTGTAGATTTGAGTTCCAGTTTTTGGCAAGTGCCACTTATGTACGAAGATAGACCATTTACAGCTTTTAGTCATAAATATAATCTCTATCAATTTTGTAGAACACCTTATGGGTTAAAGAGTAGTTCAGCAGCTTTAATTAGGGCTTTAAACATCGCATTAGGGGATGACACAGGAGAGTTTGTAACCATTTACATTGATGATATGGTAATTAGTTCACGCAGTTTTGAGGAGCATCTACGTCATTTAAATATAGTTTTTCAGAAGTTGTATCAGGCAGGGTTCACTTTGAAGCTGTCTAAGTCGTCATTCTGTCAGTCAGAAGTGACATTTTTAGGTCATAGAGTGTCGAGTAGAGGGGTGACACCAGAAGAAAGTAGGGTTAATAAGATACTTAACGCAGAGGTGCCACAGAATGTTAAACAGTTAAAAACATACCTGGGAATTTGCAACTTTTTCAGGAGGTTCGTTCTTAAATACTCAGGGTTGGTAGAACCATTCAGGGAATTGCTTAAAAGTGGGACTCGGTGGAGATGGGAATCCAAGCATGATCAGGCTTTCAGAGCGCTAAAGGAAGGTTTTGAGAAAGCTGTAGTGCTGAAATATCCTTTAAAAGATAAGGAATATGTGGTTATGACAGATGCTTCACATATAGGCATTGCTGGAGTGTTATGTCAGAAAGATGATGAGGGTAATCTGTGCATTGTATCTTTAGCCTCGCGAGGACTGACAGCAGCAGAGAAAAGATACACGATTACTGAGTTAGAGCTTTTAGGTATTGTTTTCAGTTTAGCGAAATTTAGAATGTATTTAGTAGGGGGGAAATTTGAGATCCATACAGATCACCATGCATTACTGTATATGAGGACTTGTAAACTCAGTTCTAACAGAGTTAGTAGGTGGATTCTTGCTCTGCAGGAATACGAATTCACAGTAAAATATATTAAAGGTAAAGATAACATTCTTGCAGACATGCTATCGAGGGACACTAATTTATGTAGGGATTATCCTGTGGTTAAAGCAGAGGACGGTATTTTAATATGTGCATGTGCAGACAGTAGCAACAGGGCATCGTTACAGACACTGAGAAATATGCTAGTGGAGCAACGTGATGACGTTAAGTTAGGGGAGCCACTGGCTAGGTTGGAAGTAAGTGAAGAAGAATATGTGAAAGTAGGACGGTTCACGTACAAGATGCAGGATGGGCTTCTTGCACGGAAATGTAGGAATAATCGGTGGGCAATATGTGTTCCTGCCACTTTGCGGGAGGAGCTAATTTGGTTCATTCATAGGGAATTAGGACACTTTGGTGCTGCCAAGGTCTTCTATGAAATTGGTCGTGACTTCATTTGGAGTAAAATGGGAAGGGATGTTAGGAGGATTTTAGCTAAGTGTGACACCTGTCAAAGGAGTAAATATCCAGTTAAATATTTAGTGGGGGAGAGATCTGCAGTTCTCACAAGTAGTCCCGGCGAACTACTATGTGTGGATTTATTTGGCCCGATCGTTAAAGGACAGTACGGTTACGAGTACATTTTTATAGTTATTGACGCTTTTAGTAAGTATGTCAAGCTATATCCGCTAAGGAAAGCCACGGGACTAGCGTGTAGCCGTCTGATCATTAATAAGTATGTACCTGAGCTTGGCCTTCCTCTCAGGATACTATCTGACAGTGGACCACAGTTTACTGCAAAGAAATGGAGAACCAGTATGCAGGAAGCTGGTATAACACACGTTCATTCCTCTGTAAGGTACCCTCAGGGTAATTCTACAGAGCGTCCACTAAGGGAAGTGGCTCGTCTTTTTCGGACTCTAGTGCATGACAAGCATACGGCCTGAGTTGGACATCTTCCCAAGTTCGAGACTTGGCTGAATTCTGTCCAGCATGAGAGCACGAAATTGACGCCATACGAGGTTCACTTCGGAAAGTGACCACAAAATGAACTAGCGAGGGTGTTGGGATTAAATGAGGGTAAGCAACCGGGGATGGATTACATTGTCCAGTTGGCGAAACAGAATTTATCTAAGTCAGCACAAAAGAGAATTCGCCAACAAAAAGAAACTAAATTTGACCTATTCGAGCCGGGAGACAGAGTCTTACTTAGAGTGCCGAAACAGTCAAATAAGCTAGAGAAAGTCATGTCCAAGTTCTTTTATCTCTACGAGGGCCCATTTATAGTTTCCAAACGTATTGGCAAAACAGCATATGTGCTGGAGGATAGTAAGGGAAACAGATTATACGGGACGTATAATATACATAGTCTACGAAAATATGTGTCATAAAGTGAGTGTGTTTAGCTGGCGAGCCAGCCTATCAAATGAGTAAGTGTGGTATTTGGTGCGTGGAAGATCTGGTCTTCAAGGCAGGCGTATCAGAAGTCACACAGGGGGGTAGTATGTAAGTAAATGAGAGTTTTTAAGGTACAGGGAAATATGACGGGATTGTCGGATGCTCTTGAGCACTAAAATGTCTCGATACACCAAGGCCAAAAATTGGTAGCGCTGGTGAATTCCCATTTGTCTCCTAGAGATGGGTGAGCGCTTGAACAGGGTATTTTTGCTTAAGGCGTCCACGAGACAAAAGATGAGCCATCAGAAGGCGAGACAGTCCTTCATGAAACTCATACATATCAGCACACGTGATTTCTGTTTACGGCCTCGCCATGTAAGATTTGTAAGTGTGTAATTTAAGGTAATTTGTACAAAGGTATTATTTGTGTGAGGAGAACTGGTCTGTGTTGAGAACTAGTATTAAGTAGAACATGGTCTACGGGAACTTAAGAAGACAGGGCGATTACGGCACAGAAATATTTGGTGTTATATGTAATGCGCACTTACTGTTTTTTTTTTTTTTTTCAGAAGTCAATATTAATTTAATCTGCTTTAAAGAGAGATTAAGTATTATGGTCACGAGGCGCTGCCACAATAGTGTGATCGTGTGCTCAGTGATAAGTGAGATTAAATTTCACCATAAGGAAGGGACCTCCAGTGAAATTAGGAAGTTCTATGGTGATATAAATATATCAGAACACCTTCAATGCGTGTGATATGACATCATAAATACATAGTGCTCAACCATTATTTATGTCTATTTTTCCAACATAGAGAAATTTGAGAGGCGGAAATATCCGTGGAACATTATTCTTTATGAAAAACATTGGACTGGTTGCAAAGTGCAATCCATAGTGACAACAAACTTTGACGGAAAGTGCGTAAAGAAAAATTATGAGTGTATATATATGTAATTTAGGGTGATTTCATTTATGTAATATGTATTTTGGATGGGATTTTGTTAACGTGTCTGGGATAATCGGATAATGGACCGTCGTCACGGTAAATCATCCGATGATCCGAGGCGAATATGTAACGTGTTTTTCGAGGGGTTTTCATGCCACTGGCATAAGTCAGTAGGAAGCCATTCTATATTTATTTACGCGGCAAATTGTTCAGCCAAGAGAATTTTTCATGTTAATTTATTATTATTATTAATTTATAATTATTATTAAGGTATTTTTCGGAGCATTTTATAAAAATTATAAGCATACAGATAGGTTTTCTATGTCTTAGGAAACACTATCAAGCAAATTATTACGAACGACAATATCATAGAAAATTATGTGATTACGGAATTTTATGGAGTTTCGTCAGTTAGGGTATATTGAGAGACATGACTCACTGGGAATTCAGATACAGGCTTATGCTTGTCAAGTAGTATGACGCAAGGCTGGGTCGCATCGTCAAGAAAAGGCGGATGTATGGAACGGCAATCGACTTCACCCTCCCGCCGAGTGTAATGAGCCAGAAGAGGGGAGTAGCGCGTGAGGGGTCAGCCAATCAGTGGTGAGCGAGCGGGAAGAAGCCGGCTGAAGAGTGGGGATGCGGCGGGTGCATATATGGTTGGCACGCCGTGGAAACGAGGACTATCGTTATAAAATTTAACCAGTATGGTTGCACGAGTGAGTGGCTCCGATGTTCAGTGGAGTTAGCGACTATCTTTGTGAAACTTAACCGTTGTGGTTGTACGTGTTGGTTCCGATGTACGAACCATAAATCTTCATATCTACAAATATATCATCAACTAACGAAGAAGATGCCGACGTCCAGGAGGCAATGGGAAGCTCACTTCAACATCCAGTACGAGGGAAATGCTAC
Source organism: Meconema thalassinum (assembly GCA_946902985.2). NCBI lineage: Eukaryota > Metazoa > Arthropoda > Insecta > Orthoptera > Tettigoniidae > Meconema > Meconema thalassinum. The sequence goes on from OX336391.1 coordinate 146,973,979, forward strand.
GGCAATTTCCAGTGGTAAGCGCGAATGACACATAACTACGCAATCTCTCGTCTTTCTTTGTTTCATATTCAGTAATTCAGTAAATTCATAGCTTGGGAATAAGAGTAAAATCAGTAATTTATCCGACTCCGTTTTCACGTAATTTTCTAGCGGTTATATTTAAATCGCAACGCTCCAATTTAAATTCAAACTTAATATTATTATTATTATTAATTTTGCTATACTTGTTTTTTATACAATAAATTCATTTCTTTTAACCATGCGATCTTTGTTTTCAGTAGGTAGCATTAGATATAGACCAATTCCTTCTCCTGATACAATTGTTTGTTGGGTTAATGATCCAATCATACCACGATCTGAGAGTAAAGATTCTTGAAGGTGCTCTACCAGAGCTAAGTGTTGTTAAATACAAATTTAGATTTCAACATAGCGTTGAGGTCTTGGCGCCCATTAAAACAACATATCTTAGTAGAAAACATTACATTTGTCACACAGTGAGGGCTATAGAAGCCATTTCACACCTTCTCGGGTACAAGGACACAATTCCAGCACCGTTTCATCAAAAGGAAAGAGAGGATGAAAATTACAGCCGGGAACAAGTAGCAGCCAATCGTGTGTTGTGTTTTGTGCTAAGAGAGCTTTCGACAAATTATCAGATACCGTGTGCCTTCTTTTTCACGAAGCAGCTGACAGGACGGGACTTACATAAACTCCTGCTGGACGTTATTCTCGAGGTTGAACAATGCGGTTTCATAATTATAATAATTGTCTCTGATAATCACAAAACTAACACTACAATGATGAGGCATTTAAGGGGAGGGAATTTGCAACCAATGGTCAACGACGAGTCTAGGAATTTATTCCCTAGTTTTGATCATTGTCACATTCTTAAAAAAAACATAAAAAAACACATTAGAACGCAGTTTCTGTAACGAGAAATGACTGATGGTACTGGAATAATTTCAGGGAAATACTTGTCATTAATATACACAATGCAAAAGGATGAGATCGTCAAACCGGTCAGACACTTCACTAAAAACACATCGAACCCACTAAATTTGAAAAAATGAATGTTCGGCGTGCCAAGGAAGTGTTCTCGTCAGAAGTTATTGGTGCCATTAGTACACTGAAAGAAAATATAGGCAAGGACCCGGAAGCGTACACATTCATCGGCGCAGAAGCAACCATAATTTTTTTGAAAAACGTTAATGAATGGTTCGCTATGCATGACGTAAGGATCACATATCATCATATTCAGTCTAGAAATCCAGATAAAGGGCATTTTTTCTCATTAAATGACAGTCGCCTAAACTGGCTAGAGGAAAATTTTCTTTCTTACCTTGAAACTTTGAAAGCTGCTAGTAACGCTGCTAGAAAGGACTTCCTGAGTTCTGAGACTTACAGAGCTACCTATACAATTAATCACGGATTCAACTGCCCACTGCATAAGGTATCTTCTAAAAATGGGTAGAGAAAAATCGCCAAATATGGGGAGTTTTTTTATAGGGCTCACATTAGACATAAGAAGGAACGGAGTAATTTTGGTTTTCTCACCAAAGTGAACCTCAGGTGATCTACTGTGTATATTACAAATATGGGCACGTTTGATGTTGTAATACCCTCTGATATTATTGTTAACTTTAAAAGTGCACTTTCCCCGTATTAGGCAACCGGGTTTCGTAATATGGGGAGGTGAGAAACCTCACGGTTTTTATTTATAATAGGTACACTGAATAGTATACCCTACTAATTAAAGCATTAATTCTGACAATGTAATGAAATCATGAACACAAATAGTACTAAAATACAAAAATGAATATTTTAAGTTAATAACGGTCCTAGTTTCCTGTTGCCGAACTTCCAAACCGTTCAGCAGGAAAATGCATAAACTTTAATGAAAACCGAGTGATTCTGATCAAATTCAACTGTAACGAGGTGCAAGGTATGTCTAATTTCTCTTAGATTTATTAGCACGCTATTTTATGTTGTGATATAATTTGCATTTTGATATTGCGGGAATTTTAATGATAATGTATAGTGTCACTAGCAACCCGCCCCGGCTTCGCCCGGGAACGGTTATGAATGTGCAAGGAATTCCTGTCAGACGTAATTTAAGAATGGCGAGGTGCATGCCAAATCCCGCTCCAGTCCAAACTAAAAACACTTATAGTGGGCGATGTATCGAAGATAGAGATATGCTCACGCGGACTTTTTTGTACAATTTTTCATGCTGAACAATTCTTACACTCATAGTATATTGATATTTTTAACGGTTTGTCCAGCGTAAGCTTAAAAAGCGCACGGACGTCAAGTTCTTTCTTCGACCTATTCACTGAAATCTAAAATCGTTACTGCTTGGCTCCCTTTGATCATAAATAAATTATTTTCTACAGAAATCTTCCTCGATATTACCTGTACAGAATGATGAAAGCCGCATCAAAATCCATCCAGTGGTTCTCGAGATTACCCGTGATATCCAAGAATCGGGGACTTGGTTTTACACTAAGTAGAGATAAGTCTTAGTCGTGCAATGCTTGGTCAACAGCGCTGTGTGAGCAGTTGAGTAACTAACAAGATTTCATGTAAAAGGTCTCATTGTCTAGGCCGGTATGAGCGCAGCTCGCATTCAGTCGACCGTGCTTCGTATTGTTTAGTTGTGTCTGGTTCCGCTCAGGATCGCTCTAAACTTAGTGGATAATGTTTGGCTCACTTCGTATTGTTTAGTTGTGTCTTGTTCCGCTCAGGTTCGCTCTAAACTTAGTGGGTAATGCTTGGCTCACTTCGTATTGTTTAGTTGTGTCTGGTTCCGCTCAGGATCGCTCTAAACTTAGTGGATAATGTTTGGCTCACTTCGTATTGTTTAGTTGTGTCTTGTTCCGCTCAGGTTCGCTCTAAACTTAGTGGGTAATGTTTGGCTCACTTCGTATTGTTTAGTTGTGTCTGGTTCCGCTCAGGATCACTCTAAACTTAGTGGATAATGTTTGGCTCACTTCGTATTGTTTAGTTGTGTCTGGTTCCGCTCAGGATCGCTCTAAACTTAGTGGATAATGTTTGGCTCACTTCGTATTGTTTAGTTGTGTCTTGTTCCACTCAGGTTCGCTCTAAACTTAGTCGATAATGTTTGGTTCACTATTTAGCGGATCCATATACAGAGGTGACATATGAATGGTAGATATTTTGTCCATGCCGCTCGTTCAATTGCTGCGTTTGTCACTGTCGCCTGCCTAGAGTGTGAGTGGAAATTTACAATTATGGTGAATGACCGGGAACTGCTGTCTACCATTAGCTGCACTAATTTCATGAACACGGTGGTTGTCTGCTGGGACATGGCTATATTATGACATATGAATATGATGCAATCCGCTTAGTATGTACTGTCAGGTGAAAGGAAAATGACATCCTGGTCTCATTGTCAACTTGCATTGTAAATCGTTGCACCACATGCTATGGCTATTTGTTGCTCCTCTCAATGTGTGCGTGTATTAAAAGATGTCCCGACTTCTTATTTAGGAGATATTCCAATTAATAAATGGAAGCTTCACGCTGCTAGGTCGCGTAATGATTTTTGATGAATGTCAATATTTCTAAACCAAACAGGACTCGACTCCATGTCCTCCGGCATTCTGTGCCGATGATCTGAATATTAATATTTCCCCCAATTAGTCAGTGGTTATAGCACCAGACCTGTTAACTCCTTAGACAAAGATGTACTCATCCCATAAGTAGTGTTAATGAACTTCCACCAACTGAACCCTCTTCATATAAGGAGTGAAAGGTAACTAGAGCATAGAACTACAACTGGTGATATATATTTTGTTATTGGATTATAAAGCCGAGACTCTGGCTTACACCGCTGGCGAGAAAGACCTGTCATATTAACTTCAATGCAGCAGTTTTGTGGCTACTGTGGTTACGGAAGTGCGTGCTGGGAGCATTTTGGGAGGTCAGTTACGATCATGGCCACTAGTGGCTATCCTACGTTCTAGCCAGCCAGGATGTCTACATTACGTCATTGACATTATGTCTTCTCCTCACAACGACTCAATTTACTGGTATGAGTGAATGAGGCACGTGTCTACTTCACTGCATTGTCAGACGTGTTCCGGGCATGTAGGTATCACTTACGTTATCAATTTTCAATTGCATTTTTTCAAAACTATTTTTAGTACCGGTACCGTACAATTTGTTGGTCTGTAACATCTTTCCACTCGGTTGCTGGATATTTTGTGGGAGTGATTTTGAAAAATGGGACGGAAGTGGATCGGAACGATCGAGGTGGCACCAGCTGACACACTTCCGTTCGATCGAACGGAAGTGTTCTATCTGGCAGTGGTGGATCGAACGGAAGTGTAAGACGCACTGCCAACTCGATCGATCGATCCAGCTGGCAGTGGTAAGAGAAACAATGAGCGCGCGGTGTCAGATATTGATGCCATGTCGTACTCTCGGCCATGTGGAATGTATATGACATACTGAACGGTAAACGCTCATGCGAACTCTGGTGTCAAGTGATTGAAACAAGGCACATGGTACATGTTTGAAGCCTTCGTATCAGTTTTTAAATGGTAAAATGCCTTAATATCAAACATTGTAAGTAGTCGCCATTGCCGGTGTTATGTTTCTGCACAATGGCTATTCAAATATTAACCCACATAACGGTAATGCAGTCATCAATATAATATAATCGTTGTGGTTATACGAGAATTGAGCAAGCCTTCATGAACTATTGCTGAATACATTCTCTTTACTCACAAGAAGGCCTATTCATAAGGCATTTTAAACTCAATTTCACGCAGGAACATTATCGAAACAAGCAAAATATAAATGAAACTTAATTCCGTAATGCAGTATTATTGGAACGTGGAAATAAGTCACCATCTTGTGCACAATATTTGCGTAATCGAAATAGCCGTGGGGTTAGTGCCTATGACTGTGAATCTAGAGATCTCGGGTTCGAATCCTGGACGGGGTAAATATTTTTTCTACTAGATTATCACTTTAAACGATATGTATCATATCAATATGACTCATTTTAACAGAATCCATATGAAATTACGTATTGGTCTGTGAATCAAGAGGACTTGTTTATAAGGAATTTAAGGTGATGAGTGGTGTCGCGTCTATTAATCTAGTTGATCCTTATGGTATTCCTTATTTAGGCTAGTGCTGGTGGAAGCTACAAATCATCTAATAAAATGAGTTCCGTATTATAAACTACCATATCTGTAAAACACCCCCTTTTAGAATAGATTAATATTTGTGCCAATAATAGTATAAAATACCGGTGTATCAACAATTTCACGTGAGGTTTCTTCTATGTCAGATGTTAAACACCATATGCAACTACTGTAAGGCTCGTATTTTTAGCCTACTTTCGATTTTTGCAAAAAATGAAAGTAGACTTATGAGATCAACACAGGGCGTAAAAAAGGGTGTCTGTCTGTGTGTGTGTCTGTGTGTGTGTGTGTGTGTGTGTGTGTGTGTGAGTGTGTGTACTCTGAATGTGTGTCCCCCCCTCCCTATCAATTCGAACATGGTGAACGCGAATTGAACGAAATTTGGTACAAAGTTAGAACTATCAAAGGACACCTCAGTGTCATGTTTTATATCACCGCCATCTTGACGGAAACGTAATGGCGGCCACACAAATGTTCAAAGCTTAAATCAAATTACGACTAACCTAATCATCCGATCTCTTCCAAATTTTGCAACAACATACCTTTATGGAGGAAGCATCCTTTGACCAAATTAATAGGTCATTAGCCTTATAGTTTGCGGATGGCGGCCATCTTTGTGTCAAAATCGATTCCCCATATTAATTCAAACACGGTGAAACCGAATGGAACGAAATTTGGTACAGAGGTAGCACTAGCAAAGGGCACCTCAGTGTCATGTTTTATATTGCCGCCATCTTGACAGAAAGGTAATGGCGGCCACACAAATGTTCAAAGCTTAAATCAAAATACGACTAACATAATCATCCGATCTCTACCAAATTTTGCAACAACATACCTTTATGGAGGGAGCATCCTTTGACCAATCTAATAGATCATTAGCCTAATAGTTTGCGGATGGCGGTCATCTTTGTGTGAAAATCGATTCCCCCTATTAATTCGAACACGGTGAAACCTAATGGAACGAAATTTGGTACAGAGGTAGCACTAGCAAAGGGCACCTCAGTGTCATGTTTTATATCACCGCCATCTTGACGGAAACGAAATCGCGGCCACCCAAATGTTAAAAGCTAAAATGTAATTACGACCAACCGAATAATCTAGTCTCTACCAAATTTTGCAACAACATTATCTTTATGTGGGAAGCATATTCTGACCAAACTGCAAGATCATCAGCCCAATAGTTTGCAGATGGTGGCCAAGTATGTGTGCAAATCGATTCCCCCTATCAATTCAAACACGGTGAAACCGAATTGAATGAAATTCTTTACAGAGGTAGCACTAACAAAGGGCACCTCATATTCATGTTTAATATCCCTATAGCACGTTGTATTTCAACAAGCTACTACAACCAACATTCAATCATACTCCTTTGAAAAGGACAAAGAGTTATAACAATACCCATGCATTTAGGAGAAAGTAGGCTATATGTTCTTTACTGAACATCTTGTTTATTTATTTATCGTATGGATTGTAGTGCCTGGAGTGACCGAGGACATGTTCAGTTCCCCCAGTGGCTGTAGCTGCTTCAAGCGGACACCCATAGGGTGAGCTACAAGTTCCGTTCAATTCAAATAGTTCCAACTTTCGCTACCAGGTGTCAGTGATACCGTACAAATGATGAACAGATGACCTCGCTGTCCCTCAAAGCAAAAATATCCAAACAAGTACAGATGTTCCTTTTCCTCAGGACATAATAAGATGTACGAAGCTGAAACTTTCCACACATAACATTATTATATACAGATTGTGTACCAGAACTATAGAAATATCAAGGATAGTTTAATTTGTCATAGCAATTTTGTCTGTAATGGCGGGTAAAATACATACAGTATTTGAATATTCCTGAATACCTGCACATTGGCCCTAGACAATTAATTCTGCCTCCGAACCTATCAATACGAAAGTGAACAGGATGTTCGGTAAAGAACATATAGCCTACTTTCTCCTAAATGCATGGGTGTTGTTATAACTCTTTGTCCTTTTCAAGGTGTATAATTGAATGTTGGTTGCGGTAGCTTGTTGAAATACAACGTGCTATAGGGATATTAAACATGAATATGAGGTGCCCTTTGCTAGTGCTACCACTGTAAAAAAAATTCATTCAATTCGGTTTCACCGTGTTTGAATTGATATGGGGAATGGATTTGCACACATACATGGCCGCTATTTGCAAACTATTGGGCTGATGACCTTGTAGTCAGTCATAAGATGCTTTCCACAAAAAGGCATGTTGCTGCAAAATCTGGTAGAGATCAAATTATAAGGATGGTCGTAATTTGATTTAAGCTTTTAACATTTGGGTGGCCGTCATTCCGTTTCCGTCAAGATGGCAGCGATATAAAACATGACACTGAGGTGCCCTTTGCTAGTGCTGCCTCTGTACCAAATTTCGTTCATTTCGGTTTCACCGTGTTTGAATTGATAGGGGGAATCGATTTGCACACATACTTGGCCACCATCTGCAAACTATTTGGCTAATGATCTTGCCGTTTGGTCAGAATATGCTTCCACATAAAGATATGTTGTTGCAAAATTTGGTAGTGACTAGATTAATAGGTTGCTCTTAATTACATTTTAGCTTTTAACTCTTGGGTGGCCGCGATTACGTTTCCGTCAAGATGGCGGTGATATAAAACATGACACTGAGGTGCCCATTGCTAGTGCTACCTCTGTACCAAATTTTGTTCCATTCGGTTTCACCGTGTTTGAATTAATAGAGGGAATCGATTTTGACATAAAGGTGGCCGCCATCCGCAAACTATTAGGCTAATGACCTATTAGAGTGGTCAAAGGATGCTCCCTCCATAAAGGTATGTTGTTGCAAAATTTGGTAGAGATCGGATGATTATGTTAGTCGTAATTTGATTTAAGCTTTGAGCATTTGTGTGGCCACCATTTCGTTTCCGTCAAGATTGCGGCGATATAAAACATGACACTGAGGTGCCCTTTGCTAATGCTACCTATGTACCAAATTTCGTTTCATTCGGTTTCACCGTGTTTGAATTAATAGGGGGAATCGATTTTGACACAAATAAGGCCGCCATCCGCAAACTATTAGGCTAATGACCTATTAATTTGGTCGAAGGGTGCTTCCTCCATAAAGGTATGCTGTTACAAATTTGGTAGAGATCGGATGATTAGGTTAGTCGTAATTTGATTTAAGCTTTGAACATTTGTGTGGCCGCCATTACGTTTTCGTCAAGATGGCGGCGATATAAAACATGACACTGAGGTACCCTTTGCTAGTACTACCTTTGTACCAAATTTCGTTCCATTAGGTTTCACCATGTTCGAATTAATAAGGGGAATCGATTTTCACACGAAGATGGCCGCCATCCACAAACTATTAGGCTGATGACCTATTAGTTTGGTCAGATATGCCCCCCCCCCCCCCCATAAAGGTATGTTGTTGCAAAATTCGGTAGAGATCGGATGATTAGGTTAGTCGTAATTTGATTTAAGCTTTGAATATTTGTGTGGCCGCCATTACGTTTCCGTCAAGATGGCGGCGATATAAATCATGACACTGAGGTGTCCTTTGCTAGTGCTACCTTTGTACCAAATTTCGTTCCATTCGCGTTCACCGTGTTCGAATTGATAGGGGGGGGGGACAGACATTCAGAGTACACAGACTCACACACACACACACACACACACACACACACAGAGAGACTCACACACACACATACACACACACAGACAGACACACATTTTTCGCCCTGTGTTGATCTCATAAGTCTACTTTAATTTTTTGCAAAAATCGAAAGTAGGCTAAAAATGAAGAAAAAATTGGGGTTGAGCAGATGAATAGTTTCTGAGAAAAAAGGAACACTCCGAAACTATTACTCACATCACCCTGAAATTATGTACGGTGATAAAGGGCTCTTAGACGTTTACCTATGTGACTTTCAAATACCTGTCAACTACCAAATGAACATGGCGGCCAAGCATTTAAATAGACTTTTCTCGCGATTTAACCATCCAAACGCAGTGAAACTTCGTACAGCAATAATGACTTACCATATTGCAATGCACTGACATCTAATTTTGATTATTTTTTACATAACCTCAAGGTGGCGGCTGTGCAAAATTTTCAAATTAATTTTTAATTTTTCGTGTTCGAATCATGCAATCGAAATCAACGTTCGAATAATGAATGTACACAATAATCCTCTTCATCAAATAGTACATAACTCTATAGCCTACATATATTAAGATCTAACATGGCAACTATCCGAAATATTTAGACGGTTCTCAATATCTATTAATCTATGACAGCAATCAAACTGAAATTGTGTATGTGCATAGAGGCTATAAACTTAAGTTCACCTATGGGACGTTCAATAACCTGGTGAGCACAAACCGTACATGGCGGCGACGTGAAATTTAAATATTCAAAGTATGTTTCCCGCGATTTAACCGTCCGAATGTAGTGAAACTTGGTGCGGTATATGCTTGCATACAATTTAATCCACGGGCATCTCATTCTTCAAAATTATTTTCATCACCACAAGATGGTGGCTGAACGAAATTTTGAAATTTCGTTTTTATTCCTTGTGTCCTAATGCGATTTAAGTTTGAATAAAACACCTACACAATTATCTTCATATAATAGAACATAATTCTAAGGCCTTTATATAAAAATCCAACATGGTGACCACCCGTGATATTTAGACGGTTCTCAATATCTAGGAATCTATTACAGCAATCAAACTGAAAATGTGTATGTTGATAGAGGCAATTAACATAAGAAATATATATGAAAATAGGCTATTTATTTTGTTCAATTAACTACTTGTTTAAATTTGGAATGGGGTTTTACTAACTTATGTGGCTTCTGGATTATTATTATTATTATCAATGGTGGAAGTTTTTACTCCAAATACTACTGATTTAGAGACAGACAACATGGTTGTGTTTGCGTTCACTCGTTGTCCAGGTAGACAATGTTGGATGGAACAAATGACGGACTCGCATGTAAACTGCGAACGCAGCGCTGGTCGGGAACATGACTATTTTCACGACTCCATTTAGCTGTTCTCGTTTTATTACGTCGTTGCAGATTCATCTCGTTCCAGTCTGCCAATCAAAACTCGAACGCCGGAATTGAGAATTGATCGGCGTTATAAACCGATATGATTAATTTCCATGAACTAGCAGGCAAATGTGATATCGATGGATTTCTGGAGATAAGCTGCTTTCTCCACGTTCTCTCATTTTTACAGCTTTCAGAATCTCTTTACAGTTTCAGTATGCTTGACTGGCTGATACCTTTAGGAATATAGCCTCGCGAAAGCTTCTGCCCGCCCTCTATTGATCAGGGCGCCTTCCCATCTTCGTTGAACGGGTGTGAGAGAGAAAGAACCGTTCCACCACAGCTGTGTGGAGAATCTCAATGAGAGATTTTTAAGTGGAAAGTTTAACCATCGAGATTGTTTCTACGATCTTTCAGATATTTAGGGCAAATTAGTTTGTCCATTTTAATAATAATAGTCAAATAAAATAATAATATCATATGGCCTCGAGTGCCGGGTGCAAGCTTTGTTATTTGACACCCAGAGGGTAGCTTGAATGTCGAATTTCATTGTTCCTTGAAGCACTCTGAAAGTCAAGGAGGTCAGATATCTAAGATCCGTGAAACTACAGCGCTTTCTAGTAGAGAAATGTCTGGCTCCGTTGCAGAATGGTTAGCGCACTAGGCTTTGGCCCAAAGTGCCCCGGGTTCGATTTCCGGCCGAGCCATCAGGGATTTTAATCTCCTGGGGTTAATTCCCGGGCTCGGGGACTGCATGTATGTGCCGTATTCATCATCACCTCATCCTCATTACGACGTGCAGGTCGCCCACGGGCGTCAACTAGAAAGACCTGCACTTGACCTCTCGGGAGGCCATACGATCATGATTTATTAGAAGAGAAATTGGGAACTTTGTGTTGGCGGTAACTCCCGAGATTAATTTTGCCATTATGATCACGGCCTACTGAATTCAAATGGGTTCTTTGACATGCCAACATCGTATGAAATGCGTGTCGTAATTTTTGCTGCTATACAAAAATCACTTTCCACGTCCAGGAGCAAACCGGCTAGCTTGGGGTTAGTAGACCGATACGTTAACCACTCACCCACCGTGGCAAGCATAATACTAATAATATATATCATTAATTGCTTGAAATGGTGATGGATCGATTGCCCTGCGAACCGCTAACTTGGGTCTAATTAAGGAAGGGTCTGGGAAGGGATTTTGAAAAGAATTCGACCGATGACCTGTTGAAAGGAACCGCCCCGGTTTTTGCCTGGTGGTGAAAATGGGAAACCATGAAAACCATTTTCTGGACGGCTGCGGTGGGATTCGAACCCAAGCTCTCCCGATGCCAGTGAGGCACAAGCTATTGCGTTAGCGCTCTCAGCCACCGTGGCTGGTAATGATAGTGACCAAGTAAGGTTTTCCGCCATTATAATCATGTACTATGATGTTTTTGTTTTGTTTTTGTTTTTTATGTCTTACGTGGTTCAAATCTTAAATTAAAACTAACGCCAACTGCTCAATAACCAGTGAAGGGGTGATCAAAGTCTTAAGTCAAACTGCAAAAGGGTACAAGTTAAAACAATACCAAAACTGAGATTATGCAATTGTTTGCATAAAAGAAAAGATTTTCTGTGCAGAGTAGATCCCTTTCAATGCTCGATTTCATTACAGTTACGTAGAACAGTCATCAACACAGACTCGCCGATTTTGATGAAATTTGGTGTCCGTCATTATTTTGTGTTTAGAAGACGACAAACCCTTCACCATGGTGCTCTTATTCATATATTACGCCGATACGAAGCGAATTAATGAAGTATTTGAATTTTCGTCCGTGTCAGTTACTTGACCACTATAATACCAGTCACAAAAGCACAATCTTTTATGTTGAGCTACAGAATTGAAAGTACGATATTCCCTTCCCCGCTTCAGTCTTGGTCTTAGTTACGATTCAATAGTTATATCACAACTAATATTTAAGTAGTTTAATACTGTACTTCTCTCGGGATTAAATTTATGAGTCAAAAATTGTGGCGTAACCTATAAGGTAAGTTCAAAAAGTAACGAGCCGGAGCCATAATGCGCAAACCGGTGACGAGATCGGGTAATCGTGGCGTGTATAACGAGGTGTGGTTCCGACCAGAGCGTGGAAGGTCACAACCCGTCGCTAGAGGGCACGCGTGCACGTCACGTGACGATACAAACCGAGCAGCAGCATGCACCAATCGTCCAACGCTGCCAGTCGCATTGCAAACAGTGACATGGAGGCGTCAAACGAAGAGCAAAGAGGTGTTGTTCGGTTTCTGACAGCAAAAGGAGTAGGGGGAACAGACATTCATCGTCGAATGTCACAAGTGTACGGCGAACACTGCATGTCCCTTGCAAGGGTCAATGCGTGGCACAACCACTTCAAGGAAGGACGGGTGTCGTTAGCCGATGATGCCCGGTCTGGGGCACCCCCCTGCATTACCGATGACAACGTCCAGCTGGTTGATGCGCTCATTACCCAGGACCGCCGAGTGACAGTGAACGCCATAGCCACCGTGGTCGATTTGAGCGTCGGAAGTTTGCACACCATCATGAAGGAACGACTGCATTTGCGCAAAGTGTGTGCCCAATGGGTGCCCCACAGTCTTCAACCACACCAGGAAGCATGTCGAATGGCCTACTGTCTTGGTCTTGGTTGGACGATTGATGCATGCTGCTGATCGCTTTGTATCGTCACGTGACCTACACGCGTGCCCTCTACCGACGGGCTGTGACCTTTCACTCTCTGGTCGGAACCACACCTCGTTACACACGCCACGATTAGCCGATGTCGTCACCGGTTTGCGCATTACAGCCTCCTGCTCGTTACTTTTTGAACGCACCTTATATTTGTTTTGCAACGTAAAAATATTTACGATCGCATCCACACACTGGAACAACACCACCTGTGAGGTCCGGGTTTGATTTCCGGCTCATATTAAAAAGAAAAATTCTGGTCTGAAGTCTGAAATGGGGTACATGGCCCAGTGTGGCAGAAGTGAGAAGTGGTTCAATTGCCACTGCAGCCGTCTTAGAAGTATTCTCCGAGGTTTCCCCACTTCTACTCTAGGAAAATGCTGGGTTGGTTCCTAACTTAAGGCCATGGCCGTCTCTTTCCCAATACCAGACCTGCTTTCATGGCTGTGTATTAAGAGGTCCAGGATTGGTTCCCGGCTCTGCCAAGAAATTTAATTTTGGTCTGAGGGGTGCACAGGGTACACTCAACCTCGTGAGGCAAAACTGAGAAGAGATGAGTTCGATTCCCATATTAGTCATCCTAAAAAATAGTTTTCCGTGGTTCCCTTCTTCTATTCCCGGCAAATGGCGGAATGGTTGCTCACATAAAGCCACGGTCGCCTCCACCCCAATCCTAGCCTCAATTGCAAATACACACACTACTGTACTACATACACCACAATATTCCAGGTTAGCAGAAATATTCTACACACTCTCACGTAGGCCTACTCGGGGCTAAATGACCACTATGTACACGCCCCTAAATGAATTAACAACTACAACACTCGCTTCAACTACGGTTCGTATGCCTACAAGCATTCTACCACTAGCGTTCCGCCCGTGTGATTTGTTACCTCAAACTGAACCCAACCACCTCGTGATGTAGCGGCTAGCATTCGTGGCTGTCGCTCCAGAGATATGTGTTCGATTCCCGGCTCTTCCAAGAAATGTAATACTGGTTTGTGGGGTGGAACGGAGTACACTCAACCTCGTGAGGTAAAACTGAAAAGAGGTGAGTTCGATTCCCACCTCAGCCATTTTGAATGTGGTTTTCCGTGGCTTCCCACTTCTACTCCAGGCAAATGCCGGGATGGTTTCTAACCTAAGGCCACGGCAGCCTCATTCCCAATCCCTACCTGAATTACAAACACTAGCACAGCCATCACACAGGTTTACAGACAACATTTCCCTCACACACCCAAGTACACGGAGCTGAATGACCACGCTGCCCAATATCCTCAAATGAAAGGACAACGCTATTTTAATTGGGTTACTAATTTTTAGCCTATTTTCATTTTATGAAAAAATAGGCTTATGATATCACCTTTTGTCCGTGTGTCTGTGTGTGCGTGTGTGTCTGTGGGTGTCCCCCTAATAACATCTAAATGGCTGAAGTGATTTCAATGAAACTCAGTAAGATCATAGCACCATTCTGGACGACCCCGACCGTGCCCTTCAAATTTTATTGTGTCTCACCAATCTAACATGGCGGCTGTGCGAAATATTTCACCAGGGTTCAGTATCTCCTAAACTATTACAGATATCACCCTGAAATTTTGTACCGTGGTAAAGGGCACTACTAGAAGTTCACCTATGAGACTTTCAAAAACCTGGTAACTACAAAAAGAACATGGCTGCCAAGCGAAGTTGAGACTTTTAAATAGACTTTTCTCGCGATTTAACCATCCAAACGTAATGACACTTGGAACAGCAAATTTTTATACAGATTGTAATGCACTGGAGCCTAATTTAGTTCAATTGTTTAGATAACCTCAAAATGGCGGCTGAGCGAAATATTTCACTGGCATTCTATATCTCCGAAACTATTACAGATATCACCGTGAAATTTTGTCCGGTGATAAACGGCACTGCTACAAGTTTATGTAAGTAATTTTCAAACACCTGTAATCTACGAAACGAACATTGCTGCTATGCGAAGTTGAAACATCTTAATAGACTTTTCTCGTGATTTAACCATCGGAGCGCAGTGAAATGTGGTACAGTTAATGATTATACATATTGTAATGCACTGGCATCTAATTTAGTTCAATTGTTTACATAACCTCAAAATGGAGGCTGTGTGAAATTTAATAATTAATTTTTATTTCTTGTGTCGTAATCATGCGATCGAAGTGAAAGATTGAATAATGAAGCTACTCAATAATTTTCCTTTAATGGTACATAACTCTATTGCCTATACATATAACAATCCAACATGGCGAGCATCCGAAATATTTAGACGGTTCTCAATATCTACGAAACTTGTACAGCAATCAAACTGATATTTTTTATGTTCATAGAGGCTATGAACATAAGTTCACATATAGGACTTTCAGTAACCTGGTCAGCACAAACCAACATGGTGGCGACGCGAAGTATAAATATTTAAATGGACGATTCTTGCGATTTAACCATACGAGTGCAGTGAAACTTTGCAGGTTAAATGCTTATACAAATGTTAATCCACTGGCATCTAATTTATTTCAATTGTTTTAATAACCACTAGATGGCAGCTGTGCGAAATTTTAAAGTGTCCTAATCATGCGATTGAAGTTTGAATACCACACGTACACAATAATCTTCATGTAATAGTACATACATAAAAATCCAACCTGGCGACCATCTGAAATATTTAGACGGTTCTCCATATCTACGAATCTATCACAACAATCAAACTGAAATTTTGTATGTTGATAGAGGCAATCAACATGAGTATGATATGTGAAAATAGGCTGTATAATTCTTCACGGAACTACTTGTTTGTCTGTTAGTTTAACCCGTTGAGTGCTTCGCCCGTCTATAAACGTCGCAAAAGAACTTCTTTTTTTCATATTCCCCATTCGCTTTAGAGTACCGAGTTGATCTCTGTCATGTTCTGCCGTCTATTGGGCATTATGTAGTACTACTTGAGTTTGTATGTTTGCTTCTGGAAGTAATTAACGTCTGTCCTCTACAGGTGGAGTTCATTTGAGATGTAAACAACCATGGCAGAATAACAAGCAAATTCTTCACGCCGCGTTGTGATCTCAGATCAAAGTATATCAAGTATTGTGCTAGTAAGGATCAACAAGTATTACTTGCCTCTTGATTTTAGGAAATAATTTTCTTTTGGACCCTCTAACTGGTATGGAGATGATGCATGCAAGGGCACGAGAATTTTAATGTTGATTCCTCTCAAAATAAAGAAATATATAAACGTAGAATTTTGAATTTACGTTTATATCATAAAATACTCAAATCATATAGACGTTTTAAGCCTATCACCCCCACCCCGTCTCTTGATGAACGACTTCTACATTATATTTTTTTATGCGAATGAATAAACTCAGCACTTAAAAGGTTAATGACAGTTTTACACACTACTAGTCACCATAGATCATCGAAGAAATCCTCCCAAGTACATTGAGCTGATGATCAAAATGCCCAAGCTACTAACGCGAATAAAGAACGACGTTTTTTCTTGGCTTATTGCTGTGTTATCAAACTACCGGAAGCTCACAGGTCCCAGCTGTGGACCAAGTGACAATAGCAGTATTAAGAAGAGCCATATTATCTCATCTCCCGCAGTTGTTCAGTCAGTGGAGCGAGTACCATGAGTGAAGTGCGATGCGTGAATACACAAGGTACGCTAATATTGCTCAATTTGTCGTTCATACTAGGGGCAGATGACCTCGTAGTGCCTTCACTTAGAACAACAATAACTAACTAATTAACTAACTAACTAGAGTGTCTTCCACGTGATATTTTAGACGTAAGTTCATGCCGTTTGGTTGGTTCTTATCTACAGCATCCACAGTAACACAAGTTATCCTACTCACTCTTTGCTCAAACAGTGCTGTTGACCACTACACTTCCAGTCCCTAAATGAAATAACTATAAAACTTATCATCGGATTAGTTTTGCCAACCCCAAACACGTGAAATTAGCGCAAATATCATCAAAGCAATCAACTAACACAACAATTTGCAACAAATTCCAAATGAATTTCAACGTTTAAAATTAGTTGCTTTTGATTTCTTAAGTCATAGACGGCATTATTTGTAACTCTTCAGTGGGTCAACACGAATTTGCCTAATGATTGGACGAATACAATGTAGGCTATATTATACAGTAATATACTAGGTCCCGTATAAAGAACACTCCTGGAAAAATCTACATGATAATTTATGATCACTATTATTGTACAATTGGGCAATTTTTAGGGTTACGCGTTTCGACTTTCAAGCGTTTATCATCAGATAATAATAATGTTATTGGTTTTACGTCCCTTTTAACTACTGTGGCATCAGATCCTGATAAGATTGTTGAGGTTTACATTTATATACTAATATATGAAGAATTTTTGTATATTCACTCATCATCGATCAGCCCAAGTTAGAAATATGAAATTTTGTGGTAATGTTTGTTGTATGTTGCAAACGTCTACTAAGGAAGGCATTTTGGATATTCAGGTTCTAAAGAGGTGGTAAGAGGGTTAAACCTGCATTTCATTGAATAACAATATCTCACGAGTGGTTTCATTTGTGGATTTGATACTCGGCATATTAACTAATGAAACAAAGAAAGCAGACACGTATCTAAGGATTTTTCGATGTGGTGTATACTGTATTATGAGGTGAAAGCGTGGAATTGTGGCTGTAGAGGTTTTTACTTGTGTAATTTTATGATGTAATTTTTTTTCACAGGCATTTAGATAAATGGATTTTGTGTTTAGTCAGCGTGTTTAATATACTGTGTCTCATTTATTTCCTATTGACGTTTGTGGTCGGAAACCGTGTTGTGATTTTGAGTCGATTTGTAGCCTATTTTCAATTTTGAAAAAATAGGCTTATGAGATCACCTTTTGTCCGTGTGTGTGTGCGTGTGCGTGTGTGTGTGTGTGTGTGTGTGTGATTCGTGTGTGTGTCCCCCCCTAATAAAATCTAAACGGCAGGAGCAATTTCAATGAAACTCGGAAAGTTCATAGCACTATTCCCGGCGACCTCGACCGTGCCCTTCAAATTTTGTTACGACTCACCAATCCAACATGGCGGCTGTGCGAATTATTTCACCAGCATTCAATATCTCCGAAACTATTACCGATATTACACTGACATTTTCTGTGGTGATAGAGGGAACTACTATAAGTTCACTTATGTGACTTTTGAAAACCTGGTAACTACAAAACCAACATGGAGGCCAAGCGAATTTGCGACTTTTAAATAGACGTTTCTCGTGATTTGATCAACCAAACGCAATGAAACTTGGTACAGTATATATTTATATACATTGTAATGCACCGACATCTAACTTCGTTCAATTGTTTACATAATCACAAGATGGCGGATGTGCGAAATATTTCACCGGCATTCTATATCTCTGAAACTATTAGCGGTATCTCCCTAAAATTTTGTACGGAGATAAAGGGCACTACTAGAAGTCCATCTATAAGACTTTCAAAAACCGGTTAACTACAAAACGAACATGGCGGCCAAGCGAATTTGAAAATTTTAAATAGACCTTTCTCGCGATTTAATGTTCCAAGCGCACTGAAACCTGGTACAGAAAATATTTATACACATTGTAATCCACTGGTATCTAATTTAGTTCAATTGTTTACATAACCTCAAGATGGCGGCAGTGCGAATTTTAAAATTAAGTTTTTTTATTTCTTGTGATGTAGTCATGCGATCGAAGTGAAAGTTTGAATAATGAACCTACGCAATAATTTTCCTTTAATGGTACATGACTCTAAGGCCTATACATTTAACAATCCAACATGGCGACCATCCGAAATATTTAGACGATACTGAATATCTACGAATCTATTTTAGCAATCAAACTGCATTTTTTAATGTTCATAGGGGCTATGAACTTAAGTTCACATATAGGACTTTAAATAACCTGGTGATCACAAATCCAACATGGCGGTGACGCGAATTATAAATATTCACATGGACGTTTCTCGCAATTTAACCGTCCGAGTGCAGTGAAACTTGGTACAGAAAATCCTTATACGAATGTTAATCCACTGGCATCTAATTTATTTCAATTGTTTCCATAACCTCAAGATGGCAGCTGTGAAAATTTTTAAAATCCCCTTGTTTTTTCTTGTGTCCTAATTTTGCGATTGAAGTTTGAATACTACACGTTCACAATAATCTGCATGTAACAGTACATAACTCTAGGAACTACATATATAGAATCCAACATGGCGACCATCCGAAATATTTAGTCTGTTCTTAATATCTACGAATCTATTACAGCAATCAAACAGAAATTGAGTATGTTGATAGTGGCAATTAACATAAGTAGGATATATGAAAATAGGCTGTATAGTTCTTCACGGAACTACTTGTTATACTTGCGATGCGACGTGACGTTGGGGAGATTCTGATATTTATGTGTCATTGTTGTGTTATATTGTCGTTATTGTCTGATTATTTACGGTCTTTACCAAATTATTATTGACCCATGGATGGCCAGCGTGGATGGGCCAACTTATCTTTTATTTAGAGGTCCGCCTCGCTTCAGCAAAATCACCTCCAGAAGACATGCCCCTACAGAAAAACACCCAAGGGGGTGGAAGGAAGGTGGAGAAGGGGACAACGCACAGGCTATTCTACAGACACCCCCCAATAACTAATGGAATTGTTGCCGACGAAATAATGCCACAACAGTTGCTTAAAAATGTAAAATAAAAATGTAATTGTTAAAATTTAAGGAAGACCTCCACCAGAAAACAGAACATGCATCAACCAGCATAATTTACAAGGAAGGCAAGAGACCGCTTAACATGCTTGCTTGCAAATCAAACAAAAGAAAAGAATTAAATTAAAATTAAAATGTTAAAGCCCAAAGATTAAAAAAAAGAAAATACAGGCATAATTAAATAAGAACGGGCTTGATAATTTACAAGGGAATGCAATACCGATCCGACATGCAGAGATCCAGGCCACGCCATAAAACGAAAAATTTTAAAATAAATAAATAAATAAATAAATAAAATAAAATATGATCAATTAAGAAATTCCCGATATTCGTGACTAAGAAAAACACAAGAACATTCACCAAAAACACAAAGTTAAACCAACAAGATTAATAAAAAAAATATTAAGCTAACACCACAACACGTTTGAGTTTCGCGGTCGGCGCCAAGAGACTGCCCTTCACGACCAGAAAGCATTTCGGCAAAACAAAAACAAACATGGCCACTAAAACAGGAGACCGCATGTCCGATCGAATTACGGCAAACAATTAGCATTATTACATTTTAAAATCAGCAGAAAGAAAGGAAGAAAACAATTACGTCCAAATACTATTAACATGAGGCTGGAGCATCGGATCGTAAAACAGATTAATAATATGCCAATCCCAAGATTGCCAAAAGAAAAAAAATAATAATTTAAAACGTAAAATAAACTTAGAAATGTGTCTCCAGAAGGTACGAAGAAAAATAACAAAATTAATATATATCTGTTAACATTATTAAAACATAAAAAAATGGCCTACCAGGCGAAACAAAACACAGCATCACAACATACATGCAAGGCCAATATTGGAGCTCCCATAATAAAATAAATAAAAAATTAATAACGTACCTTAAAACTTCACAGTGGAGACACAATAAAAATAAAATAATTCACACACAAACCAAATAACGTAATACGGCACTATATTGCCTGAAAATGGCCCACCCAGCACATGCTTCGTTTGGGTCACAAGCACTGGTCTGCATCGAGATGCGATTACATTTCATACGTCCTCTTCACGGCGAAACGATGAAAATTAAAGCCTGAAGAGCACAGGCAATTTCTTAGTAGAATTGGTATTCATATTTGTAAAAGCTGGGGCCAAGGCCCCCCAGCCCACGAAGAGATACTCTGTCACACCAGCTGGCTAGTTGCTTCTTAGACGACAGACAATCAACTCACAAAAAATGGCGGAGAATCACACGTCAGATACCGAACTGCATTCATGTAAATAGTTATTGTCCAATCAAGGCTTGGCACATCAATCAACAATGTGATTAATAAGTAATTAATTTGGCGGTATCATGAATACACAGTCCTTTGTTTCATGACGTAGGAAAAAAATAGCCTTCAAACCAAGGAGGATATATGGGTAGAGCTGCAACTTAATGCAAAATTTTGACCCCAACCTATTGCTCGACGCAAATAGTTCCAACTGACAATATGAGATGGCGTGACGATGCACTCTCGAGCGCGATCCATCCCCGACCTGGCCTACTCGCTCCTCTCCCCTCCCGGCCCGTGCCTACCACTCCCTTTCCACTACTCTATCCCCCCACCGGTACTTTATATTCCTTTCTTTCTTTCTTTCATATTTTAGTAATTGGTCTAATAATAGGCGATTTCTTCCCCCTGTGATATCAGGTAGAGAAGAGAACATAGGCTCTATCAGAATAGTTGTGGATGTTTCCACAAAGCACATAGCATGACATAGGCCTACCCCACAGATATGTACAAATAGAAAGAGTAGGCTACTATACTACAATATTAAAAATGAATTGTAAGACAAAATTACAGCTGCACTTATCACACACCAGTATTATTTAACTGTCCGTGCGGTACTTCCTATCAAACGAATTAAGAAATATCACGTTTGAATTACGGGAAGCGTTGGAACAGCCAGCCACCAGCTCTTACTTTGAATTATATCGATAGTATCTGATATCGTTTTCGAGCGCAGTGTATCGACTAAAATCGATGTGTGATTCAATATAATTCAATTTCTTCGTATAATATTGTTCGAAACCGATTGTATTCCTTTCTAAGCACTGCAATATGTATTTACTATGGATATATATTCAAATATTAATTAAATATACAACATTAACAAGAATACTCACCAATTTTCCGAATTTGCTGCCATCTATAGAAGTACAACACAACTACATCGTCGTACGCGATGACAGCTAGCGTTTTTAACGTTGTCAGCAGGTACTACTACAAGGCAAGCTAGCGTTGGTACCAAAATACCCTATAAAGTTTCACCCGGTCGCTTCAAACTTGACACGAATAGGATTAGTTTATAAGGCAACACCAACACACTCTATTGGTGAAGAAGAAGGAACTACGGCTAGCAGCGCCGAAGTCCGACAGCAGCTGCCATCTCGTGTTCAAAATCGGAATCAAGTCACCAGGCGATCTTTTCAAAATGTCAAGAATTCACATCCAGGGAAGATACATTTTGAAAACGTTGGGATGGGCTCTTGCACGTAACAATTATCATTATTATCATTCAAAATTAAACGATAAGTCAGTCGTAGCATTCATGATTGAGACGTTGCGAAGTGTGCTCTTTACAACTACAATATTCGCGGGCGAAGCCGTGACGGGTAATGCTAGCATTATATATGATTCGTCAAGTTACAAAACTCGTTTAATCCACTTGTGAATAAGAATCATTTTCAAGAGAAACTTTTCTCTGGACTTTACCTCACGTATCTTTTGTGTTTGTTGTTTTCTACTTTTTGCTTTGTGTTTTTGTTTTTTGGTTTTGTGTTTGCTTTGTGCTTTTGCTTTTTCTTCTTGCTTATGTGTTTGTTTTCTGCTTTTGCTTTTTTGAATTTTGCTTTTTGCTATATGTTTCTTGTTTTGTGTTTTCTGCTTTTGCTTGTGTGTTTGAATTTTTCTTTTCGCTTCTTTTTTGTTTTGTGTTTGTTTTTGGCTTTTGCTGTTTTTGAATTTTGCTTTTAGCTTTATGTTTCTTTTTTCTGCTTTTGTGTTTGAATGTCGCTTTTTGCTTCGTACTTTTTGGTTTGGGTTTTGTGTTTGTTTTCTGGAAAATCAAAATAAAACAAAACAAAATAAAACAAAATACACAAAACAATATCAAAATAAAACAAAATAAAACAAATTAACAAAACAAAATAAAAACAAAAACAAGATAAAATAAAACAAAATAAAGTAAAACAAAACAAAATAAACAAAAAAAAACAAAAAAATAAACAAAATAAAATAACATTGTGGTGTTTGAAGCCATATTTTCAGTGTTGCCTTAGTAAACAAGAGTTTAGTGCTTTTCAGTCGGTCAACACGAATGTACCCAAAAGAGATGGGTTATGCCCTAATCCTGAAATAAATTACATGAGATTAATAAAACACTAGGATGACCAGTTTCGATCGTCAAGCGATCATCATCAGATCCAATACACTTAGGCTATAAAATCTATGTTTAAAATACAGGTGAAAATATTTACAATATGTACAATTATTTAGTTGCAGTATTGGTACTGCAACTGTCAGCGTATGCTAAATGCAGTATATGTGTTAGGTGAAATGCTAAATGGTGATGGCTATCCGGAGATTGTACTTTAGAGAGATTATATGGTTGTAAACTATGGTTAAACTATACAATTTTAGGCTAACTACTTATCTGATTGTCTTCCGTACTACAGCTATTCGCAGTTTCCGTGCTCACTTGAACTCGCTGTGCGGTCGACTGCGGTGGTTATCTTAACGACTGGTTTTTCCCTGCCTTCCCCCCATGTCCCTACGTGCTGTGGGGAGTGATCGCGATGTGTTTATGTGAGGTGTTGCCAACCTAGATAAGATGTATGTTATTGAATGAGGTGGATCTACAACTATTAAAGACCGTGGATTAGTCCTCGCCACGCGTGGAGCATAACCCATTCGAACTAAGCGTTGACGGTCTTATGAGGACGTCCCGGCACCTTTAATACTGCCTCTAATATGGGCCTTGGTTTATTGCAGAAGAAAAGTACATCGTACACCTGATCCAGATAACATTTACCTATTAAAAACCCCTAATTTCCCCCCTTTTTTATCTAGCTTGGCTGTGTCGCTAAATTGTGTTTTGTTTCCGACAGGGTGTGTTTTTTAGTAGCGTGAAGAGGGGTGAGCTCTCCATAAACGTGTGTTCATTTAGATTGTTGGGATTGTTTCGTTTGGCTAGGTGTATCTCGATTGCTTCCTTTATGTCAAGAGCTCTGCCTTTCGATTCGTGATGGATTATTTTAAGGTCTGACTCTATGTTGGTAAAGCTATGCTCTGCGTCACACATATGTTCGCACACGGCTGAATGTGTTCCGTATCTTATCGCATTTCTATGTTCATTATAACGTGTGTCTACTCGCCTTCCACTCTGCCCGATGTAATTAGCTTGACAATCGGTGTCTTGGCACGTTATAGAATATACCCCTGACCTTGAATACGGGTCACGTTTATTTAGATTACTATTTAGGAGGTGCCTAGCGGTTGTGTTTTTCGTCGTGAAAGCTATCTTTATGCCTTGCTTTTTGAATAGGTTAGTGATTTTATATGTATTCGCATTCACATAGTTGAAACGCGCAAATTTTTTCTCATTACTGTCCGGTTTGGGAATCGTTTTATCTTTATTTTTATGTTTGGCTATAATTTGATTTATTTTGCTTGGCGAGAAGTTGTTTTCCTTTGCTATTTGCATAATAGTTCTTATTTCCTTATTATAGTTGTCTTTTGACATGGGTATGTTTAAAGCCCTGTGCACCATTGAATTGAAACCCGCTAGTTTGTGCGTACTGGGGTGATTAGACTGATTGTCGATTGCATGCGAGGTTTGTGTTGCTTTCCGGAATATGGAATATGAAAGGTCGTTGTCTTTACGTTCAATAGTTATATCGAGATAATTTATTTTCCGGTCTATTTCGGATTCCTTAGTGAATTTGATAGAATGGTGAAGGCTATTAATGGATTGGAGAATTGTTTCTTCGCTTGTTAGTTCAGTATCGTAGATGCAAATTACATCATCTACGTATCTTTTCCATATTACTATTCCCTTTGTTGAAGTCTTTTCTAAGAACGCATTTTCTAGTGCATTGATGAAGATGTCAGCGATTAACCCACTTAGTGGCGATCCCATTGCTAGGCCTTCTCTCTGTGTGTATATTTTATTGTCGAATTGAAACACGTTTTGGGTGAGAACGACCCTCAGTAATCTCACAATCTCTTCAATTTCTTTTACCGAATTGTTGGATTTTAAGTTGTTTTCGATAGTGTTGATTGCTTCAATAATCGGAATATTGGTGTACATGTTAGTTACGTCGAAGGATACTAGCCTGAAGCTAGGTTTCATTTGTAGGGTGTTCAATGCTGTTACTAGTTCTGTTGTGTTCTTTACAGAGTTGTTTTTGTCGTTGGAAAGACGGCATTTTAAGATTTTTAGTAACTCTTTGCTGATTTTGTAATTAGGGGCATTCCTACAATTGACTATTGGTCTCATTGGGCATTCCTTTTTGTGTATTTTTGGTTGTCCCCTCAATGACGGTATTTTCGGGTTCATGTTTATTAGTTTTGATTTTTCGGCTTTGGTCAGTATGTATTCTGTTTCTTTTAGCGCACTTTTTATTTGTTTTTGGAATTTGTTGGTGGGGTCTTTTGTTAATTCCTTGATTTCGTTGTTGTTTAGGAATTCGACTGTTTTTTCAATGTATTCTGTTTTGTTCAAAATTACTGTAGTGTTTCCCTTATCTGCTTTTGTGATGATTAAGTCATGTTCTTTTATTTTTTGTTTCAACGACTTTATTTCTTTGATTTGTTTGTTGTTTTGAATGTTATTGCTATCGCCCTCTCGTTTGAGGATTTTTTTGGCTTCGTTGGTGGCGAGATTTTTGGTTAATTCCCTGTCTTCTGCTGGGAGCTTGTGACTGGCTATCTCAATATCTGTGATTAACTGTTTTATATTGTGGTTCGTGTGTGCGTCTGTGCAGTTGTATTTCAAACCTTTGTCTAACATATTCATTTCACCTTGAGAAAAGGTTACGTTCGTTCTGTTGTTTACTCTGCTGTGGAAATTGAATTCATTGTTATTCGTGTGTTGTTCGTTAGATTGATGGTTCTGTGTTTCTCCTAGTTTTCTTAATTTATTTTCTAGCGTTTCATGCTTCCTCGTTGCTCTGATTTTGATGGTGTCATGTAGGTGTTCGGTGAAGCTGTCCCATTGGGCTGCGTGCCAGAAATTACTTAGTTGCAATTGAATGTCGTATAATTGTTGGTTAATTTTTTGCTTTCTTATGTATGCAAATCTTAATTCGTTTTGACTGACTGAAAAGCACTAAACTCTTGTTTACTAAGGCAACACTGAAAATATGGCTTCAAACACCACAATGTTCACGGCTAGTCAGGCAAATCGTGAAGCCAAGAAATTCAAATCACTCAGGCTTAAACTCATGAATTTAGACAAGTCAATTTGGTTCAACAAAAAATGTATAGAACTAAACCTCACCCCTAAATACGTCCAACCACCACCCACGACAGAAATACGGAGTTATAAAAACACTGGCTGACCGCGCTAAAAGAATTTGTGATAAGCAGTGCCTAAAACAAGAAATTGAACACCTCAACGAGGCCTTACGCGCGAATGGGTACAGCCAGAATGATATCCAGCGAGCACTCCATCCGAGACGTCCAACTACAAGGGTAATTGGAGACAAGCAGCCCCTGGCTAGAGCTTTTCTTCCATATATAAAAAAGGTCACGGACAGAATAGGGAGGCTACTCGAGTCCCGTGATATAAAGACCATATACAGGCCTACACGAAAAATTAAGGACATGTTTAGGTCCGCTAAAGATAAGCGACATCCTCATACCGCGGCAGGGGTTTATAAAATCCCGTGTGATTGTGGCCAAGTATATATTGGAACAACGAAAAGAAGTATTGCCACTCGCCTCAAGGAGCACGAACGACACAGCCGGCTGGGACAAACAGATAAATCCACTGTAGCAGCACACTCGCTACTTGCAGGTCACGATATAAGATATGGAGACACCGAAGTTCTGTCCACCACGGTGTCTTATCATGCCAGGCTACAAAGGGAGGCCATTGAAATCCTGAAGCATACTAACAGCTTCAATCTTAAGGAGGAAGCAGAACGTGTGAACAGAGCTTGGCTTCCAGTCCTTAATCCCCTCAAGCCTGCCCTTATTGACCGTCGTAGACGAGAAGATGCAACAGACGAGCAGCCCTGTCCTTGATGCATTACTTTTATGTGGTACGCCGTTGCTATGGTAGCCTCTATGTGTGGGTTGTTGACTATTTATATATCTTCTGTTTACTTGTTTTACCTCGCTTTATGTAACCTGTGAACATGCTGAACGCAGTATTCAGCGAAACGTCAGGACGACAAAATGTCCTTGGAACACGACCTATAAGCCCGCGAAACGGAGATTCTTATTTCAGTAGGCCGTGTTCATAATGGCAAAATTAACCTCAGGAGTTTCCGCCAACACAAAGTTCCTCATTTCTCTACTAGAAAGCGCTATAGTGTTCAAGGAGCTTAGATATATACCCTCCTTGACTTTCATAGTGATTCAAGGAACAACGAAATTTCGACATGCAAAATACCCTCTGGGTGTCAAATTACGAAGCTTTCACCCGGCATCCGAGGCCATACGATATTATTATTAGGCTACTCCATTTATTACATTTCTGTGAAAGTTTGCAAATGGCTATAAGGTTATAACGGAACCAACGTAGACTGTATAATTCGTCAATGCAATTAAGGGGGTCAAGGGGTAAACTACATTTTTTTCATGCAATTTCACGTGCGACATATAGTACAAAAAGTCTATTATATCTACAAAAAACAACATTATTTTCAAAAATTCCTGAATTGAATCAGCATTTTTTGCTGCTTTTAGGAATTTGGGCCATTTGAGGCTAAAGAACCTGAATTTTCATGCACCCCAATCCTTTATAATTTATGAAAGAGGTCTTCCTGTGTATGGGGACCCAACACAACGTAGAGGGTCATTTTTTATGTGAAGCGTATTGCGTTTCGTCTACAAGGCTTTCAAATCTATTTCACGTCAGGAAGTACACGTTAAGTGAATTTAGTTTGAGAGCACATTTTAACTAATCTTTTTTTTGTTGTTGTCGACATACGGGTTCATCGTAGGGACGATTTTGTTTGATACTGTGTGGTAGATATACCCATATTTGGATATCTGGGTGATATGTTGTAGACAATAGAATTGTCTGTCTGTCTTTTTGTGTTTCTTTATGTACGCCTATAAATCGTGTTCGGATGCTTGGTGCATCGTAAAATTAGGTATGGTAAACACGAGTCAATACACCAATCATTTATAAAACCCCTCACCGTACTTTTCATACAGTAGAAGGGTGGATAGAGGGAAAAACTTCACAAAATACATGCTAAAATAGGCGAAATATAAAAAATTATCCTAGAAGGACGATCAAAGCATATGTTGCGCTTCTCATTGTGAGACACAAAATTCGCGAGTCTATAAGATGTCTCCGAAAACCACATTTTAAGGCCCTTAAATTAACAGTGAGTGTGATATTCCCAGAAAACTAACTTCGTTCTAATAAACTTATGAAAGAATGACAAACCACTAACCATTGCA
The DNA here is from genome assembly GCA_946902985.2 of Meconema thalassinum. Classification (NCBI taxonomy): domain Eukaryota; kingdom Metazoa; phylum Arthropoda; class Insecta; order Orthoptera; family Tettigoniidae; genus Meconema; species Meconema thalassinum. Next base: position 147,002,308 of record OX336391.1, read on the forward strand.
ACAGTAGCTCAATTGATAATGTCTGATGTTAATATATAACACCGTTCGAAGAACGGGCACTTCTGCTAGTATAATAAATAAAACAAGATGTTCAGTAAAGAACATATAGCCTACTTTCTCCTTAATGCATGGGTATTGTTATAACTCTTTGTCCTTTTCAAGGAGTATAATTGAATGTTGGTTGTAGTAGCTTGTTGAAATACAACGTGCTATAGGGATATTAAACATGAATATGAGGTGCCCTTTTCTAGTGCTACCTCTGTAAAAAAAATCATTCAATTCGGTTTCACCGTGTTTGAATTGATCCGGGGAATGGATTTGCACACATACGTGGGCGCTATTTGCAAACTATTGGGCTGATGACCTTATAGTCAGTCATAAGATGCTTTCCACAAAAAAGCATGTTGTTGCAAAATCCGGTAGAGATCAAATTATTAGGATGGTCGCAATTTGATTTAAGCTTTTAACATTTGGGTGGCCGTCATTCCGTTTCCGTCAAGATGGCGGCGATATAAAACATGACACTGAGGTGCCTTTTGCTAGTGCTACCTCTGTACCAAATTTCGTTCAATTCGGTTTCACCGTGTTTGAATTGATAGGGGGAATCGATTTGCACACATACCTGGCCACCATCTGCAAACTATTGGGCTGATGATCTTGCAGTTTGGTCAGAATATGCTTCCCACATAAAGATAGGCTATGTTGTTGCAAAATTTGGTAGAGACTAGATTATTAGGTTGGTCGTAATTACATTTTACCCTCTAACATTTGGGTGGCCGCGATTACGTTTCCGTCAAGATGGCGGCGATATAAAACATGACACTGAGGTGGCCTTTTCTAGTGCTACCTCTGTACCAAATTTCGTTCCATTTGGTTTCACCGTGTTCGAATTAATAGGGGGAATCGATTTTCACACAAAGATGGCCGCCATCCGCAAACTATTCGGCGAATGACCTATTAGATTTGTCAAAGGATGCTCCCTCCATAAAGGTATGTCGTTGCGAAATTTGGTAGAGATCGGATGATTAGGTTAGTCGTAATTTGATTTAAGCTTTGAACATTTATGTGGCCGCCATTACGTTTCCGTCAAGATGGTGGCGATATAAAACATGGCAATGGGGTGCCCTTTGCTAGTACTACCTCTGTACCAAATTTCGTTCCATTCGGTTTCACCGTGTTCGAATTAATAGGGGCAATCGATTTTCACACAAAGATGGCCGCCATCCGCAAACTATTAGGATGATGACCTATTTGTTTGGTCAAAGGATGCTGCCCCCATAAAGGTATGTTGTTGCACAATTTGGTAGAGATCGGATGATTAGGTTAGTCGTAATTTGATTTAAGCTTTGAACATTTGTGTGGCCGCCATTACGTTTCCGTCAAGATGGCGGCGATATAAAACATGACACTGAGGTGTCCTTTGCTAGTGCTACCTTTGTTCCAAATTTCGTTCAATTTGCGCTCACCGTGTTCGAATTGATAGCGGGGACAGACATTCAGAGTACACACACTCACACACACACACACACACAGACTCACACACACACATACACACACACAGACAGACACACTTTTTTTCGCCCTGTAGTGATCTCATAAGTCTACTTTCATTTTTCGCAAAAATCGAAAGTAGGCTAATAAAATAAAAAGATATAAAATTAGAGTTGCGAGCATGAAATTTCTAAAGCGCATGGTTAAGTCATCGGGCCGAACTCTCTGCTGACTCGGTAGACGCGTGGGTTCGAGCCCCACCGTCGGCCTTCCTTGAAATGGTTATCTGTGGTTTCCCCATTTTCAACTCCAGGCACATGCTGGGAGAGTGCCTTTTGACAGGCCACGTATGCTTCCTTCCACATCCTTGCCCGGTTTCATTCATCTTCATCCATTCCATCTCTCATCCCGGCGGGCGTCGACTAGAAAGACTTGCACTCGGCCTGTCATGACCAAAAAAAAAAAAAAACTAATTATTTAAGAATAGTTAGAATCACCATAAACTGCATTTTTATTTCCTCGTGCGGAGTTTTCTCTGTGTCCAGTACTCCTTCATGCGTTCGCTGGACTGCTTTTGTTGTTCTTCTGTCCAGGGTCTGCCGGATTTCTTAGATCTTTCTGCGGCTGGAACATCTTCCAATTTTTTCACTGTGTTCCTAAATGTATTTCTATTTAACAATAATAGGACCTCTGAGATACTGAACCTTTCCATATCTTTTTTCGTTTCCTTACTCCATGTTGTAGTGGTCTATTTTCTCCAGAAGTAATCAAATATCTGTTTGGTTGGTCTTCATTTGTTTCTTCTGTACAGAAGAAGAAATAATAACAATTATTAATTAATTAATTAATTTAATTATTTATTACTTTAGTTGCTTATATATTTGTCTGTTCGTTTACTTGTTTTCTGTTTATTGGTTTGTTTATTTGTTTGCTGATTTATTTGTTTGTATATTTGTTTGTTTATCGGTTTGTTTACTTGTTTGTTTATTTGTTTGCTGATTTATTTGTTTGTATATTTGTTTGTTTATCGGTTTGTTTACTTGTTTGTTTATTTGTTTGTTTATTGGTTTGTTTACTTGTTTGTTTATTTATTTGATTTTTATTTGTTTATTTCTTTGTTTGTTTGTTTATTTGTTTATTAAATGTTTGTTTCTTTGTTTATTTGTTTATTTATTTGTTTGTTTATTTGATTGTTTACTTGTTTGTTTATTTATTTATTTTTTGCTCGCTTATGTGTTTGTTTACTTGTTTGTTTATTTATTTGTTTATTTATTTGTGTGTTTATTTATTTTTTGTTCGTTTATTTGTTTGTTCGTTTATTTGTTTGTTTACTTGTTTTTTGATTATTTATTTGTTTGTTTATTTGTTTATTTCTTTGTTTGTTTGCTTATTTGTTTATTTATTTGTTTGCTTATTTCTTTGTTTGTTTGTTTATTGGTTTATTTACTTGTTTGTTTATTTATTTGATTTGTATTTGTTTATTTCTGTGTTTGTTTGTTTATTTGTTTATTAATTTGTTTGTTTCTTTGTTTCTTTGTTTATTTATGTTTGTTTACTTGTTTGTTTACTTGTTTGTTTATTTATTTGTGTGTTTATTTATTTTTGTTCGTTTATTTGTTTGTTTACTTGTTTTTTGTTTATTTATTTGTTTGTTGATTTGTTTATTTCTTTGTTTGTTTGCTTGTTTATTTATTTGTTTGTTTATTTGTGTGTTTATTTGATTGTTTACTTGTTTGTTTATTTATTTGTTTGCTTATTTGTGTGTTTATTTGATTGTTTACCTGTTTGTTTACTTGTTTGTTTATTTATTTATTTGTTTGTATATTTGTTTATTTATTTGTTTGTTTGTTTGTCTGTCTTTTTTACTTGTTTGTTTATTTATTTGTTTTCTGTTTGTTTATTTGTTTGTTTACTTTTTTGTCCGTTTATTTATCTATTTATTTATTTATTTAATTATTTAATTAATTAAGCACTTGGGAGCATATACTGCTCGGGTCCAAGCTCTGTGAACTTGTGAGGTGAGGGGAAGGGGAAGTGAAGGGGTAGGAGGGAAGAGAAAGGTCTCTCAACAGCCCACTGTGTTATCTGGAATTCCTGTCTATTCCAATACTGCTAACATAGGGCCGTTGTCAAAGCACTGTGGTGTTGCGAATGAGTGAGTGAGTCACCGACCAAGGTATTTGGTTCTGTTACTAAGTATGGACCGGGAACCTCATCACTCGTCACCATCACTTCTCATAGTCCGCGATCCACATTCCTCTCAGGTTCACGGAGCTTGGACACGAGCAGTACGTCGTTCAGAAAAACCGTGATATAACTCAATTTTGAATGTCATAAAAGTCTTAGTTTTATTCCGAGAGTTGTAAATTTTTCGTCCGAACTGTACTCTTTGCTGGATTACTTGTTCTACTCAACAATGCTATATAGGTTCTATTTATGAGGGAACTGTCATATCTGAAGGTCAAGTTGTGAACATTACTGTTCTCAGAGTGTGACTCCGTAGGTATCAGGCCTTCAAACTGCTTCGATATTGCGTCATAGCAGCCTGTATGACTCATTATAGTGGGTTGTCTGTGGATCAGAATCTTACCTCACCTGGTCTTACGGTGTGATCTGAGCTCATGCAGATGTAGTCTAACCTGGCGCAGAATGAACATCCACAGAGTTAGTCGCTTGGCGTATATTGGGTAATTTCTAAATAATAACGGTAAGTTAGAATTTGTTCAAGTGGTTCAAAATAAACCGTTCATAAAATTATATTATTTGTGGTTTTGATTTGATGACACTACATAGTTGGTTGGTTGGTTGGTTCCTCTGTTTAGGGGCTGTGACAACGCGGTCATGTAGCCCCATGTCCTTTGGGTGTGTGTAGAATCTGCTTGATAACCAGTGTTAATTGTGATGGCTGTATTGGTGTGTGTTATCTGTTTTTAGTTCAAGGACAGCAGACATTCAATTTTCAAGTAGTTCCTACTTTTGCTACCCAACGCCACCCTTAAAGACAACTGGTTCTGAGCTTGGTTACTAGATGCCACCGCAGTCGGCTCCTGGCGACGAACGTTGGAACCTAAGAGCGTTAGTAAAATCTAACCTATAATTTAGCTTCACACAAGTGTAATTAGTGGAAGGTTCTTTTACAAGCCATAAAAACTATGTCATGGGACCGCCGGCTTTACTTCCCCTCCGAAGGAAGGCATACTGAGGGAGTTTTAACGCTCATAAAAAATCCGACGACTTGGGCCGGGATTGAACCCGCGACCTGGGGCATGCTACTAACTACGCCACCGAAGCTGCCAAAATGCAGTTGAATTACGTTCTTTAGGTGTGACATGGCAATTACAGTATGGATTCAGTTGTGTGGGCTCCTGTCAGCAGCTTATTATGCTTCTATCATGGAGGATCTGAGATACAATCTTATTTTACCAGCCTGTGCTGCATAAGATCAACTACGAGATAAAAGAGAGGGACATTTGGGAAGACGTTTACACAACGGAGGCCATGATGGATCGGAGATGGAAGGATACAGGCTATCAACTGAGACATAAAAAGATGGCTGTTCACGGCTTCTATTTTAAAATGTGTAGGAACAAAGCATTTCATGACCCAAACACGAACTTTCTATGTAAGACTATGTGACCAAGTCTGTGAAAGGTATCATATTCTGAAGTGTACCTCGAGAATCTGTTCAGTCAGGGATTTTATTAAGGACTAACACTTATATACTGCGTGATAGGTGTTAAATTTTATGCACATTGTGAGAAATAAATCTAATCAAAAAAAAAAAAAGTCAACCCCTGGCACTATACAGCCCATGACGGGCTAAGGCCGACCAAGCGATCGCTGCCCAGCCATTCAGCCTGCAGATATTGGGGTGACGCGTGATCAGCGCGTCGGGTCCCCTCGGCCGATAATCTTGGTTTTCGTGATCGGGGCGCTGTCTCACTGTCAGACAGCTACTCAATTGTCCTCACGAGGCTGAGTGCACCCCGTTCCAACCCTCACGTCAGTTTTAAAATCCCTGACGGAGCCGGGGATCGAACCCGGGGCCTCCGGGTGAGAGGCAGGCGCGCTACCCCAACACCACGGGGCCGGCAATCTATAGTATTATTATTATTATTATTATTATTATTATTATTATTATCATGCTATTTCAGGCGAAGACTGTGAGGGGAACGACACTAGCAACAGTTGAATATTTATGTAATTATGACAATAGAACCCTAATTTTCTCATTCATTTCTATATCTCAAATTTTGGACGACTAGAAAGGACTTCGAGATATCGAAGTTCGACTATATACACACTAGTACAGCCATCACAATAACACAGGTTATCACACAAATTCTACACACACCCAAATACACGGGGCTACATGACTACGACGGAGCAAGAACATATCTGTTCAATTTTAGTTAATTACAATAGATGGCGGTTCGGTGGCGTAGTTGGTAGCATGCTGAGCTTTTATGCCCAAAGTCGCGGGTTCAAACCCGGCCGAAGTCGTCGGATTTTTTAAGAGCGTTAAAAATCCCTCAGTATGCCTTCCTTCGGATGGGAAGTAAAGCCGGCGGTCCCATGTCATAGATTTATGGCATGTTAAAGAACCTTCCACTAACTACACTTGTAGCTTAACATATTTGATAACGCTATATTAGTACCAACGTTTGCCACCATGGCATCTAGTAGCCAAGTCCATAAGCTAGGTGTCGTGGACGGTAGCATTTGGCGGCAAAAGTACGAACTACTTGAAATATTCATAGTATCTTAATCACAGATAACTCACATTAATGCAGCCATCACAATTAACACCGGTTATCGGACAGATTCCACACTCACCCAAAGTACACGGGCTACATGACCACGTTGTCGCTGCCCCTAAACTCAGGAACCAACCAACAATTACATTCGATCTATAATTCTATATTATATAAGCATGAATTGATATTATATGAAACATACAATTTCTACACGATACTAGAGGGGGAGAGGAAGCAAATATACTTTTGTGGGAGGTCCCATCCGTTCTTAGTTACGTCACTGCTGGAGACACAGACAATCTTTTTTTTAAAGCACAGTACAGCCCTGTGATATGCACTCTCCTTTGTTTTGTACATCCTAATGAATTCAATCAACCTGAACTAGACCGCACAATGCACTGTTTTCAATGTGATAGCTCGTGACATTGTTCGTTCATAAGAAGTTGGTGACGGTTAGGGATTGTCAAGGTTGAGTGATTTCCTCTTCTGTCAAGTGAAAACAGTTTGGTGACCTTCAGTCAATGGACGGTGAGGCTGGAAATCAGTTGAGGTGATACTGCGAGTGTCGTGACGTCATGTGTCTTACTTGTTGGAGTTTCCTGTGTGGCGGGGATGACGGAGACAACACGTAAGTACACCAGCTGGCCGGCTACCGGTCACTGATATATTTTATAAGGTAGTAGAATTTCCTAAGAAATCTTATTTTTTGTTGTCTTTCTCTACAGAGTCATGCAAATTACACTAGCCTACAAAAAACAAATTTTCATTTGCTTCTTTTACAAAAATACTAGTTTTTTTAAACTAAATTTGGGTCATGAAAGCCGAATATGACCTTAGAATTTGTTTATTAGCTCTAGTTTTTTAGATACACTACTTGTGATACAAGTACTTCTGTAGTAAAAACCAATATATTAATATATCTGTACACAACAGAAGTAACAATTTTTTTAACTCACTTCTATGTACAGGTAAATTATGTCTTTTTCCCAGGGCACAAAGTTTCCCTAGAAGTCCAGACCTTTCTGTTGTAATGTGAAGACCTATCCCTGCTGACCCATAAGAAGAAGAAAACAAAGGATATTCACAAAAAATAAACAAAATATGGCTGACAATGACTCAAGATACCTGCACTAAGGATTGCCAACCTACAATTTATTTAAATAAAAAATCCCTAGTATTTTTCGAAAGTCCCTCAAATTCTCTAGCATTTAACGAAATATGGTTGTATCTCAGAATATATAGGTAACTCAGTAATTTAAAAGTCTTGTTCGTATTTCACATGCTCGAACAAACTATAAATGGCTGTTTTGGTTTCAGAAGCATTTTCAATGTTGGTTAGTGTTGTTACACTCAAATAAAGAATATAAATGAATAGCAATTGGTATTTTATAAATATCACTTCTCAGTCAATAATAATTAAATTAATATAAATTAATTAATAACATGTACCAGTTTCGGCCAAAGTATGGTCTTCATCAGCTCATTTTAGTGATATATTATCATAGGCTATTTGGTTATATTTTGGGCACTTGTGTTTATATTCGGACTATGTACATGTTGTAGATTAAGGCTTTCACGGCCGAGAATACTATTCAAATTCTTCATGCATTTGGAGTATTGCCGTGTCAATGAGCTTACAAAAAGTAGTCGGTTGGTTGGTTCCTAAGTTTAGGGGCTGCGACAACGCGGTCATGTAGCCCCGTGTACTTTGGATGTGTGTGAATCTGTGTGATAACCGGTGTTAATTGTGATGACTGTATTAGTGTGTTATCCGTTTTTTTTTTAAATTCAAGTAAGGACTGTAGACCTTTGAATTTTCAAATAGTTCCTACTTTTGCCGCCAAACGCCACCGTCAACGACTACTAGTTCAGAACTTAGCTACCAGACGCCACCGCAGTCGGCTCTTGGCAACGAACATAGGAACCTAAGAGCGTTGTTTACATTCTTAATCAATACAATTTAGGTGTAATTAGTGGAAGGTTCTTTAACATGCCATAAATCTATGACATGGGACCGCCGGCTTTACTTCCCCTCCAAAGGAAGGCGTACTGAGGAATTGTTAACACTCTTAAAAAACCGACGGCTTCGGCCGGATTTGATCCCGCTATCTTGGGCACAGAAGCTCAGCATGCTACCGACTAAGCCACCGAAGGTGCCTACAAAAAGTAGACACACATTCTTTGGCCACATTGTTTTTATTCTATTGAAAACGGAGGCAATGTTCCTTTCGAACCGTTTAGTGTTTAAAATGTTATATTTACACGGCAATATCCCAAAAAGTCGCCTCCGTAGCGTAGCGGTCAGCATGGTTAGCTGCCGCCCCGGAGGTCCTGGGCTCGATTCCCGGCCCTGCCACGAAATTTGAAAAGTGGTATGAGGACTGGAACGGGGTCTACTCAGCCTGGGGTGGCCCAAATGAGTAGAGGGGGTTCGATTCCCACCTCAGCCATTCTCGAAGTGGTTTTCCGTGGTTTCCCATTTCGTCTTTGGGCAAATGCCGGGATGGTTCCTACTGTAAGGCCACGGCCACCTCCTTCCCCCCTTCCTTGCCTATCCATCCTAATCTTCCCTTCCTCCCTTCCTTCATGAGGCCCCTGTTCGCTTTGCAAGTGAGGCCATCTGGGCGAGGTGCTGATCACACCTCACGCGTTGTATCCCCTCCGACCAGATGTTCCCAGCTCTAGGACACTGCCTGGAAAGGCGGTAGAGGTGAGTTCCCTCGCTGAGTCCGTAGGAGCCCAACCTGGAGGGTAAAATTGCCTAAATAAAATATCCCAAAAGCATGAATCATTTTCAAATGTACATGCTATTCGGGTGGAGTTTCAAACACGGGATTTGCAGAGGGGTGTAGTAGATATATATTTTATCTGTATTCGCGTAACAGGCAGATAGCAGGTTTAGAAGACCTGATTCCGAAAAATTGCTTCTGTAAGGATGTCTCATCGAGTAAGATGACCCCCCTGGAGATAAATTTAGCTCCGAGTAATTAGCAAACAAGGAAACTCCGAGTTTAATGTGACGCACGATTTGACCTTGATGTTGATGGGTTAGGTAAGTTTTCCTTAAGCACTCAAACCATTAGAGGCCGATAACCTGCGTTATTTATTTATCGTATGGCTTTTAATGCCGGGAGTGTCCGAGGACATGTTCGGCTCGCCTGAGTCTGTAGCTACTTCCAGCGGACACCCTTGGGTGAGCTACAAGTTCCGTTTAACTTCAAGTAGTTCCAACTTTCGCTACCAGATATCAATGATACCTAGTGGTGAACGTTGGAACTTTGATAGAGCGTTCCGATGAAATCTAACCTAACAATTTAGCTTCACACAAGTTTATAAGCTGAGAAAAGACGCGTCCCTGGTGGTAGTGTTATAGATTGGACATTATAAGGATTCAGGTAAACACATGTCTTTGGGAGAGTTGGACCGTAAACCCCCTCCCCACGCCACTGCTTATAGTTATAGGTAACAGTGAAAACTTATTAAAATACGGTTCAGCGGTCCTCGTGTTGCACGTATAGGCTATAAATGCATACATACAGTACAGCAACAGCCGCTGAGGTAACTTGTCACAGTGGTAATGTGGCATTTCCCCAAGTGCTGACTTTGACAGCTGTCAGCGTTCTTCTCTCATAATAAGGACCATGCCATCCTTTACTTTATAAATTTGTTGGTTAGTTGGTTCCTCAGAGTTTGACTAAGGGCGGGGTCAGAGAATCGAAATAGTTAAGAACAAGAAGTTCCGTGACGAACTAAAGAGCCTACTTTTCTCGAAATGTAAGATTCATTCCAATGATTAATCTATATGGACCTAATAAGAATAATGACGAAATTAAGTTGGTAATAACGAAATTTCTTATTAGTTCGAAATATAACTGGCATAATGCAGCCTAATAGAGCACTACAGTTGGCAGCCCTAGTGACTGAATATATTCTTAGTTCCATCTCTTTAAGATACAGAATACAAAATTTGGCTGAAGTCCAACGGATAGCATGGACGTTACATGCAGTTAAACATTGGATCTAACAGCGCGCGTAAAATCATGTTGCAACAATGTCATGCATGTATTGGTCAGAAATAATCTGAACTATTATGATCTATTGTTGTGCCAATTTTGGATGAAATCCATTTATTTGTATAGAAGTTACATGTATTTTAAAATTGGACCAATTAACAGGCTTAGAATCATGTTGGAAGCACTGACGTATATTAATTAATCTAGAATGTTAGGTACTATACGTGTGCAAAGTTTAGTGCTGTTGGCTTGAATACCTTCTGATATACTGATATTAGGGTAAAAAATAGAGACAGCATTTATTAACAGTTGGCAACCCTGGCTGATCTTAAGAATACGCATAGTCATATATGTTGTAGTACACATACCACATACGAAATTTGGTTGAAATCCAATTGATAGTATAGAAGTTACATGTATTTACAATTGGTCCTATCAGCAGGCTTAGAATCATGTTGGTAGTACTGAGGTCCATTAGTTACTCCAAATTAATCTGGAATGTCAGGTACTGTACGTGTGCATAGTTTAAAGCTGTCGGCTTGCATACTTTCTGATATATGGGTATTTGGATAAAATAAATTGAGAGCATTTATTAACAGTTGGCAGCCTAGGTGGCTCTTAAGGATACGCTCAGTAATATCTGTTTATGTACACATAGCACATACGAAATTTGGTTGAAATACAATTGATAGAGTAGAAGTTATATGCATTTAAAATTTGGACCTATCAGCAGGCTTATAATCATTTTGGCAACACTGACATGTATGGTCTCCTGGAAATTAAACTGCAATATTATAATCTATACGTGTGCCTATTTTGAAATAGCTCCCATTCATACCTTCCAAGATATCCAACATGGAGCTCAAATTTCAATTGCGATTTTTCAGCAGTTGGTAGCACTGACATCATTTTCAAATATGGCCGTGAGATATTCAGGTATCGATCTTTACTCCTACCAAATTGTGTTTCGATTGCTGCAGCCGTTTAGGAGTTGATAGGGGGGGGGGACAGCCAGACAGACAGACAGACAGGCAGAAGGACAGACAGACAGACAGACACACATTTGCCCGATCTCATAAGTCTACTTTTTCCTCATTTTTGCAAAATGTGAAAAGTAGGCTAAAAATGGTATCACTAGAAACGCAATCACAAAATAACCAAACGTACAAAACCAGACCAATTTTTTTGCAAGCTTCATGGATAGAAATTTGATGCGTTTAGCGCACCAAAAATATTCGTACAAATTTCAACGGCGTGTTTTGCGACTTTTACATCGAGCTTCGAGAAAAGTATCAAGGTACGTTACAGTTTCGGCAAGTCGAGTTGGTGCCGACTAAGGGAGAAAGTAACAGTTTAAATTGCCAACCAAGCTTGCAGTTTGGACGTCGGCAAAATTTTTTGGTGCGAAAAAAGCCCCATATTCCTATCCGTGCATTGCTGCACATTCATCGTGACATCACTATAGACATCGATTCGGTAATCACAAGGTTTGCTAAACAAAATAGACGAGTTGATTTTGTTGTATAAATAATCGTTTTTATATAACAGTTATGATGTTGTAAATATGTACAGTTGTAATAGAACATAATAATTGCAATAAAGATATTTTCAGTACTGAATAAAATGAAAAGAACTGTTTTTCAGTTAAAATTCGTTAAGTTTTATTTGTCTGGTTATTGTGTTTTCGTTTTTTGAGTTTGCAAAAACATTTGGTCTCCGTTTGGCGGGGGGGGGTCCATGATCCCCGTGACACCCTTGAATCCGCGCCTGGCAAGAACGTGGTCATGTAGCCCTGTGTACTTTGAGTATGTGTAGAATCTGTCTGATAACCGCTGTTAATTGTCATGGCTGTGTGTTATCTGTAATTCAGGTAAGGACTGCAGACGATCAATTTCAAGTAGTTCCTACTTTTCTTACCAAATGCTATCGTCAACGACACCTAGCCCAAGATCACGGGATCAAACCCAGCCGAAGTAATCGGATTTTTTAAGAGCGTGTGCCTGCCTTCAGAGGGGAAGTAAAGCCGGTGGGCCCATGTCATACATTTATGGCATCTGTAAGAACCTCCCACTAACTTCAATAGTGTGAAGCAAAATTTGATTTATGCTCTTAAGTTCCAACGTGCGTCGCAGGCGTTGGTTGTGACGGCATCTAGTAGTCAAGTTTGCAGCTAGGTGTCGTGGACGGTAGTATTTGGTAGCAAAAGTAGGAACTACTTGAAAATTTAATCGCCTGCAATCCTTACTTGAATTAAAGCAGATAACACACACTAATACAGCCATCATAATTAACACCGGTTATCAGACAGTTTCTACGCACACCCAAAGTACACGGAGCTACATGACCATGTTGTCGCAGCTACTAAACTAAGGAACCAAGCAACCAACCAACCAACCAACCAAACCTTTTATTAATTTTCATTAAACCATGCCCCTTTCTATATAGATTTATCACGCCCTTCGACGCTTCTAGACTGGAGAAATGATATACAGTAGCATAATCCATAGGATATGTTATTGCACTCACTGCGCAAATGGCTCATAGCAGCCAGATCGAGAGCATAGTTTGTGGAGAATTGCGCTCCTCAATTGATTATTTGCTTCAGTCCAGTGTCTATTTGGCATGGCATCCGTTGTGTAGAATATTATGTCACAAAGCAATGGAAGCAATGGGGCATATGATTATCATGAGCTCGACTCTTCAAAGACTAATGAATCCCTCATTTTCGCTAAACCATGCCCATTTTTGGATTTCTCTCTCTCTTACTCACCTGGAGAATCATAATATATTTCCTGCTGCTTAGTAATATCCCACCCTCTCTGTACAAGGATCAGTATAGACATGCGCTTCACGTGCCAATTCATGCGGCAAGGGTTATACCGTATCTGTAGTCCATAAAAGAAGCGTGAGTTCTAACACCGCAGGTAGCATTCCTTGAAATTGTAGTCCATGGTGCCACTTTCAGAAAAATACCAACACCGTGCCTTCTAGTGGGGCACGGCTGCTTCCTCCAACTCTTCGCCCATTTTCATTCATCTTCAATTGATTCCTCAAGGACCCATCTGATGAGGCTCATCCCACCTTATCCTTGACCCCGTAGAAATGGGGTGGAATATGCAGAAATTCGTATAAGGATTATGAAATTAACGAGTGTCATAAAATTGTATCTAAGGCAAAATGCCCCATTTACTTCGTACTTACATTAATTCTTAGAAATGAATAAAGACGGTGCTTTCCGCTTCTGACATGCGACAGGTGTTACGGTAGGTGCTCACTGTAGGCAGAAATTACCCACAGCTGATCCGAACTGTGTTAGATATCAAACAGTTCCCCATGAATCTTCTGCTTAAGCGCCTTCGTCATAATAACCATTCTCACATTAAGGGATGAATAACCGTAAAGACAGGCTGGTGTAACATTACTGCCTGTATTGACATGAGAACAAGTGAAAGTCATTACAGGAAGAAACTACCATGCTGTCGTGAGATAAAGGAAGTTTGTTGGTGTGTTGAGAAATGGAGAAACGTCGTTCCAGCGTAATGGCTCCGCTCCAGGCGAGGCAGGTCTCTCTTCAGATCACCATCTCTCTTCAATTCCTCTTGCCGATACATAAAGGGGCGTCGCTCTGGGACGTACATGCGACATAGACCATAGATATAGATATAAATGAAGATGATGATGATGATGATAATGATTGTAATAATGAACTGCACGCAGGAGACAATAAGATGGACAACAATAGACTAACAAAACGTTTGTACAATATAATTTATACCAAAAATTCGAGGAAAAATTGAAAAGCTTTCTTGCTAACTCCACCTAAGTCATGTTTAATGTGGTTTTTTTTTGGTGCTGAAACGTCTTGTTTGCATGAGATACAACTATTCAACTACAATGACCCGCGAAACACCTTTAAGTCTTGGCCTAGGTATAATAAGGTCTGCGATATTGCAGTTTTTTCTTAAGTCCACTTATAGCCCAGTCAAATTAGAATTTTTCGAGGAATTAATTTCCAGAAAGCTGGAAATCATTTAATACCTTCGTTTGGTCCTTAATGCGTGTAATCCGAGTTTGCACCATCCCAGGAGGTGTGCATAACTTTTGGGACCCACATAACCTCAAAATATGTCCTCTTTTTTAGTTTTTTTGCTTGTAGTTCGAGAACGGTAAGTCGGACGGAAAATATCAATCAGTTCAATATTAAATAAGGTTAAATTTTGCGTCGAATGAACAGCTAAAGCTTGAAATTTGGTTCATTCGTACAATCATAATTAAAAGTTCAAAACTGGGAAAATTTCTCATTTAGGTGCAAACTTACATTTTGTGACTTTCCAAGACCAGATATCTTTGAAACAGATTCTCCTGTTGAAAAACGCATATAATAAAAGTTGTAGAGTTTTAGAGAGTAAAATTTCACGTTATATAGACAATTTTGATAAGTCCTTATAATTTCAAATGACCAGTTAACTAATTTAATCACTACTATAATAATATTTAATTCAATTCCAAAAATAGCGACTCTTTCCAAAAAAAAGGCATGTTCATGTTATGACATAATGATGTAAGTACGAAAAATCAATCCACCTACTCTGATCACTGCTAGGAACATTTCAATTCAAATTTCTAACATATACGCAAATCAGAAAACTAGTTATATAAATGTACACACTCTGAGTAGTGACTCGGAGTAGTACGAATGAAAAACATTTTAATTACAGCAAAGTTGTATATTGACATTCTTTAATTAGTAACCATTGTTAATATTAATTAATAAAGTAATAGGAACATTTAAAATTGACATTAAATTGATAAAATATGAATAGAAACATGTTATAGAAATCAATAGTCATGCAGCATAAAATAAGGCATCATTCATGCTCGCATTTTCTTAGATGTCGATGGCCCTTCATCTACAAAGCTCTCAAGCTGGGATGGCATTTCGAGCCCCTGTTCATCGAAATCATCTGCAAAGAGACTGTCCTCACCAATTTCTGCTTCTGCGGTGATCGGCATGTGAAACACACTCATCCTCGAATGGAGCTGAATTCGAGCAGGACTGGCCGTGGCAGTTGAGGCAAATTGATGAACATTTCATACCAACTTTCCGGAAGCTGCAACTACATCCGCAGGACACTGTGTTGAGGATTTCCTTGAGCTGGATCCTTGGTATTCATGATGGGGAGCAGGCCACGGTCCGTACTCTTCCAACCCCAGCTGAGAGGCTCCTTTGGTCTATCATACCAGCCCTGGATTTGATGGTAGACACGCAGAATATGTTGGGTGGCAGCTGAGTTTGTTGGTGGTAGAGAGGCCAGATTGAAAGCTGGCTTTATGAGGGATTTTGAGAATATCTCGTGGCGGATTTGGTCCAAGGAGGTTGAAACTTGACATTTCTGAAGTCTTTGCCAATAACCTTAGCAATACAATGAATCCCTTTTTTTTAACGCTTTATGGCAGTCAATTTTCACATCGCCAATTACTCCTGTGCTAATGGACATCACAAATTGTCCAGTTGGAATGGGATAGTGAGATGAAAACCAGTCAAGAAGGATCGCAACGTCTGCATCGTCCCTCTGTACCCTTGAAAACCAAGCGTCGACGTGCTGCTCTGAAGTACCATACGTCACGCCACAAAAGCCTTCCACTTGTACCTCAATTTCCATGATGATGGTAGGTATTGTGGCAACCAAAGTCACCAGAGTACTGTCCGTTATGCCTCGTCCATGAGTCAGCCCACCTTGGGCTTTCAGAGACCTCATTACCACTTGCTGAATCGTCTGATCAGTGAATACACCAGACCAAAACTTGTCAGACCTTCTGATGAAAAATCAGCTGTTTCGTACATTTTGGTCGAGTAGGTATAACAACATTGTATGAAACAGCTGATTTTATTTTCACGATTTCAGAGTTCAATAGGAGTACCTATTCCGAAGATATGTGGTCTTGGAAAGTCGCAAAATGTAAGTTTGCATCTAAATGAGAAATTTTCCTAGTTTTGAACGTTTGATTATGACTGTACCAATGAACCACATTTCAAGTTTTAGATGTTCATTCGACGCAGAATATAATCATCTTTAATATTGAACTGATTGATATTTTCCGTTCTCGAAAACGAGAAAAAATGGAAAAAAAATGAGGGAAAATTTTGAGGTTATGTGGGTCCCAAACGTTATGCCCACCTCCTGGGATGGTGAAAACTAGGATTACACGCACTTAGGACCAAACGAGGGTATTAAAACGACTTACAGCTTTCTGGAAATTAATTCCTCAAAACACTTTTTTGGATCTAATTTGACTGGCCTATTAAGTCATTCAAACAATTTGATCCAAAACCCACTTAAGGCAAATCGATATTCTTGAATTCCATTCGTGGTTTAATATTGATTCCTGCACCACATGGAATGATATTTGTAATTTAATTTTGGAGGGAGAAGCTAGTTTAACAATGAAAAGCCGTTGAAACAGTTACTGTGACTCTCAACAGTAACTCTCAATTATTGGGCGAAGGAAACAAGGCGGGATCTGAATGAGATGAGCATGGGAGAAAACATAATGAAAAGCCAAAAAAAAAAAAAAAAAACTTCAGAACCTCTGTAAATAAGCGCACATTTAAGTTAAAATCTAGGAGTATACCTGAGGGCCATGTTCCACGAATGAACTTTGCAACTTTTCACCTTGCACTTTGCACTTTTCAGTTCAGATTTTGTTCCACCATCACTTTTCATATTTGTCTTGCAAAGTGAAAAGTGAAAAGTTAGGAATCTTTTCACTTTTGAAGACTGTTATGTTCCTACATTGGTGCAGAAATGCAAAGTGCAAAGGAATGAAGAGAAAAGTTTTCAGAAAGCATTGCAAAGAGACGATTCCCTTTTCAGCTGTCAATAAATAAGTCTCTACACTAGTTTCTCGGCGCAGAATTTGGTTTAGTGTTATAAATATGTTACAACGAGAGCTTTTGTTATCATCAAGTGAGAATAGTGATGAAGGATCCAACAAGAGGACGTACAAAGACAGGTTGAATTTTCATAACCTCACTTTGACGGAATTTCGTGAGTGTTTTCGTATTACCCCAATACAAGCTGACTATATTCTTGAAATAATTGGCCATTTATTGAAACCTGCAACAAAACGAAGTCGATCTCTTTCCGAAAAAGAACAAATTCTTCTATGCTCATTGGTTAGGAAATGCTGCCCAGCAGGTTATAGCAGCAATGCATGGGACATCAGTTAGTTATAGTTAGTTAGTTAGTTATTGTTGTTTTAAGGGGCGGAACTACGAGGTCATCTGCCCCCATGGGATCAAAATCAACTATTTGCAGAAATGTTACTAAAGTCCTTAAGTTCACCACGAAAAATAAAGCATTACATCATGGAGTATTATACAGTGTGTTCATGGAATAATCATGACCGGATCATTCCTACGCAAAGACTTTTCACTTTGCAAAGAAATTGAAAAGTAATATATTGAACCCTTGCAAAGAAGCATATGAGACTCAGATTCGGGGCGTAACAGGTCATATTCGTAAGTTGCTGACAGGGCGCTTCATTAACTTGCAGGGTATCATATAACAAAATAACATGCAGGAAAGAGTGAAGCCAGGGTTAAAACAACTGAATTTAATAACAAATCACCATATTTACACATAAACAATTAACAACAAAAACTCCCAATTGACTCCCGCTTAATAAAATGCCAAAAACTTAGGCGATATCTCTGGAGAGATTAATTACCTGGACCAAGCGTCCTTAAATAAAAGATGCAAAAGTGACCATATAAGTGCGTACGCCGTTTCTACATGCATCACGATGTGTACTTTGAATGCGTGATTCGTTATCATCCAGAATGACCCTTCAAACAACGAATCCGCATTTCCTAGAGCTAGACCGACACAAGGGAACACAACTACAATACTTAAATTAAACCGACACTTCCTAAATCTACTATAAACAAACACAAAATTTCCGTGTGAAATTGGACTTGAATTGCCGTAGCAACATTTACTGCCTAAAAACTTAGGACTTCTCATACAAATCAACACAAGTACATTAACACGTGACCAATAGAAAAATACTCAAATGACCGCTGTCAAACTTTACAAATACTCTACCACTACACCACACGGGTGTGACAAACAAAATTACATGAAATCGAGTCATCAACAAAGCAATAGGCAAACAGCCAACATTTACGTTAATCACAATATTCTTATCCATACAAGGTACAACAATCCGTTACACACATGGCGAACTCCCCAATTAATTATGGCTTAAAATTAGCCATCACAATGAACAGGTTTGCTACATGAAAGCTTACAGGGTTCAGTCGGACAAATAGGACTGCCTATCAAAATAAGTCACAGGCAAAACGGGCGGTTTGTGGAACTCTGCATGTCTGTCAACCCACGTGTCAATAACCTCGACCTCCCAGAACATGGGGTCGAACCTCGAAGAAATGTGCCCCAAAGCACAATAATACGTGTGTGTCAGAAAAACATATGGACAAGAATCAGCAGTCTCCCAAGAGCACTCTGTCTTTCCATCTAAAATACAACAGCAGCAAAAATATATATAAGGGCGGTAGGACAACTACCCCCTCCTCACGTAGAATCAACACACACAAGACACATCAACACACACTTAATCACACGTATGGGTTGTGACAGACCCTGAAATAAAGACACAAATAATATCCACATGCTGGCGCCATCGTTCTATGCCGTGACTAGTCACCTGAAAAGGACTCAAGAAAAATCTATCAAAATTAGAACGAAGGTGTTCTACAATTACTTTTAAGTTGGTGCACTCGGCTACCCTAACATGAATAATAACCTGTTCAGCAAAATGTTTTACAATCATTTCCTCCCATTCCTATTTCAAATATTAACGTTAATAAAGCACCATTTATCGAATGTAACGGGTTCCGCAATTGCAAGGATAAAAATCACGCACGCACGCCGCGTACATTACACATGACTCAAGAAAAAAAATCAAAATATCAACAAACACTTTGGCCACGCGCCAACGGACATTTAAACATATAGTGTCGGTACAAGAAAAACAGCTATAAAACAAGAAAGAAAAACATGACTATTTACAAAGTTCCCCGGCCAAATCTAACTACATAATTGAAATAATCCAATTTTAGTACATCACCGCTTCTGCATGTAGGACTAAGGACATCCTCCTCAACCCATTGCCCTATGGACAATTTAGCACTCCATAGTAGTCGTCTGCGTTGATTTCTTGAAGCTCATCCCAACTTCAAACCACGTGCTGATCATCTTGGTCTCGACTCCTTGGCAGAAAAGTTCAATGTTAAATATTTGCCTATCTATAATCGCTTGCAGGCTACTCAGTTCACCCACAATTGTCCTACTGCGATTAATAGCGAAGACTGGCCCTAATTATATCGCACATACGCACTATAAAAACACACATACAATACACACAATTTATACATAAAATATACATCTCGAGTCCGCGCCACTGGCTCGTTAACAAGTTCAAAATCCTGGCTGCACTCGCAGTCGCTATCTCGTCCGGTATTTCCGTCCCGTCTTGTGGACTTCGGTTCTGGTAAGCGCTAATTAGGGTGATACGATACTTCCCCCTTAAAGTTGAAATCGTCGTCTTTAAAAGAATGTTACAGTTTATCACGCGCTGGCGTGAAATATTTAGATCACACAACTTAGTTGATTTTAGAACAAAATGTATAATAGCTTTTAAAATTCGATACTGCAAACGCTGCGACTTTAGCTTCCCAGAGCTCAGAAAATAAATTAGCTTCACTGATTTTAGAGCGTAAAAATCACATTTTTGAACTGGCGTGGAGTATACCTCTGAAGGCTCCACACAATAAGACTTAGATAAATTCGAGCGTCAAAATCACACTTCAAACTGGCGTGGAGTATGCCTCTGAAGGCTCCACAAGAATAGTACTCCGATAAATTCGAGCGTCAAAATCACACTTCAAACTGGCGTGGAGTATGCCTCTGAAGGCTCCACAAGAATAGTACTTAGATTGGCGTCAAAAATCACACTTCAAACTGGCGTGGAGTATGCCTCTGAAGGCTCCACAAGAATAGTACTCAGATTGGCGTCAGGCCAGACTATTTATGAGAAACTGACAAGGGCGGAGGAGTGGGGCAGAGTCGGATAAAAACTTCCAGAGTTTTTGTCTCACAAAGATGGGGCTAGTGTCATTCTTCTCCAAATAAATCCAACGTCTCAAATTACTCGAGCGGAGATTAATCCGTTCGGCGGTTCCTTAGATATACACTTCCGCGCGCTTTTTACTACTGACGCCGTCCACCTCGTGGTCACGGCTTGGTCTCTTGCGATTGGCTGATTCAATCGTATGTTCGTTGAGAGGACCTCGTGATTCTTCCTTTATGTCTCCAATTTTGGTACAGTAGTTGCACAATTTGGCCTTGAACTCGACTAATTCTGGCCGTCCCCCAGGAATAGCTACCAACTCAGCTTCTGTTGCAATCATTACGAAATGCTGGCCTCCCTAATATCCAAGTCGACTTCCTTATGTGCTGCCTGGGCCGTAGTAATAATAATAATAAATATGAATACTTATTTATCGAAGATCAATAAGGGTTCATTTATCCTCAGCAAGGTTTTGAAATTCGAAACAATTTATTGGTTTGGATTTCAAAACAAAATCCACTGTAGTAACAACACATCTCTTTAAATCTCACTCAGCTGCTCGAGTGTATGCCCCTTTGACTCAATTAGTGTGCTCCCTTCTCGCTGGAATGTCATTCATATTTTCTCTAGGTCTCCCCCTTCTCCTCACGTAGTTGCCACTCCCGTCGTCTCAGCTGCTCGTTGTTTACAAACAAAGTGCGTACTCACGCGCTCCCCGTGGATTTGAGTGTTTGCTTTCAAAAAAATATAAATTTTTGGCAATACAGATTCTGCACATATCATCTTTCCTAATCATCAAATGGTTCCCTTCTGTAGTACGGTTTCAAATTGGCGCTATTAAAAACAGATTTTGCACCAGTGCTCACTTCTTCTAATCTGTAGGCATTGTTACCCAGATTCTTAATTACCTGGAACGGGCCAATGAATTTTGGACAGAACTTGGCGAAGACTTTGTTCTTAGGGTCGGAGATTGGTGGTCTACGAACCAGCACTAATTCTTGTTCTTGTAACTCTCGGTGAAACTTCTTTCCTCGGTACCGTCTCAGCCTTCGGTCCGCTTGGTTCCTCATGTGCTCTCTCGTTCGCTGGATTCGCAAATCATGCGCTAATAATGGATCCCTTGGGCAAGGAATGATCTTGTCCCAAGTTCTTTCCGGCAATCTGTTGTGGTGTACAATCAGTGGGACTTGACCCGTCGACTCGTGCTTAGTAGTGTTCATGCACATCTCAATTTCCCCTACTTTGTCTACCCATTTATTGTGTTCGTTAGGAATCATTACTCTGTAGTATTTAGCGACACAGCGAATTGTTCTTTCGCTCGGATTTCCACAAGGATGACGAATACTTGAAAATATGTGTTTGATTCCTAGGCTCTCCAAACCTTGCCTAAAAACATTGCTTGTGAAATAGGTACCGTGATCTGATAGAATGGATTCCGGCTTCCCAAGCATCGGATTGACTTTGTTCTTAATTCGACTAAGGACTTGTCTTGATGTCGTCTTCTGAATAGGACATAGCACGACCATCTTCGAAAATACATCGACACATACCAAGAAGAATGGATTCCGGCTTCCCAAGCATCGGATTGACTTTGTTCTTAATTCGACTAAGGACTTGTCTTGATGTCGTCTTCTGAATAGGACATAGCACGACCATCTTCGAAAATACATCGACACATACCAAGAGGTGTCGGCATCCACGCTTTCCTTTTACTAAAGGACCAAAGCAATCAATCGCGAGCATCTCGCATGGTTTCTGCGGTAATAGTGGTCTTGGAGGTTGTTTCAGAATAAAGTTGTTCGGCTTTGTGCGCTGACAAGCGTCACACGTTCTAATTACTTCGACAATGGTGAATCTCATCTTGGGCCAAGTAAAGGTCTCCCCTATCGTAGCTTCAGTCTTATCCGTGCCGATATGTGCTAGGCTCTCGTGAACATGCCAAGTTAATCCCCTCTGTAGTGATGCTGGAACTAAGATCCGCAGTTTAGTATGATGCTCATCCACGTACTTATGTAACAAGTTATTCAAGTAGTGAAATCTCGCTTGTTTAGCACTGGCTTCCCGGTACTCCGGTGAATTTGGTTGTAACTCCTTCCTATAGAATTTTATCATCATCATCATCCATGGGTCAGCTTCTTGCTCCTTCCGAATATCCTTCAATCTCGCCAAAAACTCACGAGCCTTAGGTGTCAAGGTAATATTGTGAACTTCCGCTGTTACTTCGTTTCCGTCCTCAGGGTTTCTACTCAAGGCATCTGGTATGACGTTCAATTTCCCAGGACAATGCTCTATTGTGATGTCAAACTGCTGTATGTCGATGGACCAGCGCGTAACTCTCTCACTTGCTATTGTTGTCTTAAATAAAAATGTCAGTGCATGGTGGTCGGTTCTAACAATGATGGAATAACCATAGATCATCTTGCGCCACTGTTGGAGAGAATATAGAATTGCTAGTAGCTCAAGTTCCGTAACTGTGTAGTTCCTCTCATGTTTCCGTAATTTACGACTCGTAAATGCCAAATAGGATTTCTTCTTGGGTTCTTCAGCGTCCTCTTGGTACAGCATAGCACCAATCCCAATTAACGAAGCATCTGCTTGAATGATAAATTGTTTCTCAAAATCCGTATATCCAAGTTTCACACAGTTTTCCAATAAATCCTTCGTTGCTTTAAAAGACCTGTCGCACTCCTCGTTCCACGACCATCGATTCGCTTTCTTCAACATCTCCTGCATAGGCGCTACTGTTTCTGTGTAACCAGGGCAATTTTCTTTGAAGAAACCTGTCACTCCCAAAAATGCTCTAACATGTTTGACTTTGGTAGGTGTGGGAAATTTCTTAATGGCATCAATCTTGGCTGGATTAGGCCGCACGCCCTCAACATCAATTATATGTCCCAGATATAAAATTTCGCTCTGGCAAAAATGTGACTTTTTTAAGTTGATCTTGAAGTTCATGGTTCTCAGGTTGTCCAGCAGTTTATTTAAATTTACCAAGTGTTCTTCCATTGTCTCAGAAGCGATTAATATGTCATCAACATATCTCGTGGTGAAGTTCTTGACCTCCTCAGTCAGATTTCTATCGAGTGCTCTAATGAGTGCACATCCCGCAGTTTTCACGCCAAAGGGCATTCGACACCAGATATAACTTTGATTATCGAATAAAAATCCCGTCAACAGTTGGGATTTTTCTTCAAGTTCAAGATGGTGGAAACTATTCGTCAAATCAACACTTGAGTATATCTTCTTCCCGCGGAAGCCTTTCAAAACATCTTTGATCCTCGGTGCTTGGTCGTGCTCAACTAGCAGTTTGCTATTTAAAACTCGCGCGTCTAGGCATAGCCTAATTGATCCGTTTGGCTTGGTCACAGCCAATATTGCGTTCAGATAAGGAGTTGCAGCTTTCCTTATCATGCCAGAATCTAATAAGTTAGTAATAATATCCCTCACCTGAGAAAAATGCTTCTCTGGGATCGGGTACAATTTACTTTTAAATGGGGTCCAATCTGTTACCTGCATCGCATATTGAAAATTTAAAACTTTCCCAGGTACGGTGTCAAAGGCTCCTTTATGTAATCTTAAAATTTCTTCCAATCTTCTTCTATCAGATTCCCCTACGATGGCTTCCTTAAGTCGCTCCTGAAGTAGAATTTCGAATTTGGTTCCGCCCATTTCTTCTTCCGCCAAATGCACCCAAAGTTCCTGCGAAATATCTCGGCTGTCAATTTCTAGCACTGCTGTCTGGTTAACTTGCTCTCCCCTCAAGATCTTATATCCGGCCTCATTAGTGCATTCCTCAACAACCCAAGTATTGGCCTCTCTCTCCAGCGGATTCTCTTCCATATTTAAACCCACATGATCCAATCCTTCTACTTGTTTGAAGCTTACAGTGTTGTTATGTAAATCAATTACAGCATGAAAATCGCAGATGAAGTTGGCTCCTAAAATTATATTGTAGTTCATCTTTGGAATAACAATGAATGTTTGTGAAAAAGTATGGTTCAATATTTCCAGATCTAGAAATGCTTGCTGTTTACAATTCATAGTTTTGTCAGGAATGACACCTCTGACTTTCATTAGCGGTACCGGCATAATAGGAACAGTCTGTTTTCTTGCTATTTCTTTTATCAAAATTTCAGTGACTAAGCTCACCTAGCTACCTGTATCAATCAAACATCTCACCCTCATACCTCCAATATGCGCGTAAATAATTGGTAGCTGTCTGATAACATTTTCACGGTTCTTCACCACTTCCTCCAGGCAGTCGTCTGGGAATGCTACCCACTCTTCTATATTGGCCACTATCATCTCTTCTTGCTCCCTGGCGATCTCCGTTTTTAGCCTGTCTCCTTTCAGTTCATTTGGTTTTTTTTTATCCCGGGCCCCATTAGATGTGTTTCGCCGGTTATCATTCTGTCGCTCCTGTTGCCTCAGTAAACTCTCTGCCCCCTCTCCTTGATGGTTGTCTGGGCTCTGTCTGTTCGCCATGGCACGCCCCCACTTCTCCTTCTCCGCTTCTTCATTACTTAATTGATCCAAGTATTTACGGGATTCAATATATCGTTCGTCCCAGTTATTCCTATAATCCCCTCTGTTTTCTTGGCGATAGTCCCTGCCGTTACTCCATCTACCATCTCCATTTCTTTGGTAAGGTCTACCTTGTCTCTGGTTTCCCCTCCAATTCGTGTATTCCCGCTGGTACGTCCACTGATTATTTTGATTTTGGTTATTCTGATGATATCTCCCGCGGTTATTCTGATAATTCTGATTGTTGTTATGGAACTGGTTTCGGCCGTCAAAATCTTGTCTTCTTGGCGTGAACTGTGTCCCTGTGGACTGTGTCTTACTTTGGTTCCCCTGGCCGTGGTTATTTTGGAGTCCCTGAACTACCTCTGCCGTGTTGACACATTCCAAATTCCTTCTTCCTGTCTGTGGGCTTACCATACTCGTCTCATCTAAGTGTCTGAGTAATTCTTCGGCTTGGACTGCGGTCTGAATATTTCCTGCGACTAATAATTGTTGGATATGCATTGGGAGTTGTTTTCCGATGGTTAGAACCATATTCGGCTCGCTAGGCGGGTCATCAAAATCCCTGAATTTTACCAATTGCTGACTGAAGAATTCTGAAAAACGGGTTGGATGTGTACTGTGGTATTTGCGCGTGTACAGGTCCATTCTTAACCCCTGTTGTAACGAAGGACTCCAAAACTTCTTCAAAAACGCCTCGCGGAATTGATTCATGTCTGTAAACGTGTACTTGAAACTTAAAAACCAGGTCAGGCTAGGTCCTTCTAAAAATTTCTCCACCAGTCTTAATTGTTTCTCCGGGCCGATGTGTTGGTCATTAAAGTAGTCAGTTAATTGCCGTAGAAATGCTTTGGGAGTGGTTCCTGAATGTTCTTTAAACTTATCGGGCTTAAAATCATTACCCCGAATGACTTGGATGACTTGGGCTGGTGCCAAGTTCGGTTGCGGAGTTGAAGTCTCCCCCCTGTACTGCTGGAATGCATTAGTCGTTAGTCTGGGACTTTGACCCCGACTCGTGTCCTCAGCCAACTTCGAACCTGCCGGACTTCCAATACTTGTTTGCTTTTCCGGAATATTTTCGTTTGAAAATAATGTCGCATTCTCTAACGATCTAATCTCGTTTTTTATGATTAATTCTGAATGTTCCTGTAATTTCGACTTCATATTTTCCTCCAGTGCCTGCATTCGCTTTAAAACTGCCAGCCTGTCTTCCTTATTCGCATGAGCCTGCTGGTCCCAATCTCGCCGGATCCTACTTTTTAAGCTATTTATTTTCTCCTCGTTCCTCTCCTGATTTTTCTCTAGCTCTTCACGTATCCGTTCCTGCGTTTTCACTAGTTGTTCTTCCAAATTATCCTGAGTTTTGACGAGCTGCTCCCCTACTTCTTGTCTTATGACCTCTTGTGTGTTTATTAGCTGGCCTTCCATCTCTTTTCTTATGATCTCTTGTGTTCTGCCTAATTGCTCCTCTAAATTTTCCCGCAAGTGTATCCGCTCGGTTTCAGCCTTAACTTCGACTTTATCTATTTCCTTTATTAACTCCAGCACGTTGTTATCTACCGAATTAATTTGCTGCTGTAGTTTCTCTTGGGTTTTCTTCACTCCCGCGGTGTTACTGACACATGCTGCCTCTATCTGCTTGAGTTTATCTGCCACCATCTCGTCGAATTGTACTAATTTGTTATCAAATTTCGCCTCCAATTTCTTCATTTCGCCTAACTGTTTGATGTTGTTTTTCGCAACCTCGCCTGCCAGTTTCTCTACTTTTTGAACGCTCTGATTAACATCATTCGTGATTTTTCCTAACTGTTCGGTTTGTGTTACCGCCTGTTGTGACAATTTGTGGTTTAGTTCATTGAATTGTTTGTCAGTGTCTAATTTCTTGACTTCTAACTGGACCGAAATGTTACCGCTCATATCAAGTAATTGTTTTTCACTATGCTCACGCTGAGCTTCTAATTGTTCTTTTAATTGTTCTTCCGTCTTTACGGACATCTGCACTAATTGTTCTTCCGTTTTCGCGGACATTTGTTCTAATTGTTTTTCACTATGCTCACGCTGAGCTTCTAATTGTTCTTTTAATTGTTCTTCCGTTTTTACGGACATCTGCACTAATTGTTCTTCCGTTTTCGCGGACATTTGTTCTAATTGTTTTTCACTATGCTCACGCTGAGCTTCTAATTGTTCTTTTAATTGTTCTTCCGTTTTTACGGACATTTGGATCGACATCTGTTCTAATTGTTCTTCCGTTTTCGCGGACATTTGGATCGACATCTGTTCTAACAATGCCTTAATTTCATCAACGATCGCCATATCACACACAAAATATATTCAGAGAAAAACAGGGTTATGGGCTAAGGTTTCAGCCCTATACGCACATACATGTCACACATTTAAATATTACTGGCTCTAATTTAATGAAAATTTCAGTAACAAAATTTACTGAATACAATGACATTTATTCCCAAACAACAAAATAACCCCGAGTGATCTGCTTTTAAATTCCTAACCAACAGAATTTACGAAACACCAATTAACCGAAGTCAATTAAATGTCAAATATAAGGCAACATCTTCCTGCTTTGACTGAGTTCATTAATAATGCAAATTTCTAATTTTAATGTGGGCGCCAGAACAAGTTTATAACAAATACCAAATCAAATTCTAACCTTGTTCAATATTTCTAACTTTAGGAACTCAGTGATTTTACTAATGCACATGGCGGTACAACATCGCCTCCATTTACTGAATTTACATGTCCGCTTGACCTGGCATCATTTCTCAACGAAATAAATATGAGATCAGCGAAGCAACAACAACAACAATCCCCACGTTGGGCAGCCATTTTTGTTTTATGAACCCTTGCAAAGAAGCATATGAGACTCAGATTCGGGGCGTAACAGGTCATATTCGTAAGTTGCTGACAGGGCGCTTCATTAACTTGCAGGGTAACATATAACAAAATAACATGCAGGAAAGAGTGAAGCCAGGGTTAAAACAACTGAATTTAATAACAAATCACCATATTTACACATAAACAATTAACAACAAAAACTCCCAATTGACTCCCGCTTAATAAAATGCCAAAAACTTAGGCGATATCTCTGGAGAGATTAATTACCTGGACCAAGCGTCCTTAAATAAAAGTTGCAAAAGTGACCATATAAGTGCGTACGCCGTTTCTACATGCATCACGATGTGTACTTTGAATGCGTGATTCGTTATCATCCAGAATGACCCTTCAAACAACGAATCCGCATTTCCTAGAGCTAGACCGACACAAGGGAACACAACTACAATACTTAAATTAAACCGACACTTCCTAAATCTACTATAAACAAACACAAAATTTCCGTGTGAAATTGGACTTGAATTGCCGTAGCAACATTTACTGCCTAAAAACTTAGGACTTCTCATACAAATCAACACAAGTACATTAACACGTGACCAATAGAAAAATACTCAAATGACCGCTGTCAAAATTTACAAATACTCTACCACTACACCACACGGGTGTGACAAACAAAATTACATGAAATCGAGTCATCAACAAAGCAATAGGCAAACAGCCAACATTTACGTTAATCACAATATTCTTATCCATACAAGGTACAACAATCCGTTACACACATGGCGAACTCCCCAATTAATTATGGCTTAAAATTAGCCATCACAATGAACAGGTTTGCTACATGAAAGCTTACAGGGTTCAGTCGGACAAATAGGACTGCCTATCAAAATAAGTCACAGGCAAAACGGGCGGTTTGTGGAACTCTGCATGTCTGTCAACCCACGTGTCAATAACCTCGACCTCCCAGAACATGGGGTCGAACCTCGAAGAAATGTGCCCCAAAGCACAATAATACGTGTGTGTCAGAAAAACATATGGACAAGAATCAGCAGTCTCCCAAGAGCACTCTGTCTTTCCATCTAAAATACAACAGCAGCAAAAATATATATAAGGGCGGTAGGACAACTACCCCCTCCTCACGTAGAATCAACACACACAAGACACATCAACACACACTTAATCACACGTATGGGTTGTGACAGACCCTGAAATAAAGACACAAATAATATCCACATGCTGGCGCCATCGTTCTATGCCGTGACTAGTCACCTGAAAAGGACTCAAGAAAAATCTATCAAAATTAGAACGAAGGTGTTCTACAATTACTTTTAAGTTGGTGCACTCGGCTACCCTAACATGAATAATAACCTGTTCAGCAAAATGTTTTACAATCATTTCCTCCCATTCCTATTTCAAATATTAACGTTAATAAAGCACCATTTATCGAATGTAACGGGTTCCGCAATTGCAAGGATAAAAATCACGCACGCACGCCGCGTACATTACACATGACTCAAGAAAAAAATCAAAATATCAACAAACACTTTGGCCACGCGCCAACGGACATTTAAACATATAGTGTCGGTACAAGAAAAACAGCTATAAAACAAGAAAGAAAAACATGACTATTTACAAAGTTCCCCGGCCAAATCTAACTACATAATTGAAATAATCCAATTTTAGTACATCACCGCTTCTGCATGTAGGACTAAGGACATCCTCCTCAACCCATTGCCCTATGGACAATTTAGCACTCCATAGTAGTCGTCTGCGTTGATTTCTTGAAGCTCATCCCAACTTCAAACCACGTGCTGATCATCTTGGTCTCGACTCCTTGGCAGAAAAGTTCAATGTTAAATATTTGCCTATCTATAATCGCTTGCAGGCTACTCAGTTCACCCACAGTTGTCCTACTGCGATTAATAGCGAAGACTGGCCCTAATTATATCGCACATACGCACTATAAAAACACACATACAATACACACAATTTATACATAAAATATACATCTCGAGTCCGCGCCACTGGCTCGTTAACAAGTTCAAAATCCTGGCTGCACTCGCAGTCGCTATCTCGTCCGGTATTTCCGTCCCGTCTTGTGGACTTCGGTTCTGGTAAGCGCTAATTAGGGTGATACGATACTTCCCCCTTAAAGTTGAACTCGTCGTCTTTAAAAGAATGTTACAGTTTATCACGCGCTGGCGTGAAATATTTAGATCACACAACTTAGTTGATTTTAGAACAAAATGTATAATAGCTTTTAAAATTCGATACTGCAAACGCTGCGACTTTAGCTTCCCAGAGCTCAGAAAATAAATTAGCTTCACTGATTTTAGAGCGTAAAAATCACATTTTTGAACTGGCGTGGAGTATACCTCTGAAGGCTCCACACAATAAGACTTAGATAAATTCGAGCGTCAAAATCACACTTCAAACTGGCGTGGAGTATGCCTCTGAAGGCTCCACAAGAATAGTACTCCGATAAATTCGAGCGTCAAAATCACACTTCAAACTGGCGTGGAGTATGCCTCTGAAGGCTCCACAAGAATAGTACTTAGATTGGCGTCAAAAATCACACTTCAAACTGGCGTGGAGTATGCCTCTGAAGGCTCCACAAGAATAGTACTCAGATTGGCGTCAGGCCAGACTATTTATGAGAAACTGACAAGGGCGGAGGAGTGGGGCAGAGTCGGATAAAAACTTCCAGAGTTTTTGTCTCACAAAGATGGGGCTAGTGTCATTCTTCTCCAAATAAATCCAACGTCTCAAATTACTCGAGCGGAGATTAATCCGTTCGGCGGTTCCTTAGATATACACTTCCGCGCGCTTTTTACTACTGACGCCGTCCACCTCGTGGTCACGGCTTGGTCTCTTGCGATTGGCTGATTCAATCGTATGTTCGTTGAGAGGACCTCGTGATTCTTCCTTTATGTCTCCAATTTTGGTACAGTAGTTGCACAATTTGGCCTTGAACTCGACTAATTCTGGCCGTCCCCCAGGAATAGCTACCAACTCAGCTTCTGTTGCAATCATTACGAAATGCTGGCCTCCCTAATATCCAAGTCGACTTCCTTATGTGCTGCCTGGGCCGTAGTAATAATAATAATAAATATGAATACTTATTTATCGAAGATCAATAAGGGTTCAATATAGATCATAGTGGAACAGAAAGACTTTGCACTTTGCAAGAATTGAAAAGTTCAAAGTGAAAAGTGAAGAGTTGCAAAGTTCAATCGAGGAACAGGTCCCTGGTTCAAGATGGACAGAAGAACACAAGAAGCAACACAGTGAGTTCGTGAAGAGATTTTGGGAGAAGAAGAAGGCAAAACTCATCAAGCCAACTAACGCGCTCCATGAATGGTTATAACGAGGAAAGAAATAATAATAATAGAATAATAATAATAATAAGAAGAAGAAGAATAAGAAGAAGCAGAATAAGAAGAAGAGGAAGAGGAAGATGAAGATGAAAACGGAGAAGGATAAGAATAAGAATATGGATAATGATAAGCCTAAGGATAATGATAAGGAGATTAAACAAATCATCCTGCTTGATGTAGCAGTTCCCAATAGAAAAACTTCAAAGTAAAGCACGACGAAAAGATCTCCAAACATAAAGACCTAGTGGAGCCCATCAGGAAGCAATGGCAGATTGGAAAGGTGAAGATCATACCAATTGTCATATCAAGCCCTGGCGCTGTGCCAAGGAGCCTCCTGCAGGGGTTGAAGTAACTTGATGTAGACGCAAATTTATACAAGTCAATGCACTAAGCGACAACAAGATTAGTTCGAAAATTCATTGAATAGTGAAAATAGTCTTTTAAAGGTGTTGATTATGCTATGATTTTCTTATATTATTTATAGTTGCCACATATTTATCAGATAATGTTCTGCGTGTGATGTAACATAATATGAATAATAATAATAATAATAATAATAATATTATTATTATTATTATTATTATTATTATTATTATTATTATTATGTAGCAAAAAAATATTGCAAAACAATTGACCAACAAATACAACTTACTAGATGAGAAATCTCAACCTTACTACAAGTACACACCACCCCAAGCTGTACTGCGACAGTTCTAGCGTCACTGACAAGATCAGACATAGTCCTTAGTGACAGGGAAAATAAAGTTTTGTTTGTTTGAGTTTTCAGTCTTTTGACTGGTTTAATGCAGCCTTCCATGTCTCCCTACTCTGAGATAATCGTTGCATCTCTATATACTGTAGCTACCACACCCTACATCCGAGGCAATCTGTTTAATATATTCTAACCTTGACCTATCCCTGCAGTTCTTGTCCTCGACCCTTCTTTCCGTAGCTAAATTTGCTATTCCTGGGTATCTTAGTACCTATGTGTCCTACCAACCTATCTCTTCTCTTCTTTAGCAGTCGCCTGAGAAATCTCTCATCTCCCACTCGTCTTAGTATCTCTTCATTTGTTACTCTATCTACCCATCTGTTCTTCATCATTCTCCTGTAACTCCCATTTCAAATGCTTCTATTCCTCTATTTTCTGTGCGCCACCAGTCCACGTTTCACTTCTATGGAGCGCCACGCTCCAGACAAATGCTTTCAGAAATGACTTCCTAATACCTAAATCTGTATGTGTTGCCAACAGCGTTAATATAACCTAAATATAAGCTCTAACATTTTACCCAATTTTCATTGCATAAACATATGAATGAGAAAAATAAATTTAAAAAAAGAATTAACATTTTTCTTGAGAATAGCCCAACCTATTAGATGAGATGATAACATCATTAATACCAGTAGACCCCTAACCAACTGTTGGAGATATAATAATAATACTAATACAATGGCATGGATTTAACGTCCATTTTAAATGCCTTGACTTTTTAAAATAATAAAGGCTTAGTGTGTGTTTCAGTGTTTTGTGCTAGATGCCCATGCATTTTGTACAGCCCTGCATGGCAGAGTGTTTACAGAAAATCCAAGAACCAATCGGTCATTCTGCAAGTAGGCTACTAATAAGAATATCTTAGCTTTTGGGTTTTGACAATGATAGTGGTGGAAGATGGAGGGTAGGATGATTTCAGCAGAAGAACAAGAATTTAGCCCGAGGCAAGTAGCGTCAAAAGACTGTGCGAAGGAATGACAAGATACGAAAGATCAACTCGGAAGATTAGCTGGCGCAATTCGCCAAAACCAAATACAGGCTCTTACAAGGAAGTAAAAGGAAACAGAAGGAGAAAGAGATAGATACGGACTTGGGTAGATTATTAGCTTGGGAATAACCTAACCTCCAAGGGAAGATGATAAAGAAAAGGAAGTGGGTTTTGGACTGGAGAAAAAGGATGGAGAAATAGGACGAGAGTCCAAAAGAAGTTATAATTTTAACTTTAAATGTACTTAAAGGCAGCTGCCACTGCAAATCCGCTCTCCGATACCTAAAGTGGGTAGGGACCTGGGCAAAGCTAACGGGAAACGCAGCTGGAACTTGGGCTGTTCTCGAGAACGCTGCTTTAGTGTATTCCCTCTCAAGCATACATATGCCTACTATGGGAAAGGGTGATGGTCTGGCAAGACAAAGAGTAACAGATTTATTGTGTATCTGTTCAAAGGAGTTTGTTTCTAAAGAAGTAATTTGAAGAAAGCCAATAATTTGAATCGGTTTCGATATTTTAGTTTTCGAAATTGTAGAATTCATAAAGAGCGACCAAATACTTCCAAGAAGGATAGGGATAAAGCAATTATACCTTTGGGAATAATTTTGGTAAGTAGACCAATAGTTGCATTTAGAAATGGCTAAGCTTTTACCCAGCAAGGCACCGACTAAAAGTTTAGACAATGATAAACACTTATATTTTGAAAAACCAACCATAAGTGTTGGAGAGAATCTCCACAAGCAGGAAGCTGGCGTAGCGAGCTATCCTTGCTTTACTGGCCAGTTAGAATTAGCTATTAAAGCTAAGAGAGACTTTACTAAGTTACCAACTAAGAGTTTTTGCTCAAATGCAACTAGTGGTGAAAACCCTATCAATAGATTTATTTGCATTAAGTGGGAAGAGTCAAGGAAGACAGGACCTTGCCTAACCGTTATGTTTGAGAAATGATAAATCCAAAAACAAATATTTAATTTATTTAACAATGTTGGGTAGTAGTTTGGTAACAAATATATAATTTTTATTTTGCAACAAATGGGGTCACAGACCTCCGAAAACATCTAAAGCTTGCGCCAGGCAATTAACAATTTATTTGGTTTCAAACCTTTTATATACTTTAAAATCTTCGTAAGATTTTGAAATGACGAAGATAAATACAAGGAAAATTTAAAGATAACTGACGTAATTAAAGTTAGACAATAACCCAAGTACAAGGTGTGTACTTTAAGAATTTCTAGATAAGTATCTAGAAAGAGTAACAACTTCGGAAATAACAACAACGAAAAGCAGGAAGAATAAAATAGAAGTTTCTATAACTTCTTGTATTAATGCTGAATTACTTTTAATTATTATACAAATAGGGCAGGTCACTTATTGTGAAACCTGAGAGAACAATCGAAAGGAAGTTTCTAGAACTCCTATGTTTAAGTAGGGATCAGGAGACAAATGGGGCAAGTTTCCCTTTCGTGAAACCTAGAGATAACTCACTTATGAGTTGAAAGAATTGTATTCCCAAATTAGAAGGGAGAAACAATATAATTTAAGGCGTGTACTAGACACGAAGTTTTACAGACATTAATTCGTGGTACATAGAGCAAAAAAATGGAGGGCACTAATTGAGAGTGACACCTCATTGAAAAAAGACCTAAAGTAACAATTTGATTATTTTGGTTTGTTAGTAAGGGGTTTGGGAAAGATCAAATAGGATTGAGGAAAAGTGTTCATGGCCGTATTTATAGTATTCGGACGAACGCGACGCGGATGAAAGGTTGAACAAGCACTATTTTCACTATAGTCTGTTGAAATAGATGAAAAGTTCACTGTAGTAGCACAAAACGTTTATGGCAAAGAAAGTTATTGCAATGATGGAAAATAACTAGTTACACTAGATTTGCGAGAGTCTATTGCTTGAGAAAGTTGTAGATTATAGTTGAATGCGCCAGAGAAAATCCCAACGGAGGAAGAAAAATTAGCTATTGATTAGTAGTTCATAAGGAAGATTCCTTAGTTTGAAAAAGTATTCCCACATGTGAGTGTAAAATACATGACAGTATAACTGGTAGATAGAGTGCAGATTCTGGAAGGTTCCAGAGCAATCATAACTGAAGAATAGGGCAAAAGTTAGTCCAGCGGTGGAACGAGCTAAGTATTTTATAGACAGTGGGTAAGTTAATGGTGTCCCACGTTGTGAGAAAATCTATAATTTAATAAGCATAAGAAATGCTGCTTCCTGTTAAGATTGGCTTAGATAGACAAAAGCCCAACATAGAAAATCCCGCGAAGGATGATTATTGCCCCAAATATAGAAATCTCACACTGCCTATAAAATGATCATTAAACAGCATGTAGCTATTTAAAATCCATTAAAATAAATTGAAGAACGTAGAAGTAGTACTTAGCTTTGCTTCATGGCGAAGGTGATGTTCCCTTTGACGGTTGATACTAAAATTCTAACATGGCGTAGAATTTAAAAGGTTGCCTCTCGAGATGAGGAGGCGAGCTTGAGTGGAGCTCTAACTGAACGGATCGACTTCCGACGTACAAGAGAATCCCGCTCAACGAAGCACGGAGGGACCAGGGAAAGGAAAAGAGTGGGGGTAGGAGACAAAAGGAATACATATAAGAATAACCAACATTGAAACGTTAATTTCTCTTGATGAAATGATCTTCAAAGAGTTGATAGCAGGCAACACTAGCGCAGCCTGGAGGGTGAAAAAGTAGACGAATTTCTCTTGATCACGGAGATGAAAGCTGGCGATGGCGACGAGGTCTGGTGGCCAGATTGATAAAGAAGTCCTCTTGTACAGGGAAGAATTGAGGAACTTCAGAGATTCGCTGCTAGATGACGCTAGGTGGGTCATGGAAGATATATCTCTAGAACAGACTCACAGGTAACATAAGAGACATGACCAGCAAGGAGAAATCAGAAGATCACTGTTGGTGTTTGAGAAAAAGGAAGGAATGAACTATAGCATAGAGAAGCAAAACTTACTCTATCTTACCGTGTATTCCAAAGAATACACCAAGCTGGAAGGGGAAAAACACCAACAGAGAACAACACAAACAATTAAAAGCTTAAAGGTAATGGAGCAATTAAAGACAGTGGTCTTATGATATGATCATTAGTGGTTAAGATCCTGGCTACCCTAACTCTCCCATCCCTTCCAGGATAACACTCGGTCTCTCTACCAGAAATCCAGACCTGGGGAGGTGAAACATCCGAAACCAGGACCAAGTCCCCCACTTTGATGTCGGGATTGGAAAGAAACCACTTATGTCTCCGTTGCAGGAAAGTTAAGTATTCCAAATTCCACCTCTTCCAGAAAGAATTGCGGAAGGCTTCAAGCTTACGCCAAACAATAGGTAAATTAGAATCCCTGTAAGAGTTGGGAAGGGGAGGAGGGGCAGAAAGAGAAGTGCCTATAAGGAAGTGACCAGGTGTAAGTGGAAGCAGGTCATCAGGGTCATTGGAAAGCGGAGTTAACGGGCGAGAATTAACAACACCTTCAATCAGAACAGACAGCGAATTAAATTCTTCATAAGTCGAAATGCGATTACCTAAAACCTTTCTTAAATGACGTTTAGTGAGCTTTACTCACTCATCACCGTGATGAGGAGCGTAGGGAGGTATAAAACGCCATTTGAAACCCTTTGAGTAGGAAAAATTAGAAATCTGTTCCATGGCAGGGGGAGATGTGAGAGCTCTCTTCCACAGGGAAGCTGCGCCTTGAAAAGTGGAAGCGTTATCAGAGAACATTTCCGAAGGAACACCACGCCTAGAAACGAAGCGAGAGACAGCTGATAAAAAGTAAGAAGTAGAGGCATTCGTTACTAGTTCCAAATGGATCGCGCCAGTAACCATGCAAACAAAGAGAGAAACATAGAGCTTACCAAACAATTTGCGGTTAGCTTCAGGGGAATGGCGTTTATATTGGAACGGACCCATATAGTCCACACCAGTTAGTGCAAATGGACGTAAAGGAGAAGAGCGAAAGGAGGGCAGATCGCTCATTAATTGAGTATTGACTTTAGGTTTCGCTTTGAAGCAAGGAATGCACTTGTGAATTACAGAGGAAACTTCGTGAATTCCATTTATAATCCAGTACTTTTCCCTTAAGAGGCAAAGCAGCGTGCGTGTACCAACGTGCAGATTGCAATAATGAAAGTCACGTATGATTAAGGAAGTTACGTGATGTTTAGAAGGCAAAATAACAGGATGCTTTTTGTCCTCAGAAAGCAAAGATTGCGAGAGCCTACCACCTACCCTGAGTAACCCATTGTCATCAAGGAACGGGGCTAAGACACGAAGACGACTGGATTTGGGAAGATCCTTTTTAGAGGAAATTAAAGACAATTCAGAAGAAAAGGCTTCTTGCTGTGTTAGTTGCAAAATCTCAATGGTAGCGAGATTCAATTCATGATTGGTAAGGTGTGGTTTGGGTGGAAGAGGTTGGTCAACCACAAGATATTTCCATCTGAGAAGATAGGCAACAATTCGAATTAATTTGTGAAAGGAAGAATAGCGGGACAACAAGGGATGAGAGACGTTGGAAACAAGACACGAAGCAGTAGATATAGATACTTTAGCGTCAGGCAAGTTGGAGTTTGTAGCTGGAGGTTTAGAAGGCCAACAAGAAGAGTCTTCGATTAACCACGAGGGCCCATGCCAGTACAACTGGGAAGCTGCCAATTGAGAGGGTAAACATCCACGAGAAATGATGTCGGCAGGGTTGTCAGGCTGGGCACATGCCTCCATTGACATCCCGAAGAAAGAGTTTGAATGTTGGAAACCCTGTCTGCAACAAAAGATTGCCAATGAGATGGGTTTTTGGCGATCCAAGAAAGGGTGATCATGGAATCGCTCCAGAGATAGATTTGCGAGAATTCGACTTTTAATACTTCCCGTAATTTCTTAACAAGTTCTGCGGCCATGAGTGCAGCACACAATTCAAGCCTAGCCAAAGTGATAGTTTTAAGAGGAGCCACCTTCGATTTGACACAAACAAGGTTGGAAACTGAAGATTCATTTAATGAACCGCGATAAACCAAATATGCACAGCAACCGTAAGCTTTTTCGGAACTGTCCGCGAACACATGAAGGAAAAAAGATGCATTAGGATGAGCGTTAATTAAATTCCTGGGAAATTCAATAAGGGAAAAATCAAGCAAATTGCTGCGAAAAGAGAGCCATCTGTTAAGAAAAGAAAGGGGAACAGTGTCGTCCCATTCACATTTGAGCGACCATAGCTCTTGCATGAAAAGTTTGGCTATAACGATAACTGGGGCAAGGAATTGAAGCGGATCAAAAATGTTTGCAATTTCAGAGAGAATTTGTCTTTTTGTGTTAGGGAGCTCTTCTGCGAGCGAAACTTTATAGATGAGAGTGTCAGTGCTAGTGCACCAATGAACTCCAAGAGTTTTTATGGATTCGGAGTTTCCACTAATTTCGACGGAGGAGGGATCTACGTCTTCAATAGGAAACTGGGCGAGAACTCATGGGAGTTGGAATTCCACTTATGAAGTGGGAAACCTCCATTCTTTAGCAACGCCTGAAGTTCTAATGACACGAAAGAAGCTTCCTCCAGAGTGGCGAAGGACTGCAAATAATCGTCAACATAGAACGATGTAGTTAGTGCTTCGGAAGCTTTAGAATCAAATAAATGACCATCTTGAGAGGCTAACAAGTGTAGGGATCGGATAGCAAGGAAAGCGGAAGGTTTTAAGCCATAAGTGACCGTCTTTAAGCGAAATACTTTAATGGGCTTACTGATTTCGTCGCGCCACAAGATTCTTTGGAGATCTCGTTGTTCAGGCTGAATTAAACCTTGACGGTACATCTGTTTTATATCCGCTATAACAGCTATGGGAAATAATCGGAAGTTTAAGAGTATAGCAGAGAGATCTGACTGAATAGCAGGACCAGAGTAAAGAGTATCGTTAAGACTGTTGCCATTAACGTCAGGTGATGAACCATTGAAAACAACTCGGATTTTATCCTTTTCAAGAGGGTTTTTCCACACGGGATGATGATTTAAGAAAACCGTTTCAATTGGGGGGGGGGGGTGCAATTCATCATCAGATTTGTTAACAACTTC
This sequence comes from Meconema thalassinum, assembly GCA_946902985.2. Taxonomy (NCBI): domain Eukaryota; kingdom Metazoa; phylum Arthropoda; class Insecta; order Orthoptera; family Tettigoniidae; genus Meconema; species Meconema thalassinum. The sequence goes on from OX336391.1 coordinate 147,041,327, forward strand.
CATATGATCTAAGCTTTCATACTCATCCATGAAATCAGTGTACTGCTGTTTAATGAGAAGTTCTTTCTTGAATTTGCTCTCGATAGCAAAGAGAGCTTTTCGAGCTTTGGGTTGAGAGTTAATAAGTTTAGGGGGATTATGTATTCTTGGCATCTGAACAATGAACCGGCCATCAGAAGAACGAGTGGTAGTGTTCAGAAAAAGTTGCTCACAGAATTCGTTTTCTAAATGAGGTCACGTTAGGAGAGTCAACCCTTTTGAGCCTCCAGAATTGTTCCAAGTCAGTATTAGCGAAATAACATTGCGATGCGGGTTGGGGAGAATAATGGGGAAGTTGACCGGTGACGATCCATCCAAAATTAGTGTCTCTGGCAACCACGTTTGAGGATAACTTGCGAACCCGTTTACGAAGGCAATTCCAGAAAACATTGGCACTAAAGAGTATGTCAATGGGGTTTTGTACATTTAACAGAGGATCGGCTAGCCTTAAATGCGAGGGAATATTTAACCCTGAAATATCCACAGAGTGACTTGGAGTATCTTCTCCTATGCTATTGAGAATGAGGCAATTCAGTTTGAGAAAGTTGTTTCTGTGACAAATGTCTCTTATGGTTAGCTTTGAAAACTGTAAAGCTTGCGATTTTGAGCTGTTAATGCCCGATACGTTAATAGAAGTGGGGTTTACAGGTAGGCCTAGTTTTCTAATCAAAGAATTAGACACAAAATCATGAGTTGCTGCTGAATCAAGAAGACCGCGTGCACGGACCCAGTTGCCAAAGTTATCCTGAACTTCGATTTGGACAGTAGACAATAGTACTTGGGCACTACGTTTGGACTTGGCATTTTGGATGTAAGACGAAGCATTGGAACTGTTAGCATTGTCACTTTTCTGAGAAGTAGATGCTGTCGATGACCTTGCCTGATCATGACGGTGTAGTAAAGTGTGATGAGCTTTTTCACAATGGAAGCAAATTCTTGTGGACTTGCAATTTGAAGCAGAATGCGTGGGTGCTAGGCAGTTGAAGCAATGTTTATTCTGGGAAACTAATTTTCTTCTGACGTCGACTGACAGTTCTTTAAAAGATTTACATAGATATAAGGCGTGGGAATCTTTACAAAGTATGCACTTTAATGGCTCATTTAAACTCTTGCGGGGTTCGCTTTGAGTGTTTAAAACGAGAGAACTAGCAATACGGCGTTCACTAGACCTAGTTGGGTAACCAGTGGCGTTTGACTTGAGTTTGGATGAGCTGGACCCAGGTTTTTGAGTACTAGACGCTAAGCGTTCGCTTTTAGGTTTAAGAGACATTAATTCAAATTTAGAACTCGGGGATGAGGGTTCACTTTGATTAGCTAAAGCAGTTAAGAGTTGGCATCTAGCATTTATGAAAGTGACTAAATGCTCGTAAGAGTAATCGTCTTCTCTGGAAAGTACAATCTCCCAAGCTTTGAGGGTTGCAACATCGACTTTAGAAACCACTAAATGTATTAAGAAAGTGTCCCAGTGTTCAGTGGTTTGATCTAATTGGGACAGAGCTTTAACGTGAAGTTGTGTAGTATCAATGAGAGTACGCAAACTAGTGACTTCATTGTGCTGTAACGCGGGTTGGTTAAATAGAGCCTTCATATGGCGTTGAATACGTAACCGTAAATTTCCGTATCTTTCTTTCAATAAGTTAAAGGCAATGGGGTAGTGTTCGGCACTTAAAGGGAGTGCTTCAACTAACTGCAGAGCTTGACCTCGGAGGATAGATCTCAAATAATGAAACTTGTAGATGACTTGAATGTCTTCATTGTCATGAACAAGAGAACAAAATAATTCATAGAAAGAATCCCAAGTAGATTCGTCTCCAGAGAAGTGGGGTAAATCAATCTTAGGTAGAATTGGTTTGGGCTTGTAAGTGCCATCGCGAGAAGAGGTTTGTTGTTCGTGAAGGGAACCAAGAACAGAACCGTATTTTTTCTGTTCTTCTTCGAGTTGGCATATTTTTTTTAAAGCAGAACCTATACCTTCGTAATATTGGTTTTCTACTTCGACTCGATCTTCCGTTTTATTGAACATACAAGTCTCAATTTCAGTTTGGATGTTACAATAATTTTCATATGAACGTTCAAAATCCTTTACACGATGTTTTAACAAATCTAATTGAGCTTCTGAGGGATCTAGCTCTTTGATGTATTTTCTGAATCGGGTAATTTGCCCTTTATAGGATGCTCGTTTAGAAGTAAGTTTTTCATCCTTATCCTTTTCTGTAGGAGCCATGACAAAATAGGTAAATTGAGGTATAACTTACGAAACTGTGGAACCTTGGAAATGCTGTCAGGCTGGCAGCAGCAAATAAGTTGAAAGAAAGGGACACACCAAAGGAGACAGGAGCGGCCTCTTTCCACTTCACAGGCTTTGCACGATGTAGTTATAGCTGAAAAATTCAAAGAAGATATTAATGATTTACAAAATATTGTCAAATAACCCTTGACAAAATAGAAAATGTGATAAATAGACTCTCCCGGGTTTCTGGGACCAAATTTTGGGTAGATTATTAGCTTGGGAATAACCTAACCCCCAAGGGAAGATGATAAAGAAAAGGAAGTGGGTTTCGGACTGGAGAAAAAGGATGGAGAAATAGGACGAGAGTCCAAAAGAAGTTATAATTTTAACTTTAAATGTACTCAAAGGCAGCTGCCACTGCAAATCCGCTCTCCGATACCTAAAGTGGGTAGGGACCTGGGCAAAGCTAACGGGAAATGCAGCTGGAACTTGGGCTGTTCTCGAGAACGCTGCGTTAGTGTATTCCCTCTCAAGCATACATATGCCTACTATGGGGAAGGGTGATGGTCTGGCAAGACAAAGAGTAACAGATTTATTGTGTATCTGTTCAAAGGAAGAATAACCAACATTGAAACGTTAATTTCTCTTGATGAAATGATCTTCAAAGAGTTGATAGCAGGCAACACTAGCGCAGCCTGGAGGGTGAATAAGTAGACGAAGTTCTTTTGATCACGGAGATGATAGCTGGCGATGGCAACGAGGTCTGGTGGCCAGATTGATAAAGAAGTCCTCTTTAACAGGGAATAATTGAGGAACTTCAGAGATTCGCTGCTAGATGACGCTAGGTGGGTCATGGAAGATATATCTCTAGAACAGACTCACAGGTAACATAAGAGACATGAACAGCAAGGAGAAATCAGAAGATCACTGTTGGTGTTTGAGTAAAAGGAAGGAATGAACTATAGCATAGAGAAGCAAAAGCTTACTCTATCTTACCGTGTATTCCAAAGAATACACCAGGACTTCTTCGGAACGTTCGCCATGATAAATAGACAATGGACCAACAGTAACCAAACTCATAGGTACGCAATCATAGGACTCGCGATTCACGGATGCCACCAAAAAATGTGTGTAGATACAAAATAGCATCGAGCAAATGAACAATATGTGTGAAACATATGTGACAAAAAGCGTGAACTTTATCACTTCAATCAGTGCAAATACAGGACATGGTCATTAAAAGAGCTTATCAAAGCAAAGAAATAGTTAGGGAATGCTCATTGGGGTGCAACTTTGATTTTATTAATGGATATTGTAAACTTTTCCTGGCCGTTCGGCTGCAATAAACCATTAATATAATACCTTAGAAGCATCAAAAAGAATGGTGAGGGAAATATCAGTTCCCATAGCCGAGGAGCACTTCAAGATTATAATTATTGAATGCACATATTACAAGGAGGGAGCGGGGGAGGGATGCAATTAATATTTAATTTCACATGTAGATTCTTCCAAGTGATATTACATTTTTATAGTAAGGCAAAAATCTAAAATGGCTTTAAAGCTTCCTATGCTAGAATGTTTTTTTTTCTTCTAATAACTAATGGTAACTGCAGTATTCCTTATGCCCTGTGGCTTCGCGCACAGATATTGTAACAAAATGTTAGCGATCTATATTGGCTTTAGAAATTCTCTAGCAAAATGTAATAAGACGTGAATTCTCCATGAATGTGTGTTCGTTTGAATTAATGGGGTAGTTTATTTTTGTTAAGTGTATCTCTATTGCTACCTTTATGTCTTTACACAACTAGAAATTACCTTCCGTAAGAAACGAGAACCAACATAACGTTGCAGCCAGGCTAGATAAGGGGCCAACAAGGGAATCATGTTGTACCATATCTTCAATAAACCAAGGCCAGCATTAAAGGAAGTATTAAAGAAACCAAGACAATCTCAATAATCCGGCTGCGCTTAGAGAGGGCTGCTTATCTTAGGCGTGGCGAGAATGAAAACAGGCCTTTAATAGTTGATGATGTCCAGAATACAGTAACATATACCATATTAGGATAATCTATACTAATATAATAAAGCTGGTGAGTTTGTGTGTTTGTGTGTTTAAACGCGCTAATCTCTGGAACTACCAGTCGGATTCGAAAAAATCTTTTTGTATAATTATGATAGCCAGTTTCAAGAGGAATAGTTTAGGCAATGTAGCATTATGCTACACCTCTCAGGTAACCATAAAGATTGATTTTTGTTCAGTAAGTCGGAAGAACAAGGGCTCCCGGACAGCCTCAATAATACCTAAGTCTATTGCTGCCTGGTAATGTGGGCTGCATAAGGCCCCCCACCAGGGTTCTGGTGCAGAATTGCGAGCTGCTTATAAATTGCAGTCACGGGGAGTAATTAGTGCAAAAAGACTTCTTAGGCCCCTTAAAACAGTTACCATCATGATGACAATAGTATGTCTCTGTATAAGGGCGATGGTGTTGGTGCAGTATACGGAGGTTATCAGCTGCAATAAGCGTTGGTGCTTTCCGATCCTTATCCTTGAGTGCTCCAGTTCTGTAGTAGTAGGCCTTTTCATTATCATCCATAAAACAAATAAATCAACCGGGCGAAGCCCGGCACTACTGCTATACATATGTTTCATCGCTGGACGAACATAGGCAGTTAGGAATGCGGCGAACGACCAAGGAGGGTAAGAGATAACGAGAACGCACAGGAAATTCCTTCCAGTTCAGTGTAGACAGTGGTGGTAGATGCTGCTCAAGAATGAACCACACATCGCTCAAATGATCATCTAAGTTCACAATTCACTTTACCGTGACCATTTAATAACAATCATAGACATCACACTAAGCAAGTAAACTTGAAGGTCAATAACCACTAGCAATATTTTAACAAAAATCACATGTTTATATGACTAACAAATGTTGTCATAAAAGTTTATAACAACTGCTGTAAGTAATTGAGCGTATATAATGATACAATCGTGTCTACCGACTGAAAAGCAATACATTTCCATTACTAAGGAATCACTGTAAAATGGCTTCCAACACGTTAATAATTATTATTCTATTGCCTTACTGTTCCGCGTAATCACCAGCCTAATGAGTAGTGTAATGCTGGAGGAAATATTTTGCCCCATTACCTATCCATGCTATCGGCGCTAACGTGCTACCGCGTGGCTAGGTGCCATTGTGAGAGTGTGGGTTCGTATCCCTCCTTGGCTGTCCTCAAAATGGTTTTCGTGGTTTCCCATTTTCACTACAAGGCAAATGACGGCACGGTTTCTCTTAACTGTTCCACGACCGACTTCTTTTCCAAGTCCCTTCCCTGACCCTTCCTTAAGTTAGTGGTCACCTGAGCGATCGACCTGTCACCATCCCTAGTTGTGTTTGCTGACAAAGTGTGTACAGCTCCCTTGCGACGGTAGAGGAATGATGCCTCGCAGAGTCCGTGGGTGAAGCTGAGCTGGGAGGATAAGCAATTAAACAAGATGTTCAGTAAAGAACATATAGCCTACTTTCTCCTAAATGCATGGGTATTGTTATAACTCTTTGTCCTTTTCAAAGAGTATAATTGAATGTTGGTTGCAGTAGCTTGTTGAAATACAACGTGCTATAGGGATATTAAACATGAATATGAGGTGCCCTTTGCTAGTGCTACATCTGTAAAAAAAAAAATGCATTCAATTCGGTTTCACCGTATTTGAATTGATCTGGGGAATGGATCTGCACACATACATGGCCGCTATTAGCAAACTATTGGGCTGATGACCTTGTAGTCAGTCATAAGATGCTTTCCACATAAAGGCATGTTGTTGCAAAATCCGGTAGAGATCAAATTATTAGGATGGTCGAAATTTGATTTAAGCTTTTAACATTTGGATGGCCGTCATTCCGTATCCGTCAAGATGGCGGCGATATAAAACATGACACTGAGGTACCTTTTGGTAGTGCTACCTCTGTACCAAATTTCGTTCAATTCGGTTTCACCGTGTTTGAATTGATAGAGGGAATCGATTTGCACACATACTTGGCCACCATCTGCATACTATTGGGCTGATGATCTAGCAGTTTGGTCAGAATATGCTTCCCACATAAAGATTTGTTGTTGCAAAATTTGGTAGAGACTAGATTATTAGGTTGGTCGTAATTATATTTTAGCCTTTAACATTTGGGTGGCCGCGATTACGTTTCCGTCAAGATGGCGGTGATATAAAACATGACACTGAGGTGGCCTTTTCTAGTGCTACCACTGTACCAAATTTCGTTCCATTCGGTTTCACCGTGTTCGAATTAATAAGGGGAATCGATTTTCACACAAAGATGGCCGCCATCCGCAAAATATTAGGCTAATGACCTATTAGTATGGTCAAAGGATGCTCCCTCCATAATGGTATGTTGATGCAAAATTTGGTAGAGATCGGATGATTAGGTTAATCGTAATTTGATTTAAGCTTTGAATATTTGTGTGGCCGCCATTACGTTTCCGTCAAGATGGCGGCGATATAAAACATGACACGGAGGTGCCCTTTGCTAGTGCTACCTCTGTACCAAATTTCATTCCATTCGGTTTCACCATTTTCGAATTAATAGGGGTAATCGATTTTGGCAGAAAGATGGCCGCAATCCGCAAACTATTAGGCTAATGACCTATTAGATTTGTCAAACAATTCTTCCTCCATAAAGGTATGTTGTTGCAAAATTTGGTAGAGATCGGATGATTAGGTTAGTCGTAATTTGATTTAAGCTTTGAACATTTGTGTGGCCGCCATTACGTGGTCCGTCAAAATGGCGGTGATATAAAACATGACACTGAGGTGCCCTTTGCTAGTGCTACCTCTGTACCAAATTTTATTCCATTCGGTTTCACCGTGTTCGAATTAATAGGGGTATTCGATTTTGACACAAAGATGGCCGCCATCCGCAAACTATCAGGCTAATGACCTATTAGATTTGTCAAAGGATGCTCCCTTCATAAAGGTATGTCGTTGCAAAATTTCGTAGAGATCGGATGATTAGGTTAGTCGTAATTTGATTTAAACTTTGAACATTTGGGTGGCCGCCATTACGTTTCCGTCAAGATGGCGGCGATATAAAACATGACACTAGGGTGCCCATTGCTAGTGCTACCTCTGTACCAAATTTCATTCCATTCGGTTTCACCGTGTTCGAATTAATAGGGGTAATCGATTTTGGCACAAAGATGGCCGCCATCCACAAACTATTAGGCTAATGACCTATTAGATTTGTCAAAGGATGCTCCCTCCATAAAGGTATGTTGTTGCAAAATTTGGTAGAGATCGGATGATTAGGTTAGTCGTAATTTGATTTAAGCTTTGAACATTTGTGTGGCCGCCATTACGTTTCCGTCAAGATGGCGGCGATATAAAACATGACACTGAGGTGATCTTTGCTAGTGCTACCTTTGTACCAAATTTCGTTCAATTTGCGCTCACCGTGTTCGAATTGATAGGGGGGAGACAGACATTCAGAGTACACACACTCACTCACACACACACACAGACTCACACACACACATACACACACACAGACAGACACACTTTTTTTTCGCCCTGTAGTGATCTCATAAGTCTACTTTCATTTTTTGCAAAAATCGAAAGTAGGCTAAAAACGAATTAACCTATCCATTTACAAGTGCCTACCAGGGACAGGGGGCGTATTTAAGGGGGGAGCTGTGGGGGCTCAAGCCCTCCCCCGAAAAATGCCAATACATATTAAGAAAGTGTTGCTTTGGCAAAAGCAAGAAATAGTTGTAAATTTGTTTGTACCTTAACCTTAACTTACTGATTAAGTTATAAACGATATTAAGATTGAAATTAGACTACCTCGTGGTGTAGTGGCTAGTATTCTTGGCTGCCGCCCCAGAGGTCTGAATTCGATTCCTGGGTCTGCCAAGAAATTTCAATTCTGGTCTGAGGGCTGGATCTGGTCTGGAGCCTTGTGAGGCAAAACTGAGAATCCCACAGTACGGTACTTTTGAGGAATAAATTATCAATGTGTAAAAAAAAAAAAAAAAAAAAAAAAAAAAAAAAACTATTTACCTTTCTGTTTAGTAAATTGACAAATATTTAGAGATTTTCCATTCATACTACATAGGCCATAATAGAAAATTCATTAAGTATAACATTTAATTTGCGTGTTGTGTTGTATTTTACAACTTTGTAGTATTGCCACTAATTGTAGGCTATATAAACTTATAATTTTACAATTTACTCTCATT
>OX336391.1:147050044-147075044 GCA_946902985.2 Meconema thalassinum
TTTCCTATTTTTACCGCGCTTTTTATAACTGCCCTACCATAAGATCATTGAGTTTTTATCGAACATGCCTAAGTGTTGACTTTAGACATACCTACGTTCGTAAGACGTCACATTTGTATCTTTGGAGTCGAAATTTAATGTTTTTCGGACGGTCAATACCCAATTGTCTAATGGGTGATTCCCTAATCCTGATAAATACTTTTTACATTAGATTAATAAATACAATGGGATGACCAGTTTCGATCGTCAAGCGTTCATCAGATCCTTTAATACTTCGGCTATTAATCTGTGTCTCAAGTATGGGTTATGATATTTACAATTCATACACTTATTTAGTTGCAGTAGTAATTAATATAGCACAAATAGTCATGTTATGTTATTTTTTGTTGAGATACTGATAGTGGTGATTGATCTTCAAGTTTGCTTGCTTAGTGCCATTATGTGATTGTTATTAAATGGTCAGGTTATTGTGTCAGCAAAATCGTCCACACGCTGTGCACAAAAACGGACCACACATCGCTCAAACTGCTAAGTGCACCATTTAATAACTCTCAGTATCTCAACAAAAAGCACATAACTTGACTAGTTTGCTTGTTTAATTGCTACTGCAAATACATTCCATACTTCTCCATATACTGTAGATTTAATAGCCTACGTGTAAATGATCTGATGATGATCACTTGACGATCAAAACTAGTCATCCAAGTGTATTTATTTAACATCATGTAGTATTTATTCAGGAGTAGTGAACAAATTTCCATTTCTAAGGCAAGCCTGAAAAAGGGCTTCCAACACGGTAATCCTTGGAGTGAAGTTAAATGAAACCTCAAAGCGGGCGTTGAGCAGTGGTTTGGCTGTGACCACAGAGGTCTGGATTCGATTCCCGGCTCTGCCAAGAAATTTAATTCTGGTGAGGGGGCTGGAACGTGGTACTCAGCCTCGTGAGGCCAAACTGATAAGAGGCGGGTTTGATTCATACCTCAGTCATTCTGGAAGTGATTTTCCATGGTTTCTCATTTCTACCCCAGGCAAATGCCGGGATGGTACCTAATTTAAGGCCACGGTCGGTTCCTACCCATATTCTACCTGAATTACAAATACACACACTGATACAGGCATCGCAGTGATTCATGTTATCAGACAAGTCTTAAACACACCCCAGTACACGGGGATACGTGAACACGACATTGCAAAGCCCCTAAAAGAATCAGAAACATCATCCATCATGGGACTGCCCCGGCTAACCAGGCCGAGTGATTGCATTAAGAAACCAAGTTGTGTCATATTTTTGTTGATTCTGTCACAGCGTAGTTAAAAGTGCGAAATACATTGATTATTCGACAAAACAGATCAAAAACCGATTAATCGATTTTTCTAAAAACCAATTAATCGATTAATCAACTAATTGATTAATCGATTAATCGAAATCTGAAATTAATCGATTAAAAGTAACAGCCCTAATTAGGACACAAGAAGTAAAATCGAGATTTTAAAATTTCGCACAGCTGCCATCTTGTGGTTATGGAAACAATTGAAAAAATTACATGTCAGTGGTTTAACATTTGTAACTGTACCAAGTGTCACTGCACTCGGATGGTTAAATTGCGAGAAACGACCATGTGAATATTCAGGCTATATTTCGCGTCGCCGCCATGTTGGATTTGTGATCACCAGGTTATTGAAATCCTATAGGTGAACTTATGTTCATTAAAAGATTCAGTATGATTGCTGTAATAGATTCGTAGACATTGAGATCCATTTAAATATTTCAGATGGTCGCCATGTTGGATTGTTATATGTACTGTATAGGCCATTGAGTCATGCAGCATTAAAAGAAAATTATTGCCTAGGTTCATTATTCAAACTTTCACTTCGATCGCATGATTACGACACAAGAAAAAAAAACTTAATTTTAAAATTCGCACTGCCGCCATCTTGAGGTTATGTAAACAATTGAACTAAATTAGATACTACTGCATTACAATGTGTATAAACATTTGCTGTACCAAGTTTCATTGCGTTTGGATCATTAAATCGCGAGAAAGGTCTATTTAAGATTTTCAAATTCACTTGGCCGCCATATTCGTTTTGTAGTTATCCGGTTTTTGAAAGTCTTATAGACAAACTTCCATTAGTGCCTTTTATCTCCGTACAAAATTTCATGGTGATACCGCTAATAGTTTTAGAGATATAGAATGCCGGTGAAATATTTCGCATAGCCGCCATCTTGAGGTTATGTAAATAATTGAACGAAGTTAGATGTCGATGCATTACAGTTTGTATTAACATATACTCTACCAAGTTTTATTGCGTTTGGTTGGTTAAATCGCGAGAAACGTCTATTTAAAAGTCGCAACTTCGCTTGGCTGCCATGTTGGTTTTGTAGTTACCTGGTTTTCAAAGGTCATATAGGTGAACTTCTAGTAGTTCTCGTTATCACCGTAAAAAAAATCCATGGTGATATCGGGAATAGTTTCGGAGATATTGAATGCTGGTGAAATATTTTGCACAACCGCCATGTTGGATTGGTGAGATGTAACAAAATTTGAAGGGCACGGTGAGGGTTGTCCGGAATAGTGCTATGAACTAACCGAGTTTCATTGGAATCGGTCCATCCGTTTAGAAGTTATTAGGGGGGACACACACCATCACACACAACATCTCTCACGCACACACAGACAGACACACGGACAAAAGGTGATCTCATAAGCCTATTTTTTCATGAATGAAAATAGGCTAAAAATCCACTATGGCGACCTCTCAATATCTACGAATCTATTACAGCAATCCAACTGAAATTTTGTATGTTGGTACAGGCAATTAAGTTAAGTAGGATATATCTAAATAGGCTGTACAGTTCCTCACGGAACTACTTGTTATGTATGTAGGTTTTAGAGTTATGTACTATTACATGAAGATTATTGTGTACGTGTAGTATTCAAACTTCAATCACATGATTATGACACAAAAAGTAAAAACGAGATATTAAAATTTCGCACAGCTGCCATTTTGTGGTTATGAAAACAATTTAAATAAATTAGATGCCAGTAGATTAACATTTGTATAAGCATTTACCGTACCAAGTTTCACCGCACTCGGATGTTAAAATCACGAGAAACGTCCTTTTAAATGTTTATACTTCGCGTAGCCGCCATGTTAGATTTGTGTTCACCGCGTTGTTGTTTGTTTATAGCATGTGGGTCTATTTGGCCCGTACCACACCAGACACTGTACGCATCTTTATTCTCCACACCAGGGGTGGTGCGTCATTTATATATTTAATTAATATCTTTAAAAATACATAAAATTACAGATATTATAAAATAAGTTTTTTCCTTTCTTGCAATTCTAATTAGAATTCGGTATTTATAACTCAACCCTAGCTTAAGTAACTAACAGTCTCGTACGAAGTATTGTAATAGCGAGGGCCGCTCTGCAGAACCTTCCATGTAAAGTATATGGAACGGTGAAGGAACGGTTAAGAAAACAGTATAGACATAGCACTGCCTTGCACGCGAATTCTTCTGTGCCATGAATGGATCTTCCTTTCTCTTCAACGGCCTGGAGAATTCACCCCTAGCCTTGCGTGGAGCGAAGTAGAAGATATCTTCATTTTACTTCCTGCTTCTGTCAAACCTACGAACTCGGGACATGTTGCACCTGCCCGCGTGGTCGTGGTGCACGATTTAACGAGAATGGCCACGCCGAAGGACGACTTTCCACTTCAGCAGTATTACAGGAAGGAATAACTTCAGGTATAAACTCAATTAGTGAATATGAAGGCTACTATGTAATGATAGTTTGTACGTATTTTCTATGCCATTAATGAACCACCCGGGAAACGCCGGGTTCAAAATCTAATTTAAAATATATTTCCTACAGTTTTCACGCCAGAATACAGATTCCGCACGTCTACGTTTGTGTTGCCATCGGCTTGTAGCAGTCAATAGCTTGGGGATTCACCATTATAAACTGTATGCTCCGCTTAATAACCTGTCGTCAATGTGTGCTGTAAATTGGAATGTTTATACCAGCCTCTCTCTCACTCTCTTTATCTATCTCTTTCTCTCATAGAATGTGTGCGTGTTATTGACCGAGTGATAGACCTATAAAGGATAAAGAAATCGACAGTGTGAAAGTATTGATGGAAGCTGCAGAGCAATAATAACAGAAACGCGAAGCCAAATGTCTCTTATGAGGGATAACCTCATAAGTTATGTGATGACGGACTGATTTTAATTTTTCATGCATACTCTCGAGTAAAATTTTAAATTATACATGCTGAGATTTTGAAAAATAATGGGTGGCATATTTCCTAAAGTTATTCACTCCCTATCAAATGTAGGTAAGTTTCGTAATGACTAGCATTCTTGGCTGTCATTGCAGAAGCCCGGAAACGATTCTCGGCTCTGTCAATAAATTTAATTCTGGTCTGAGGGCTGGAACGGGGTACACTCAGCCTCGTGAGGCAAAACTGTGAAGAGGAGGGTTTGATTCCCATCTCAGCCATCCTGAAAGTGGGTTTCCTTGATTTCCCCACTTCTCTTAACTTAAATCCACGGCCGCCTCCTTCCCAATCTCATCCCCAACTGACAAATACTCACACTAGTACAGGCTGGCAATAACACAGGATATCGCATGAATTATACACACACACCCAAGTTTTCGTGGGGCTACATGACTACGATATCGCAGCTGCTAAAATATGCAACAACAAGTTTTCCATTGGCTTCCTTACAATTACAGTAGATGCGGATACCGTAGTTGTTACGCACTTAAAAACCACAGTCATCCCACTACTAAAATGAACAAGTTTCCTATGGCTCTTCCGCTCTCCCGTTTGATAATGCACCTCAATCATTTCTCATCGCTCAGCAGGAGTGACGGAGGCTTCTCCAGGCACACAATTCAATCTCACAGTGCTAGATGGGGTTTCTTCGTCAGGTATCAGGTTAAGTAGCTTTGTTAGGCTGATTTCAACATGAACTTTGGCTCGACATTTTGTAACCGTATCTTTATATTCCCGACGTATAATCGATAATATAAAAGAAACTCCAAGTGGATAAGCAGTTGAATGTACGGATAAACTATACAAAGTTGTGCTAAGTAATTGGATCCATTGTTGGTGTTATTCTTCTATCTTGTTGTTTGCATTTCAAAGAACTTATAGAAAGCAAGGGCTCATTAGAGAGTCTGCAGTCTACCTGCACTCTTAATTAAGTTTATTCCTTGCCCGAGGTGTACCCTTTGTGTGTGAGTATAAAGAACTCATCGACTTTGATCTGGCCTGCATTAAGGATTGTATCTCAGAAGGATTATTTTTCCCAGGCCACCTTCTATAATCTAGGGTAGGCCTTCTCAATGGCCATCATGTAGAGGAATTCTTGATATCCCCCCTTAAAAGTACACCCTACCTTCCTCTCCAGAAAATAGAAACTGATCATCCATGCTGCCTCTGTCGTCTCGGAGGTACGTATTTAGACTTCAGTCTCTAGAGGTCCTGAATTCGATTTTCAGCTTTGCCAAGAAATTTATTTCTGGTCTGGGGGCTGGAACAGGTACACTCTAGCTCTTGGGGCCGAAATGAGAAGAGATGGTTCTATTCTCGCCTCTGGCATCCTTGAAGTGGCTTTCCGTAGTTTCACGCTTCAACTTCAGGTACATTTCGAGATGATACCTGACATTGGTTGGTTCCTTAGTTTAGGGGTTGCGACAATGCGGTCATGTAGCCCCGTGTACTTTGGGTGTGTGTAGAATCTCTCTGATATCCGGTGTTAATTGTGATGGCTGTATTAGTGTGTGTTATCTGTTAGTAATTCAAGTAAGGAGTTTAGACAATAATTTCAAGTAGTTCCTACTTTTGTCACCAAATGCTACTGTCAACGTCACCTGCTTGCGGACTTGGCTACTAGATGGCATCGCAGTAAGCACCTGGTGGCAAACGTTGGAAATAATAAAGCGTTATCAATTCTAACCTACAAATTTTGGTTTCACACAAGTGTAGTTAGTGGAAGGTTCTTTTTCATGCCATAAATCTATTACATGGGACAGCCGGCTTTACTTTCCCTCCGAATGAAGCCATACTGAGGGATTTTTAACGATCTTAAAAAATCTGACGACTTCAGCCGGGTTTGAACCTGTGACCTTAGGCATAGAAGCTCTGCGTGCTACCAACTATTCCACCAAAGCCGCGTTTCCTGACGTAAGGCAACCAGAATTAACTTTCTTGGCTGAGCCGGGAATCGAACCTGGACCCCCTGGGTGACAGGCAAGAAAGCTATCCACTGCGCGATGAGGTGGTGTCAGTTATGATAAAGTATAGGGCATCGATTAAACTCATAACTCAATATCCAACTATTGTAGTCAATAAGAATATTAATGTTTAAAAATAATATTTTAAGATTGCACAACAGACTCCACGATGTAGCCGTGCGTGTTAAATCACTCACCACGATTTCGATGAGACGCTGCAGCAAGTCCGGAGATCAGGAGTCCATATCCCAGCGCTGACTGTAGCAATCCTGAGTGTGGTTTCCTCCATTCCCTCCTGGCAAATGCAAGAATAATTGATTTCCAATCACGAGGCACCTATCCCAATCCTGACACCAAAACGTACAGTTACACACAATACTACAATCAACACAGAAACACAAGTTATCACACGAAATTAAACAAAAAATACCCAAGTTCACGGGGCAGATCAAGATGTCTCAAGCCTCTAAACATATTAAGAACAATAGCAAGCAAACACACATATTGGTTTTAATACCAATACCCAGATTCAAACCTCTGAATTCGAGCTTCTGCCCCACCATAGTACACGACCTAACATGCATGAAACAACCATCCTAGATGTAAGCTCCGTGGTCTCCCCACATTTACTACAGGCAAATGCTTAGATGGTTCCTAACTTAAGGCCTCGGTCGCCTTCTATCCAAATACCACCTCAATTGCAAACACACACATTATTACAGACAGCACAGTGGGACACGTTATCAGACAAATTCTACCCACACCCAATTACACGGGGATACATGACCATGGAGTCGCAAATCCTCTAAAGAATCAACAACAACAACAACATGCATGACTAGTCAACATTTCCCCAGACCCAATTACACGGTGATACATGACCAAGGAGTGGCAAAGCCTCTAAAGAATCAACAACAACAACAACATCATGCATGACTGGTCAAAATTTAATGACTTTCAGTTGCGTAATACGATTGTACCCAATTGAAGACTCCAGGGGGAAAACGGAGTCATTCACATTCTGTAATTTTTTCAGGAGAGTGAATTTAAACTTTCAACACTAAAAAGAAATAATTAAAACACCCCAATTGAGGGTAAACAATACAGATTCTTTGCCAAATTTATTTCTTATAAAGGAAGTACATGTAAAACAAATAACAACTAAACTTAAATTATGACCAAGGATATGGGACGTTCTTTCCGTTTCCACTAGAATTAACAAGATGTTCAGTAAAGAACATAGGCCTATAGCCTACTTTCTCCTAAATGCATGGGTATTGTTATAACTCTTTGTCCTTTTCAAGGAGTATAATTGAATGTTGGTTGTAGTTGCATGTTGAAATACAACGTGCTATAGGGATATTAAACATGAATGTGATATGCCCTTTGCTAGTGCTACCTCTGTACAAAATTTCATTCAATTCGGTTTCACCGTGTTTGAATTGATATGGTGAATCAATTTGCACACATACATGGCCGCTATCTGCAAACTATTGGGCCGATGACCTTGTCGTTTGGTCAAAATATGCTTATTACAAAAAGGTATATTGTTGCAAAATGTAGTAGAGATCAGATTATTAGGTTGGTCGTAATTTGAATTAAGCTTTTAACATTTGGGTGGCCGCCATTACGTTTCCGTATAGATGGCGGCGATATAAAACATGACACAGAGGTGCCCTTTCCTTTCGTTGAATTCGGTTTCACCGTGTTCGAATTGATAGGGGGGGACAGACATTCAGAGTACACACACTCACACACACACACACACACACACACACACACACAGACAGACTCACACACACACAGACAGACACACAGTATTTCGACCTGTGTTGATCTCATAAGTCTACTTTCATTTTTGCAAAAATCGAAAGTAGGCTAAAAACCTCCGTATCTCGGTGGCCATCTGCTTGATTTGAAATTAATTTCATCTGATCTGTAGTAACGATGACTGGCCACTAGAATGCGCCATAAACTCATTTATGAAAAAATTGATTTACCCCGTTCTTTCCGTGGGGTCTTCAATTGTAATGGGTGTTTCCGTAATCCAGAAAAAAAAAAGATTAGAGAAAACCCCATTACAATTTGGGTACAAAATGGCTCCCAACACGACAATGCATGACGAGATAAATAAATCATTGGAAAATTTAATAAGCCCGATTTGTGCACTAAAGTTAAGAAGACCGATGTAATTTATGATTCCTTGATGATTAATGAGAAGTGATACCATCTCAATCAGATAGGACTTGCCACGACCTGTTGCACAGCCGCACTATGGAAGTTAACATTCGGACTGTGGTTGCTTCATCACCACAAGGGCACTGTGGTGTAGCCTACTATGCAATAAATGTCCACATTAATGGCTCCTAGGCTTTGCCATTTACTTTCCTCAGGGTAGGCCGAGTAGGCAAAGCCTATCTGGACAAGTAGTTCCGTGAAGAACTAAACAGCCTATTTTCAAATATCCTACGTATGTTAGTTGCCTCTATCAACATAAAAAAATCAGTCTGATTGCTGTAATAGATTCGTAGATATTGAGAACGGTCTAAATATTTCGGAAGGTTAGGCCATAGAGTTATGTACTAGTACATGAAGATTATTGCGTAGGTGTATTATTCAAACTTCAATCGCATGATTAGGACACATGAAATAAGAACGAGATTTTAAAATGTTGCACAGCCTCCATACTGTGGTTATAAAAACAATTGAAATAAACAATATGCCAGTGGATTAAAATTTGTATGAACATTCACTGTTGCAATTCTCACTGCGCTCAGATGGTTAAATCGCGACAAACGTACATTTCAATATTCAAATTTTGCGTCGCCGCCATATTGGATTGGTGCTTACCAGGATGTTGAAAGTCCCATACGTAAACTTATGTTCATAGCCTTTATCAACGTACACAATTTCAGTTTGATTGCTTTCATAGATTAGTAGATACTGAAAACCGTCTAAATATTTACGATGGTGACCATGTTTTTTTTTAAATATATGTAGACCATAAAGTTATGTACTGTTAAATGACGATTATCGCATAGGTTCATTATTCAATCGTTCTCTTTGATCGCATGCTTACTACACAAGAAATAAAAACTTAATTTCAATTTGCGCAGCCGCCATCTTGAGGTTATGTGAACAATTGAATTAAATTACATCCCAGTGCATTACAACGTGTATAAACCTTTACTGTACCATATTTCACTGCGAACCGATGGTTAAATCGCGAAAAAATTATATTAAAATATTTCACTTTCGCTTGGCCGCCATGTTCGTTTTGTAGTTAACAGGTGTTTGAAAGTCTCATAAGTGTTTTTTTTTTATCTCCGTACAAGGTTTCAGCGTGATATCAGTAATTGTTTCGGAGATATAGAATACATGTGAAATATTTCGCACAGCCACCATCATGAGATCATGCAGATAATTGAAGTAAATTAGAAACCAGTGCATTGCAAATTGTTTAAGCATTTGCTGAACTAAGTTTCATTGCGTTTGGATGGTTAAATCGCTAGAAAAATCTATATAAAAGTTTCAGTTTCGTTAGGCCGCCATGTTCGTTTTGTAGTTAACAGGTTTTGGAAAG
The DNA here is from genome assembly GCA_946902985.2 of Meconema thalassinum. Taxonomy (NCBI): domain Eukaryota; kingdom Metazoa; phylum Arthropoda; class Insecta; order Orthoptera; family Tettigoniidae; genus Meconema; species Meconema thalassinum. The sequence goes on from OX336391.1 coordinate 147,059,880, forward strand.
TTTCATAAGTGTACGTTTTGTAGTGCCCTTTATCATGGTACAAGATTTCAGGGTGATATCAGTAATAGTTTTGGAGATATGAAATGCCGGTGATATATTTCGCATAGCCGCCATCTTGAGGTTATGTAAACAATTGAACTAAATTAGATACCAGTGCATTACAATGTGTATAAGCATTTGCTGTACCAAGTTGCATTGCGTTTAGATGGTTAAATCGCGAGTAAAGTCCATTTAAAATATTCAACTTTGCTTGGCCGCCATGTTCGTGTTGTAGTTAACAGGTCATAGATGAATTTCTAGTAGTGCTCTTTATTACCGTACAAAATGTCAGGGTGATTTCAGTAATAGTTTCGGAGATATAGAATGCCGGTGAAATATTTCGCACAGCTGCCATGTTGGATTGATGAGACGTAATAAAGCTTGAAGAGTGCGGTCGGCCGAAACACTACTATGAACTTACCGAGTTTCATTGCAATCGCTCCAGCCTTTTAGAAGTTATTAGGGTGGACACACACATATACACACACATACACACTCACTCATACACAGACACTCGGACAAAAGGTGATAGCATAATGAAAATAGCCTAAAAACGGGTCATACTATACTTTCCACTGCTTTTCAAAGTCATCTGCCCGAGATTTCTAAAAATAGTTGATATCTCCCGAACGTGTAATCGGAGAAAATTGTGTGGTGTTTGAAAAGAATGGGGGTACGCCACTATTCCCGAGATCAAGTCATTTATAGCCTACTTTCAATTTTTTCAAAAATGAAAGTAGACTTATGGGTTCTATACAGGGCAAAAAATTGTGTGGCAGTCTGTGTAGCACGTTGTGTGTATGTGTGTGTGATTTGGTATGCCTGCCCCCCCCCCCCCCCGCCTCCCTCGATGAAACCGAATTTAACGACATTTGGTACAGTAGCACTAGCAAAGGGCACCTCAGTGTATTGTTTTATATCACCGCCATCTTGACGGAAACGTAATGTTGGCCACCCAAATGTTCAAAGCTTAGATCAAATTACGACTAACCTAATTATCCGATCTCTACCAAATTTTGCAGCAACATACCTTCATGTAGGAATCGTGTTTTGCCCAAACAACAAGGTCATCAGCTCAATTGTTTGAAGAAGGTGGTCGTGTATGTGTGCAAATCGATCTCCCCTAAAAATTCAAACACAACGAAATCAAATCGAACCACATTTGGTACAGAGGTAGCACTAGCAAGGGACAACTCAGTGTCATGTTGTTCATCGCCTCCATCATAACAAAAAAGAACTGGAGCCCTCCGAAATATTCTAAGCAAAAATCAAATTACGACTAACCTAATCATCCGATCTCTACCAAAGTTTGCAACAATATACCGTACCTTAATGTGGGAACCGTCTCTCTCCCAAACTACAAGGTAATCAGCCGAATAGTTTTAAGATGGCGGATGTATGAATCATGCAAGTATTATTGCCTAACCGTAACTTACGATTCAACAAGGCCTGGCTTTAACAAATACGCTCATCGTACGTAGGGAGGTTTAAACTGTCCTCAAGGAGGTGACTTGTGGGATATTATCATTTTAAAATAGAATATGTAACCGCAGTAGTGACTAACAGTTCAGGCTGACCGTGCCATATCGTGATTGTCACGTGCCGTCACGTTGGGTCAAAATGGCGGCTATTTGATCGTAAATCCATATATTTCCGTAACTTCGTAAGTGCTAATAATACATATTTTGTATCAAATGATTTACAGAAACGGCAGAAAACGCTATTAAAATCGTTTATTGCAAGACAAAACAAAATATTATGGAGTTATACTAAACCAGTCGTTAACCAAGTGTTAGTGTAGAGCATGTATGGCGTAGTGGTAGCGACCTGGACTCTTAACGTGCCAGTAAATCTACTGACACTGCTCCCTCGCATTTGCGCACAGTCGATCGTGCAAACTTGGGAACAGCAAGCGAGAATGTTACCGCTGAGCTACGCAGCCAATCGAGCTTTAAATAGAGGTTCAATGTAAAACCGATGTCTACAGGTTCGTGGATCAAATCCCAGCAGGTTACCTTTTTTACTTCGTTTTGTTTGTATTTTTGATTTATAACTACTCACATGTTATAATATTAAGCATATTATAGTGTGTGTTTGCAATCGAAAATATTACATGTATACTTATAACACCACATATTTCAACACTCAACTACAGCGATTAAAATTCGTTGTCCTTGATCCGCGGTAGAGTCTATTGTTGTTGTTGATTCTTTAGTGGGGCCGATAGCCTAGATGTTAGGCTCCTTAAAACAACAATTATCATCATCATCATCATCGATTCTTTAGTGGTTTTACGGCTTCATGGTCTTGTAGCCCCGTTTACTTGGGTATGTGTAGAAGTTGTCTTATAACCTGTGTCACTGTGATGTCTGTAGGCTTATTAGTGTGTGTATTTTTATACGAGGAAGGATTTGGATAGGAAGCTGTTGTTGTTTCATCTGAGATGCATGGGCATCATGGTAATTTAACCCTGTATAGTTGAATGAGTGTTGAATTTTGTCTGATAACCTGTGTTTTTGTGATGGCTGTATTACTGTGTGTATATATAAATCAGGTGAGGATTCACCTATCAACGTGTAATATTCGTGTAGCACGTTGTATTTCAACAAGCTACTACAACCAATATTCAATTATACTCCTTGAAAAGGACAAAGAGTTATAACAATACCCATGCATTTAGGAGAAAGTAGGCTATATGTTCTTTACTGAACATCATGCAAAACTTAAATATGAGTTATTTAATATCTTTTTAATGGTTGATGCTCCAAAGGGCACGTGGGGTGATGAGGGGATTTCCCGAGGTGATGAAACATGGCACCTGGATGTCCCATCAGGGTAGCCATACGGTGAGTGTGAAATCCTCCCAAATTCCCCATTTCCCAAATTTACCAAAATACCCTTAAATTCCCCGAATTTACCCAAATTTCCTATATTATCCCAGATTTTTCCAAAATTCCCTCATATTCCCCTGAGTTCTCCAAATTCCCCGAAATTCAAAAAAAAGTCCCCCTAATGCCCTCAAATTCCCCCTGATTGGAGTTATGGATCCCACGCAGGGTTGCCCAAGCTCATGTAGCTGTATAGACATGTGGATGCTTGTCTTGAGATTGGTAAGCGAGATAGTCATGGAGAAAAAGGGGGTTGGCGGGAAAATATGGTATGGAGACTGTACAGACAAGTAGAAACCTGTTGCAAGCCAGCGTATGAGGTCATAGGACGACAGAGAGTGGCAGTCATGATTTATCCAAGCGGCCTCCTCTGCTTCTACACCTCTCACTTAGAGGTACTTGAGAGCACCATCACTACAGAGTATCCAGCGTTTAGAAAAGACTGTGGGTCTTATGGGCTTTTACTTTTATCGGAAACCCCCCTCCCCTACACTGGTTTTGTTACCTCAACTTTTATCATGAAGGAACTCTGAACATATATATTTTTCGTCATAATAGCTTCCTACAATTATCTGCCAATTGATTACCTTTGTTATTGCATACAAGTATTGTTTATATTACGTCTTAGTAATTTAAAAATTTTCGAGGTTAGCACGCTGGAAAGAAGAGCCTCGTTCTGTGTTGCATGCTCGCCCGGAGTGGAGCACAGGCTCAGTTCCGCCGGCAACATACGTACTGAAACACTATCCATCATTGGTGTTATTGTTGTGTGTCTGTTTTATTTTTTGTTCGATCGAATCAGGGCTGCCGACAGTTGGGTTCGAACCCAGTATCTCCCGAATGCAAACTCACAGCTGCGCGCCCCTAACCGCACGGCTAACTCACTACAATATTACAAATATTAATCTAAACAAAACAACAAGAATAAAATTGAAAGAAACTAAATTATAGCCTAACTAATAACAACAAAAAAGGTGATGATCAACAGTATTGCTGACGTAAAAATTGTTAACATCGTCAGCATACAGTACATCCGAGAAGGAAGGGTTGTGCTCTTGACATCTGTCAATCAGTAATGCGTCGTATCACAACGAAATTAATGTCGTTATTGGTTCTCTTCGCGTACTGTATCCTTAATACTGGTCCAATCCGTTAACACCTGCATAACTGCTCCTTCATGGGCGTGTTCTATTTCAGGAAGCTGCTCGGTTTGTGTTGTGTGGCTAACTTAAGAAAGCTCAGTACTCGAAGCGGGTGAACATAACGTATGACGTCAGCGCTACCTCTGCCTCGAGTTAGCAACACTGTCGCCATAAGGCTCCACATTCTTTTCTAAACGCTGGATGCTCTATAGCACAGCTGAGGGCATAGGTGAGATCCAATTTTCGAATTTACTTCAGGATTAAATTAAAATCCAGCATAGGCCTAACCCTTGTGTCCACGATGGAGGCTCATTTACTCATACAGTCTTACTGAATAAACTGGGCGTTAAACTTTATAACTCTTTCATTGGGGAGTAGTCCCATAATCCTGCAGATCCCGTGATCAGCCTATGGCTGAAATCCGGGCCTTCAGGTTGGGATATAACAATATTCAGTGAATGCATTGTAAGAGAAGAGCCAATTCTGTGCTATTTCAATCGATTTTCTTTTTAACATCTTGGCTTACAGGATTGAGCCGCGTCGCATATCGGTTAATATTTCCCGACGTTTCGGCTGACATTGCAGCAGCCTTAATCATGGGTAGGTACGAGTTGGTGTCCGTACTCAAACTAACGGTTGTTGCCAGTCAGATGTGCTTGCTTGCCCTGCGTTGACGTCACGCTGCTCGCTGATTGGTCCCCGCCCCTGGCAGTCGCACGCTAGGAAAACTTTCCAAATGCTGCTAAGTTTGAAACCATCTTCGCGATTGAAATTATTGGGATGCTTCACGACCTCTATTGCCTCTCTAATTAACCTGTTTTTATATCCGGGAAGTTTAGCAACAGTTTCGGCCTTATCAAATTCGATGGCATGTCTCGTGACGTCAGCATGTTCAGCTATTGCAGATCTGTAGTTTATCTGTTTTGCGTCTCGAATGTGCTCTGAAATCCTAATGGTAACGCGTCTTTTTGTTTGCCCTATGTAAACCTGTCCACAGGAGCAAGGCACTTTGTAAACTCCTGCGTCCTGGTTTGGCAGCATTATCTCGTTTGATTTACGCACGACTTGCGTCAGCTTGTTTATAGGATCCATCACAGTTGTCACATCGTGTTTCTTAAGGCTGCTGCAATGCCAGCCGAAACGTCGGGAAATAATAACCGATATGCGACGTGGCTCAATCCTGTAAGCCAAGATGATAAACTAGACACTGGCCGCGAAAGCCTACGATCTAGATTTTTCTTTCGTTAAATTTTTAATTTCGATCGTAATAAATAAATTTGAATTCAGGAGAGAAGTAGAAAGTTACATCTCACGTGAGGTAGCTCAATGTTTGCAGATCTTGGTCGGCCCTGGAAACTGTATAACACAACTCGAACAAACCACTCCACAGGAAACGTGCCTGTATGTTATTTTATTCAGAATGTTTGCGGTGTTTAGCCGGGTCTAATTTATCTACAGCCCTGAATAGCGAGTGAAGTATACAAAAGTATTGGGAAATATTTTATGAGAATTCGTGGAATTGTTATTCTTGGATTGAGAAGGCTAACGGTATGAAACTTGCTTCAGGCGTTGTAATCATTTATGCAGAAATTCTGATGAAATTCGCTACCAGAAGGTAAATGGAGACTAATGGGATGTTTGTAGTTGATGAATAAATGCTTTCTTTCTAACCAGCAGTCTGCGGCACTGCCCGGTCAGCATACTGTATGTAATGTTCCATTGAGAAACTTCGGGAAACTTCAATACACAAACAGAAAACAAATCATGTTTGCCTCTCCTTTGTTCTTGTTGACTTACAAATTCTGAATAATTTTCTTGAATTCTCAATATACAGGATTGTGCATCAAAACGAGAATAAAATGAAACGCAGTAAATCTTCTAGGGACTGCACAACAGTTGTGGATAAATCCACTACAGGCGAATCAGTAAATATCTGAGTTGCACTGACACGGTTACCCATAAACATGATGATGATGATGATGATAATTGTTGTTTTAAGGGGCCTAACATCTAGGTTATCGGCCCTTAATAGTTTGGGTGATCGTGAGGATGATAATGAAATGTAAACTATAACTAAAACTAACTACTAACTAATATACTAGAAGAAGAAATGGAAAACAAAATTAGAATAGGGCAAATAAAGGACAGGAGGAAAAGAAATGCTCTCAACCCTCGAAGAATGCGGATTGAGGGACTTGGAAGGAAGGAGAGCCATGAAAGGCAGATAGAAAAGTGAAAGAGGAAAGGGTCCGCCCCAGAGGTAATAGATAAAAGGGGAGAAACCGGACCCACCTCAGGAACTCCTCGGGGTCGCCAACTCCCGAACTCACCAGCTGTGAGCCTCTGACGGTGTAGCAATATCTAGGGTGCACCAGAAGTGTTGTGGCTATATACACCCTGCCTCCTTGAGGGCCTTGAGCAGAAGGCAGGAGATAACAGGAAAAGAAAAAGAAGGCTGACCCCTCGCTGAAGGAGGGTATCAGAAAAGATGAGGCACGGGCCAATTAAGGCGGGAAAGGAAGAGACTCCCTAGGCCTTGGATACCCTAATACCGTCGGGGTCGGAAGAGAACAAGAGTTGACCAAGTGAGGTTGACAGTGAAGAAGACGGAGAGGAGCCTGGCACAAGTAAGTGGAAGCAATGCCGGACTCAGCTGGGTCCCTGTGGTTGCCAACACACATCCCACTACATGTGAGCCCTTGGGAGGACCCATAAACATATCAGTTGCGTACACGACCTTGGTGGGCCAATTTTCCCTCTATGTTTTGGAACAGTAGCCCACATGGAGCCTGAGTGTAAATTTCCACCATCACTTGGGCAGAGTTCTTCTCTTGCGTGACACGATCGACAAATCTGTGGGAACGTTTTTATTCGAAGCTGAACGCTATGTTTTATTACTCATATCCAAACATATTTAAATTTTAAATACAAACCACTGCGTATGTAAAAATAATATATTAATTCCACAAACAACAAATGAAACAAAAACTCAGTGAACAAGTAGGAATATCTATAAAATAAAATGACCCAATTTCGACGGGGTTAAATGTGCAGATAACAATACTTAGAAGCCGTGGCATATACATTTCTGTTATTTGTAACTCTATATTGTACCCTTGGATAATAGCATGTAGACAAGATTCGAAGTTTCGGGGTCGTAATGGATTCCTGTGAATGTGATTTAGAGATTTATGCTATCAAAATAACTTCCAGGGTTCATAAGGTTAACTAATTATTACAAAGCCAAGAAAAACAACAGGATCTACAAACAAATAAAATTTAATAACTGAATCAAACATAAAAACACTTCACAATAAACCACCCTTAAAATTAGTTCACTCGCACGTGAACAGATCTGACACAGACCAGCCTGACGTACCATGATAACACGGCATGACAGCTGTCAAACAAGCATTGTGACTGCAATGTCACTTAATTCAAAGTAACAAAAGAAAAACGGATCACCAGATCCAAAAATAACAAACAAATAATAGTAAAAGAATTTAATATTTATGAGCGACACGCGTTTTAAGACTAGTTCAAGTAATGAGCACTTTGACGGGCGCTCGTTTCCGACCAAAACAGTTGGTTCGGGAACGAACTCCGTACTGCGAAGACGAATTACGGAAATATGGGAACAATAATTATATAAATAAATACACTACTGACATGCTCTAACCTTATATTACTACAACCAAATACACGTGTGTATTATTTAAAATAAGGGCTGCGGAAATTACCGTCTTATACCTCAAACACTAGGAAAGCATAACGTGACATGAACAAGTTTGGCCGGTTGCCAAATTATATTTATAATGAATACAATGGCCTTGAAAATAAGAGCCAATAACAACGAATACAAATTTTTAAATCCACGCCGGAAAATTTGGCGTTTAAACAATGAACAAATAAGTCGTAGTCCTGATAAAAACCCTCGGATCCACAACATGGCAACTCCCCAAATTAAAACAAATAAAATAACCTTAACTCATCAGGCTTTAAAGCAAACATTTACGTGTCATAACAGAGCTGGAGACAGCCGGGTCTGTTATCGCATATCGGAGTAAGTGGCTGATTCCTTCCCCCATCGTAGAAATGTGTGCCACACTAAATATAGATTCTGGCCCACAGCCTGCGTCCAGCGACCTTTGCCAATCGTCACCTGTTAAACGCGTAAATACAAAATATCACATTATCTCAAAACATCCTCTCAGGAATTTCAAGAACACATCTCCAGGTCAAATTTAGCCCCTCGGGTAACTAATTTGCCGGAATGATTATTACAGTCAAGGACAGGCTTTACCTTTCCTCGCCATCACACTTATACCCAAGAATACGTGACACACTCTCGAAGATCTCGTCGCAGCATATGAACCAGCACACCCTTCAGATAAATGATACATAACTTGTCCAAATGACAATAAAGAATTAATTACTGGAATCAGAATTAGCCCGAGTTATAAAGGCAACTAAAACACTAATTTTCCCCCACGTCTAGTTTTTGTTTTACATTTCATTAATCCAGTCCATTTATCGTTGTCGTTCCTAGGTTCTCATTCATGGCTACACTCTTTATTGATACGTTAACCATATGCGGCCATATCGCTATAAAATTTACGTATACATAAGGACAATATTTAAGTTACAAAATTTACTGTACAACATAATTGTCACGCAATGCCAAAATTTCTACACGCATGTCAGTTAAGAATCAAACCCTAAATTTAAATTAAACCACACAAATAATATCTGTACAAAGTTCCACACATCTCTCGCGATTCCCCTCGTCCAAAATCAATAAATCAATTTTTTAATACTCATCACTTAAACCGCTTTCCAGAGGCCTCCCGCCTCGTCATCTGCCACCATTAGGCCTTTAGCCCATAACACTCATGGTAATGGAGGATGAAACTTGTTGTCTTCTTTCCATGGTCGTCATCTTGCCGCTGTTAAAACACAATTAAATTAAAGTTTTAAAACTGTTCTATCTGCTTTATGAGTATTTTATTTCCTCACATAGTCCTATGCAGGACCGTAGACTTTCCCTATTTTATGGCTAATTGCCATCTCACATATTATGAAATTTATAACTTAGTTGTCGACACACAACTAGAAATTTAAAAAAAACATAGACCGTCATAAGGACGTCTTAAATTGACTGTCGAAGAATAATTAAGAGTGCCCCGGTTCATCTCAGACATTTGTTTATATACAGAAAGCCTAAAAGTTCCCATGGAGGGAGAGATAGCTCCTCAATATTTTTAAAATTGGACCTATAATTATGTGTGACCTCTCAAAAATCTTGTAATTTCTCACAGGTCGCGAATCTGCCGCCGAACACGCAAACCGATCGCTAGATCTTTTTATAACCGATTGGCGCGCAAAACACACTGATGCTATGTTCTGGCGTCCTATTTTCTCATTTGTCAGTTAAGTTGGCGTCGGGGTTCTGACCTTACAAATCCCGCCCTTATTTTGACGTCACGACGCTTCTCCTCTCTCTCACTCCTTGCCGTGGACCAAGCATCGTGGCCTGTCGAGAGTCACGTACGCCCAAGCGTCATACCTGATTTTCTCAGAAGAATAAGAATAGCATTGGTTGTGAAACTGTCGGTAGCTTCCACCCAGCACGTAGCCCATCTTGCCAAGTCCAGTTTGCTTGCTACATCAATTTTACTCAAATATCCAGCATATTATCATGTATTTAGTATTTCCAACGTTTTTAATAATATGAAACATTATTATTGGACACAATGATAAGGGTTCAATATATAACTGTATATAATATGTAAATAACACTCCTGGAAAAGATTACATGTGTTGGTTTATAATCAGTACTAGCAGTAGTGCCCAGCTTCGCCCGGTGGATATGTTTGTTTTATGGATGATAATGAATACTACTACAGAACTGGCACATATTACTTAAACGAACAGAAAAACATATTTTAAAATAAAAATATAACTTTTTGGGGTGGTGTTAGTGCGGGTGATAAGTAGTACAGTATAATGGACGTAACATTCAGGTAATTTTCCCGTAATGATAATGACAATAATGAATAGGGAAACGGCTATTTACTAACTACAGTACTGACACATGTAATTTACAAACAAATTGAAAAATATGATTAGAAAGAGGAGTATGTGAAATAAAAGACACTGCCTAGGCCCTATATCTCATTGGCTGTTAGAAAAGTAGAGATCAATAGTGTCGTCTTTTGTCACATAGTGCCATAGGAAAATAATCAGAGCACTTTGGAAAACTTCGGCTGTCCCGAGCTCCTGAAGTAGCTATAGTGTCATTTATCGCCACATACCGCTCAAGGATAAGGATCTGAATAAATGACAGTAAATTTGAAAGCACCAACGCTTATTGCAGCCTCTATGTACTGCACCAACACCATCGCACTTATACAGAGTCATAATATTGTCACGATGATAACTGTTTTAAGGGGCCTAAGAAATCTTCTTGCAATAATTACTCCCGGGGACTGCAATTTATAAGCAGCGCAAGTTGTAACTAGTTTCGCAATTCTGGTTAGGGTTGACGTGATGCAGCTCGCATTGCCAGCCAACAATTGACTTATTAAAATATTCTTATAGTTACACTATACGGACAGGAATGGTTCTAGGACCTTAAAACGTAGTTTTCAAGTTCATTGCGTCTGTTGTTCTAAATGTAGGGAATGGAGAGTGTTGTCCAAAATATCAAGTGGACAGTGTTACCCGCGGGGTTCCAAAGTGTAAGTACATTAAGTTGGTTAAGATCGGAGAAACGATGTACTGTAAACTTGTGCCAAAGGGCCTAAATGCAGGGAATGGAATGGTCTGTCCGAAATTTCACGTATACAGTGTTACTCCTCGGGTTCCAAAGGGTAAGTATGTAAAATTTGGTTTAGATCGGTGAAACGGTGTAGATTTGTGCCAAAGGGCCTAAATGTATGGAATGGAGTGGTCTGTCCGAAATTTCACGTAGACAGTGTTACTCGCAGGTTTCCAAAGGGTAGGAATACACATTTTGGTTCAGATCGGTGAAATGGTGTAGATTTGTGCCAAAGGGCCTAAATGCAGGGAATGGAGTGGTCTGTCCGAAATTTCATATAAACAGTGTTAATCGCAGGTTTCCAAAGGATAAGTATACAAATTTTGGTTCATATAGGTGAAACGGTGTAGATTTGTATAAATAACAGACAGACAAACCAACATTGAGCTTTATACCATTTTTATACATGCTAGTGCAACAATCACAATAACGCAGGTTATCACAAAAATTTCACACGCACACCCATGTACACGGGGCAACATTACCACGATGTGTAAGTCCCGATAATGAAATATTAACTGTGGATACGATAGCATAGAGAATACTACAGTCCAATAAATCCTTGAGCAACACTGAAAAATGGCTCCAAATACCATATCCTATCTCCAATTTACACATGCTAGTGCAACAATCACTATAACGCAGGTTATCACAAAAAATCTGCACACACACCCATGTGTACAGGCCCCCAGGGGGCTGCACCCCCTGAAGCCACCCTCCATCATCTATCAAAACCACCCCTAACTGGCAGACACAATAAAGCCAGAACAGTACCTTTTACACAGCAAGGGCGGCTGCCCAGATTGGGGAGCCTGCCAAATACTTGCATCACACTCACAAACATCTACACAATGGCTAACTAGGACACCTACATCGATGGAATGCCGACGAAGCAACGCCAGAGCCTATAAGAGGAAGGCCTTAATGAGGACACACTCTCTCTCTATTATCAGTCATACAGTGTGTAGCCGGAGGCCCTAGTACAAGCTGTTATCATCAGGTGAGTCAGCAGTGTTCAGATATCCTATACTCTGTAAAACCTACCCCACAAACTTGTACACATAATTTGCACTATTGTTCACATTTCCCTAAAAGGGAGATACAATTTCATACATCACTGACCAATAAATACTTGGTCAGTAAGCTACACCTTGTATTCGTAATTACACGCCTCTTCACATTCTAACACCCTTCCTGACTCTCGTCACGAGTAAGCGTGACAACAGTAGCCGGTAATCGCCTACTCACGCTCCATTGTGTCTCTCGCACGCGACCGCTGGCAGCACGCCGCCGGCCTAGCTGACATAAGCAGGTCTGTTATATAATTCCTTTCGACCAGCTGGGAGTCCAGTACATTAACCTGGCTCAGAGGATCATCCCCTAAGCGACACTTACGTCTTCATAGGAGCACCCCCTATCATTTAAACATCATACAACACTCTACACTGGTAAGCTTACCCAGCTACGGGAAGCTGCCCCTCTCTAGGAATCACCTTCCAAATTGGTACACTAACACACCTGTTTTAGACCTAACTACCCCCAACTAAGGGATCTAAAACAATTTGGTGGAGGCCGGGTACCACGCACAGTAAACAAGGGGCTCATACATCGAGTTCTCGTGGTCAAAACGGCCCGTACCGCATACAGCCAAGCGAGACTGGAATATTTTTTTTTCTCAGACAGAAAGCATTATTTTTTGCTTTACACTACCTACATAAGGGAAATTTCTGTCAAACCAACCCCCCAGCCCCCAGAAAGAATCAAAGATCGCGTACACATTTCTTCTTATACCCACCCTCTACTCAGAATGGCACCACATGTAGAGGCAACAGAGATTATAAGCAATAGAGGAAATAGGGGTACGCTGATACTATTAGTATTATTGCTAAGATGCCAGAGGCACATATAAAGCCGACAAACACAGTTACGGGCACTCCAAACAAAAATTGGGGCAATACAGGGCAAACAGCCATACACTCCGTCAGAGGGTAGGACAGCGCGAATGAGATGCGCACACAAGCACTTGAGGCACATACATGAACACCTCAATAGGATCCATGTCCAAAGAAACAGAATACACGACCAATTAATCACCACACATGGTCCGGTAATAGATAATGCAACCCTCGAGAGGATGAGGGTGCACTACACAGGTTTATACACTCAATACAGGGAGCTCATTCGAGAACAAGCGTTTCTCCAACTGGCGGCCACAGAACTATATAGGACACAAGCACATTGATACAACAGTTTGCCAGCAGGTCATGAGCCTCAATAGGCAGTACGCCCAAATTTGGGGCGAGTATAAGGAACTCCGGGCTAACTAGGCCATTTTTGAGTTCATGGCAGGGCCACCAGCCCAGCCGAGAGAGGACATAAGCGTAGATACGCTCACGCGGCAATTTGCGAGGATGTCTCTCTCGCCACGTACTGCCACATAAGGGAAGGAGTTCACCATGGCCACAGTCCAGAAGACGGCCAGGTTAGGCTCCAACACACTGCGCGAACAAAGTTACATCAATACACATCCCTCAGCTCCGGTTCGGAAGGTAATTTTGCCAAACCGGGGAGCAGAACCTAGGCCAACCCCCTCAAAACGGATGAGCGAGAGGGAGTTGACGCCAGGACTCTCGAGTACACATGTACAAGGGGCAACATGACCATGATGTCTAAGCCCCGCAAATGAAATAACAACTGTCTACACATGAAAACTACAAAATGGTGATAGGAGAATGTGGGAATGTTTGCCACTATGTTTCTCTGACAGGATAGCATTACATTACATTTTGCTGATATGCTGATTAACTGTACATACGATAACATAGAGAATACTACAGTCCAATACAATCATTGATTGTCAATCGGTCAGTTTTCCCATGTGTCCATTAGCAAATTTTACCGGACTATCATGATACTGAGTAAATCGTTGTTGCCTAGTGACAACCTGTCCATCAATGGTGCGACGTTCACTATCATGATACAGTGTTAGTCGTTGTCGCCTAGCGACAATATGCCCGTCAAGTTATTAGATCGGTGAAACGGTGTAGATTTGTGCAAAAGGGCCTAAATGCAGGGAATGGAGGGGTCCGAAATTCAACATAGCCTAAACTATTCCTCTTGAATCTGGCTATCATATACAAAAATAATGTTTCGAATCCGATTGGTAGTTCCAGAGATTAGCGCGTTTAAAGACACAAACACACAGTCAAACTCTTCAGTTATATTATATTAGTATAGATTATAGCCTAATGAGGCTAAATTGTTGGGCATTTTGAAATCGAATTGAATAAAGTACAGGGATAGGAGGGTGCTCAACAATCTACTCAGAAACAAGACAGCAGTCATTAGATCTCAAGGACATGAGAGAGAAGCAGGTATTCTGAAAGGTGTGAGGCAAGGCTGCAACATATCACTCATACTTTTCAATCTTTACATTGAACAAGCAATGAAGAAAATTGGAGACAATTTTACAGTGGGAGTGAAGATTCAAGGATAAATAATTTCAACTCTTGAGATTTGCTGATGACATCGTCATCTTGGCCGCTACGCCAGAGGATTTGAATGAGTTTTTGAATGGTATGGACTCCGTCTTGAGGAACGAATTCATGATGAAAATTAAAAAATGTAAAACAAAAATATTGAAATGCAGCCGAAATAAATCAAAAACCTCGATGGACATCAAATTGGCAGGTGAAAAGCTGAAGGAAGTAGGAAACATTGGTTATTTAGGAAGCAAAAGAACCAGTGATGGTCGAAGCCTGCGGACAGGCGCGTATATGGAGGCGAAGCCGAGTCGAGCATGGGCGCAGCCGCCTGGCGAAGGGGGCAGGCCGGGCTGAGGGCCCTTTGCTTTATTGAATTAAAGTTTACAAGAAACAGCCTTTACAAAATAAATACAGGAGAAACATATATTAAAAAAAACAATTGGATATAACACTCACACCACATAGTTCCTCCCTTTAAACACTGTCACCACCACAATGCACTGCCCTTAATCAGGGGGCTCCTCTTCGAAGAACATCGGACGAAGTCCTTGGCTTTCGGCCTCGCGATGAGAATAATGCGAAAGTTCTAAGGCACGTTCATATTCACGAAGCGTCCGCCAGGACGTAGTACGATGCAGAGTAGAGTCCCCTGGTGAAGGTTGAAAACTGGGCGCTCCACTGGGAACCGTCCGCCGGGAGAACGAGTCCAGGGAAGTTATTTGGCTGCCGTGCCTCTGCCGCCCCCGCGTGGTCCGCGTCCTCGGCTGACTCCTCGATTGGGTGCTCCGCGG